>CM062238.1:37858748-38213486 GCA_031216185.1 Syzygium aqueum | reverse complement strand
AAGTGCTTGGCACGGCCCATTCTCAAAAAACCGAAATCAAGATAACTCAATAGAATCCTATCAGCCTACTCCTATTAGCAGCATCAAAACTAGAAGCACCCACTCAATAATTTGTCACTAAATAGTGCGAAAATCGAATCTGTAGAGGCAACTCAATAATTCTACTTTTCCCTTGGTCACCCTCTCTGGGATCCTTCCATGAACCACCACTAACCCACATGGTCACTCCCTCCTTTTCACGAAGAGTCTTCAATTTGGGAATCGAATCGTAACCCCGATCATCTCCCAAAAGCAACTTACTATTCCGGGGTCGAATTTCCAAGCTCAAAAGAAAGTTGCTAGAGGAAGTTCCGTAGGAACTTTCTTTCGATACTGGCCTACCTTAAAAAAAGGCGAAAGCTATTCTTGAAGAGGAAGTACAAACTAAAGGAGGACATTAATCTAATCAAATGACCCCAACAAAAGCAAGAAACCTGCCCACTCCCGCATGCTCGATTGCGTCATTCGTGGGCCGCTTTGCCGCACCATCTCCACTTCCGCATTAAAGTGACCTCATAATTTCCAGCTGATTGAATCGCCTTTTTTGATTCTTGTGTGCTTGCCTGCGATCTATATGTGGTGAAGCTCTCGTGCTCTTCACGTTAGCTTAGCCCGAGCAAGGACAGGGATGGGTGGTGGGAGGTGTTGGTCAAGATTCAATTACAAGGTTGCTTAGTTGACCCACGAGAGCATCCACGGCCTGTTCGTTTGATTTATCATAATGACGGGCTCCACGGATGCATTCCTTATTTTATTATGCCAGTGTTTGCCCCTAATTCTTTCTGTATTATTGTCTTCTCCAAGAAAAGGGAGTACCTTCTAAAAGTTTTATATCTTGAAGATCTCGATGTCCAGATGAGAATTGAGATGGAGCATTTAAAGACATGCTCGAGGCCTTTTTTTTTTTTCAGAATAAGAATAGAGGGAGGGTATAAAAATGAGTAGATTTTACTTGCAATGTTCATTAAAAAAAATGACCTTGATGGCACGAGCTATGCCCTTATTTTGACTGATTAATCACCATACTAGTGCATTGGAAAAGTTACTAGTTGTTGGTCATCTTTTTTTTTGCTATTCAATACTAATAAATGATTTTTTAAGCAACATATCGGAGTACTCCACCTGGCAGAGCCGTAAGATTAGCCCGACAGAATCGTCCCGTTGGTGGAGTATAAATCCTGACATCATTTGACTTCAATCAGGCACCACTTAACCGTTATCTAATAAGCCGCCACAATGGTGCTACCATTAATTAAGAATCCATGCCCATAATGACCCTCAAATCGAACTGACCATTGTAAATTAGGGTCGAATTGAACCGACCATTGTAAATTACACGACTTACTATAAAGCACTATGGTGCGTCATACGTATTGCCTATTGTCACCGAAGGCAACTACCTGTCAACCGTGACTAGTCAACCCACAAAAAGTCTAATAACGTGAGAGGGCTTATTCAGGTGGGGTTGGAATCTTTAAGGCTTCATTTATTTTACAATAAATAAATAAATTAGTAGATATTTTTCAGAAAATGATCGATTGTATCTCTTACAAAAATAAATAAACGAAAAATAATTTTATCGTGCACAAAAATATTTAGACAGAAAATTTTATCAATAATGAAAACATTTTCAATTGACTAATCACTTCAAGCGATATAAATAATTAATTTTAGGAAAATATTTTTCAAAATATTCATTTTCCGTGAAACAACAGAGCTTAAAATCCTAATTTAAATACTGCGTACCCTTCTTTTCTTCTAATTACTGACTTAATAATCATCAGAAGGTTAATCCGGATTTTAAACCTAGATGCTTTAACCCAAATTTTGTATGGGTTAATACCACGAAAAACCTCAAACTACTACATCTGTAACAAATTTACCAAAAACTTTTTTTTTTTTACCAGAAAAAACCCTAAACTGGTATACTTGTGATAATTTCACACTGAACTATTTTTTTGACCATCAAAAACCCCACATTGATCTACCTGTGATAATTTTACCACCGAACTAATTTTTTGGCCACCAAAAACTCTAAACTAGTACACTTGTGATAAATTTACTCCCGAACTAATTTTTTTGACTACTAAAAACCCCAAACTGGTACATTTGTGACAAAATAGTTAGGGGTAAATTTGTCACATGTATACTGGTTTAGAGTTTTTTGTGGTTAAAAAAATAAGTCGGGATAAAATTATCATAAGTATATCAATTTAGGGTTTTTCTTGGTATTAACCCATTTTGTACTGTGGATTACTTCTTGAAGCCGGGCACTTTTGCCGAGGTGGTTCGCAAGCTCAACATTAACAAATAGATGCTCTTCTTCAATTATTAAGCAAAAAGGCGTACCAAACCTCTTGAAAAGGCATAGAGAAGACATTTCTCCAACCACTTTCTATTCCCATCAACTAAAGGCAAAAAGGCACGAGCTCTATACTTTTTATATATTCGTTTTCTTAATCTTATAATTGTGAGCTATGACGTCGTATGACGTGAAAAATCGATCCAATAATACTTGAGGCTATCAATTGACTCAATTAAAGCATAAAATGGGAACATATCTAATCTTGCTCGATGTAACTGGAAAGTATTCAAAAAGGTGATTAACCAATGTGATTCAAATGCGATCTATCAAGAAAAAAAGAAGTTTATAAGTTTTAAGGGTCTAGGGACAAGCTTGGAAGAATTTTAAAAAGTATGTGAACTCTTATTCCTAAAGTTATTTGAGCAATAATGGTGATTTTTGAGAAAATTACTCTAATAAGCTCTTTCAAGCCTGAATTTTGCGTAGTTAAAGCCCAAAAAGAGAGGATGAGATTTGGTGAAGACGCGACCAGGGTTCAAGAGTATTAGCAAGGTTTAGATAAACTATCGCCATAAGAGATAGAGAAGAGCTCTATCGTATAGAGGGAGGGGTTTTTTTTAGCATTGGATCACCCTCGATAATAAGTTCATTATTGGTCTATAAGGGTGCGTTTGTATCAAGAAAAGTATTTTTCGGGAATTCGTTTTCCGAACTTTCATTTGTTTGGTCCGTCGAAAATAATTAGTCAATTGAAAACACTTTTCAGTTAAGGAAAATATTCATGTATAAAATTAAAAAAGTAAATTCTCTAATCTAAAAAGACATAAATACTTTCCGGAATTGCTTCCCTTTACTTTTTTAATATTTTATTCTTTTCTTTCTTTTTTTATTTTTTAAAATAAAAATATTTAAAAATTCAAAAAAAAAAATTTGCCCGAGATAAAATCATGGGATTGAAATCATTTTCCAAATAAGATCCAAACACCATAAAATGTTTTCGATCGCACGTCACCAAATAAAGGAAAACTAACTATTTTCCTAGAAAATGAATTTCCAGAAAATATTTTTCAAAAATATTACGTTTTTCGTGAAACAAACACACCCTAAGTACATCAAGGAGGATATGAGGGAGTCAGCTTCCAGCATTGAAGCTAAACAGCTAATAATTCTCCCAAACCAGGCTGTTTCAAAACCATTAGAGCACACGGTGGACAAGCAAACGACAAAAAAAGAACTAGGACAATAAATAAATAAGCAAATGGAGGCCAAAGCAAAAGCACCCGCACCCAAATAAGCACATTTTCAACCTGTGCCACCATGCCTTTTGTAAAAGTTCTGCTTTTTCCCACATTATTAGAATCGTGTTACTAATGTTCTTAATTTTTTGGGTCTGGAAATATACTAATACGAATGT
The DNA here is from genome assembly GCA_031216185.1 of Syzygium aqueum. NCBI lineage: Eukaryota > Viridiplantae > Streptophyta > Magnoliopsida > Myrtales > Myrtaceae > Syzygium > Syzygium aqueum. The sequence goes on along the minus strand of CM062238.1, from coordinate 38,209,728 downwards.
ACAGAATCTCACCAAAATATCCCACCTCCCCTCTATAAAGCCCATGTTCTCACTTCTCCAACGTTCAGTCAGATGGCAAAAGAGTTCTCTCTAACCCTCTCTCTCTCTCTCTCTCTCTCTCTCCAAAACCTCCTAGAGAAGTGCCTCAATTGCCTTCTCGCTCCCCAAACATTTGAAAATGGATCAATCTTATAGACCAAGAAAGCTCAAATCCACGAAGAAACACAAGAGCAGCCACCTCGCCCCTTCCAACAACCATCTGATTCTCAATCTTCTCACCGCAGCAATGTGCATTTTAGTCTGTTCTAACCATTTTTCGCTTCCCTCGTCCTCATTGGAGCCTTACATGAACCATTTTCTATCCATCACGCTCCCTCACATAAAGTCAACCTTCCTTCACCCGAAGTGCCTCTTTATAGTGGTCAACGCCATAGTCGTGTTCCTCATCGGCGAATGGAGGCTCCGGGCCTCACCCTCGTCTCCGGCTGATGACCTCTATGTGGAATATATCAACCGAATCAATCGAGGGGACAAGGGTTTCAAAGTCCACGGTGCGGTTCCGAAGAAGAAAAATGATAAGGGGAGGGATTCTAAGAAGGACTCTATTAAAGAAGACCGTAGAGTTGAAGAAGTGGGAGCAGAAGGGACAAGGAAATTGGTGGAGAAGGATAAAGATGAGGAGGAATTGCCTGCTGAGGAATTGAATAGGAGAGTTGAAGCGTTCATTGCTAGGGTTAACAAGCGAAGGTCGCTTGAGGCCACATCTTTAATATGCGCCAACGCATGACCCCACCATATATATTTTGCATCATCGACCATTGTTGACTTTTGAAGTTGTAGGTTTAGGGCATGATATAGATTAGATAAACTAAATTAGGGAATGTATCCTTCTCAAACTAATGAATTATCTTGCATACATAGTCTCTACAGTTGCAAGACGTTTTATCATCAGGAGTTCACTTCCTCTGGAATTAATGTAGTAAATTTAAGTGGAAGCACAAGATCTAATCTTTGTTGTTAATTCGACATGGCTCATCACAAAAGTCCTTCCTTTAGCAATGAAGACTTTACAAAGTGTCCTGAAAAAGAAAGAGGATGCATGATCAAGTTTTACATAATCTTGTAGGCCCCGATCTCAAAAAATCGGAATCGGTAACCGAATCGACAATTTGTCTTGTCGATGGGTTCCCTGTTATGCTTATGAACATCGAGAACCAGCTAATTTCACTTTTTTGCTAACATTTTAAAAGTTTTTATAAGATAATTTCATTAGTGGAGCTATGATGTGAGTGCACTACTTTCACATTGGATCCCACAGTCCTAATTTTAGCATACATTGTAGGGTTTCTTTTCATGATATAATGGAAGAAAACGGGTTGCCTATTCGATGTTGGAGTAAGCTTGGCCGGTCAAACTCCCGAGTGGATTCAATAATTCATAGGACTGAGCCTGCAGCAATCTAGCTGATTTTTTGAGTTTTTACCTCGAGCTAAAAACAAAAGCAAAAGCTCTGAAAAGCTTCCAAGATTTCCCTTAGTGAAGGCAAAAAGTTATATGGCCCTAAACGATCGAATCTTTGCATTTACTCATGACAGTCAAGCCATGCATCCATCGAAGTTTCCTACTCGAAATCACAGCTACAATTAGATGATCTCAACGGTAGACCGGTCAAACGGGTAGATCGGATCAGGCTTGAGTCACGTCGAAAATGATCCAAATCAAATCAACTTATTTCATCCGTTTTGATCCAGTTCTATGAAATGCAAATTTAGTGATTCATACCGAGCTTAGCTATACCCGATCCGACCCACATTATTTTATAAAAACTTATACAAAAACTAACGTGAGAGCGAGGAGCGAGCGAGCGAGCGAGCGCGAGACCGAGTGAGGTGAACATGAGTGAAGAAAGATTCATAGAGATCGGTTGGGTTAATCCCGAAATTATATTAGGCTCTAAATTCATTCGTGATTCCATTTACTGAACATAACTAATTCATGTGATGACTCGGCCCATCAAATATAGGTGGCCCGTGCAGAGTTCAGCCCATTCAATCAAAACCCAATTTAACCTCTCCGATTAACCGAGTTTAACCAAGCTTCATAAATCACCAAAGAGGAGACGGTCTCCTCTGCAACTACCCCTCTGCCTTCTTCCTTCGGCTTCGGAGATTCCCAGGGCCTCGGCCCTCGCTCTCTCCGAAGCTTTTCTTTCCACACACACCCACTGCCAATCTCTCTCTCTGTCTCCACGTTCCTTCTTCTTTAAGAGCCGAATCCAGAGAAGTACGGAATATCTAGACGAAAGAGCTCAGCTGAGAGCAGAGCACTACATGGCAGCCTTTTCTTCCACACGTTGTCCGTCACATGCAACGACCCCATCCACCCCGTCGCCGCGGCCTCGTCTATCTACTTCGGCTTGCGGGCATGATCGGCGAGCGACGCTTCCCCCCATCCCAAGCAGGCTTGCGTTGCGGGCGCAGCCGTCGTCTCGGGTACGCGGGAGTCGCTGCGCCAATGCGGTTCGCCTGCATGAGGGTAACCTCGTCGGAATTGATGTTTTCCTCTTTCTATGCGTGTTTGGTTCGCAATGCCCACCACCCGCATTGTAGTTATTCGTGTCGGGTTTGATGAGGATAGTTTTTGAATATGGTACTGCAATTGGTTTCTTGGGCTTGCGTACCAAAAGTTTAACTGTCCATTTTGGTCCTGTTGCTTTCCCAGTTATTAGCTGTTGGCTACGCGATTACTATTTTTTTTTCTCTCTTTTTTGCATACTGTGAAAGTTGTTTCTTTCGGATTGAGGCCCTGTAGCGTAGTGGCTCCTTTTTCGTTTGTTGTGTTCATATTCCTTCTTCCAACCCAGTGAATCTTGCTTTGGTTTTGACGGACTGAATATGATACGGGAATAAAGATTCAGAAGATCTTTTTAGCATAAGATGATGCATATTTCTATGTTTCAAGATGTGAATCGAACTTGCTAGGAGTAGATGCCATCGGAAAGATTTTGATATTCACGACAGAATCAGCTGTAGCTTAATTGTATGAGATTAGATTTTCGTTGAAGTTGGTTCAAGAGGGGTAGATAAAAAAATTTCCGGCGAGCTGATCGGAAGAACATTATGAAAAATGAGAGTTTCTTGTACATCTTCTTCTGCCTAATGAATGTATCTGTACCATCCAACTTCAGATTTTTTCCACTGATGAGGATCTTGGTTCTTAACTTCTTATTCAACTTTTGTTAATCATAGATGCAGGGGCTACAACAATCATTCCAATTGAAAACGAATTTCCAATGAAGAAATCAAAAAACTCCTTGTCATTGACCTTGCCCGAGGTGGAGAATGTAAACATCAGCGAGAATGAGTCTACTGTTAGCATCACGGTGGTTGGGGCCTCTGGTGACCTTGCCAAAAAGAAGATCTTTCCTGCGCTTTTTGCACTATTTTATGAAGACTGTCTCCCTGAGGTGTGGAAGTTCTCTAGTTTCTCTGTTCCAAATTTTTAGTAGTTATGATTCTGCCTTTTTGTCTTGATCCCCTAGGACTTCATCCAAATTGCTTCACACATTTTTATTGATTTTGTGGTTGCAGCACTTCACTATATATGGTTATGGTCGGAGTAAGATAACTGATGCTGAACTCAGAAACATGATCAGTAAATCTCTAACTTGCAGGATCGATAAAAGGTAAATGCAGCTTTTGGCTCGTACACCACAAGTGGCTAATATTTTACATTCATGAATCCTTCTTTAGTTCTTTTGTTGCAGTCATGAAGAAAGTTTTTTTTCGTAACTATTTGAAATTCCAATTCAAAAGCTTAAGCTATTAGGTGGAGGAAGATTATTATGTTCAATGCTCATAAGAAGCTTATAAATGCGATGTGGGTATCAGCACCTCTCTTGTAAGCACATTGGATGAAGAGCAGCATGTACAAAATAACAAATAGGCATAGGACAAAATAGAAATACATGCGGAATGAAACTTGAAATGGGCCTTAAAAAATTTAAACTCGGTCTAATACCATATTTAAATTTCGACAGCTCAAGCCTATAAGACAGATGAAGATTATCAGCATACAAGGTATATATAAACCAAGTAGAAAAGTATCACAGGATGCACACAGTTATACCGCTAGCATGGTGCAACAAGCCAGTCACTATTTTACAAAGGGGATTGTTGTTACGACAAGTAGGGAAATCTATCTCTGAATTGCCAATATCTTAAATCTAATTGGTGATGCATGGTATATATGATACATAAGATGCTTCTCCTCCCCAACAGTCTAGACCTCTCATTTTGGATTATTAAATATATGAGAATTCTCACCGTTGATAACCATTAATTCTGGATTTTCAGTGAGAATTGTGAAGAAAAGATGGATCAGTTCCTGGAGAGATGTTTCTATCATTCAGGCCATTATGATTCCCCAGAGAACTTTGCAGAGCTAGATAAGGAGCTAAAGTTGCATGAGGTAAAAGCTCACAAATTAATTTAACAGGGTACATTCTTTTATTATATCTGTGCTAACAATGAACTGGGTACATGTTAGTTTGCATCTTGTTTTCTCTATTGCGTTGTAATATTTTATGAGCAGCTGACAATTATAGTCCCAGTGGTTATTTTGATAAAAGTATGGTTTAGTTGTGGTAGAAGAACTGGAATGGAGGTGTACTAGTTGTTGAAAACATGTTGGTTCCAGGAGTGGGTTTAGTTGTTTTTCTTGTGGAAAACTTCTTGTATGCACCTAGAGCATGTGAATCCACTTCGTCTCAGCCATTGAGTGGTGGGGACCCCATGTGAGAGCCACATTATCTAAAGGTTGAGATGGAGCGGGCTCATATGCATCAAGTAGAATTTGGTCATTTGTTTCAAATGAAATTGCTGATGCACAAATCTTATGATTTTAAGTAAAGATTCTTAGCTAGTCCTATTTTACCAAGAGCATTTCAGTGGAGTTAGTGATGGGAATGTTTGGATGCGAACTTGGCTGATCCTAGACATAATACACCAAGATCACGACTTGCAAGGTGGTTAAAGATCCTGGGCAACTATGAACCCATGTACACTCCTAGAAGACTAATCTTGATTGAAAGTCCAAATGGTGGGTTAGCCAACTATATTCGATAGTGTTTCAGGCTCTCGAGTTGACCTAAAAATGGGAGGCTTGGAGCGGAAGATGTGTGAGTTGACAGATTGAAATGCTGAAATAGAACAGTTCAAGTGCCTGGCAGTTTTGCATATTTGATTTTGAAAGGCCACCCCTGGGATAAACCAACAGATGCTCAGCGGCTATTTAAGTTGCTTCACCGGTATCTTTCAGTAGTTAAAATCATCTATTTTTGAAACTCCCTGTCCATCTGCTGTCTCGAGTTAATAATTTTGTTGGGATCCGCATCTACACATGAAGGCTCACTCTGAGAACTAATGTACTACATGGGAGTGTAGTTTTTGTTCCTTGTTGACTGGTAAATAAAGTTTTGCATATGAAACTTAGGTCGGCAATGACTTTTCAGAGTGTTCTGTGTCTTGCTGCTTGATACAGTATTAGAGGGTGTATACTGGAATTACAGACTATGTGGTTGTATGTGATTCCCTGGTCACGTAGTATTTGTAAATTGTAAGTAAAATGTTATTCTATCTTTGAATCTGATTTACACCACCCCCCCCCCCCTCAGATGAGGTAATGAATGCTTAATTTGCTGGTTTCTTGATCAATGTCTCAACCTGCATTTTCCTTTTTTCCTTTTGTAATCATCCTCATCCTGTCTTGATTTGACTTCCATTAATTATGGCAATGATGTAACCTGTGTAGGGCAGGAGAATTTCTAATCGCCTCTTCTGTTTGTCGATTCCTCCAAATATCTTCGTAGATGCTGTAAGATGTTCAAGCTCATCAGCTGCATCCGGAAACGGCTGGACTAGAGTAATTGTGGAGAAACCTTTCGGTCGGGATTCAGAATCCTCAGCTGCTCTGACAAAAGCACTCAAGCAATACTTAGAGGAAAATCAAATATTCAGGTGAGTAATTATAGATAATTTGGTTCTTTGCATGCGATGAGCACTAATACTACGAATTGACATGCATCATTTCTTTACAGGATCGACCATTACTTAGGAAAGGAGCTAGTGGAGAACTTGTCAGTCCTCCGCTTCTCAAACCTCATATTTGAACCTTTGTGGTCAAGAAAGTATATAAGGAATGTACAGTTGATATTCTCAGAAGATTTTGGCACCGAAGGGCGTGGAGGGTAAATTTCTCTCCTACTTTGTCCTTTATGGTCAAATGGAAGTCCATATAGTCGTTGTATGTGGATGTGGATCTTTTTAGGTACTTTGACAACTATGGAATAATAAGGGACATCATGCAAAACCATCTACTTCAAATACTGGCCCTTTTTGCCATGGAAACTCCAGTCAGCTTGGATGCAGAGGATATCAGAAATGAGAAGGTTTTAACCCGAATCTTTATGTGACATCTCGTAATTCTTCTAGGCATACTTGAGTAGCATTTCAAACGGCTCACATGGGAGAGCTCAGTGTCATTGCGTGTGAGCCATGACTCCAATTATATGTGGCCCATAACAGGTCAAAGTTTTACGTTGCATGAAGCCTTTACATCTTGATGACGTGGTAATTGGTCAGTACACGAGCCACAAGGAGGGATCTACCACTTACCTGGCCTACACCGATGACAAGACTGTGCCAAAGGGGAGCTTAACTCCTACTTTCGCAGCGGCAGCCCTTTTCATAAACAACGCAAGATGGGAAGGGGTGCCTTTCCTGATGAAAGCTGGAAAAGCATTACAAGATCGGAGGTACCTAGAGTTGCTAAAAGTTGAAGATTCAACATATCTATATGAAACTTGCACGTTTTGATTGCATACTCATCCATGTCGTGCCTAACTGTCCAATTTTCCTTGCTTTTTGCACCATTATTTTTCAGGGCTGAGATAAGAGTACAGTTCAGGCACGTGCCTGGCAATTTGTATAACCAGAAACTTGGGACGGATCTCGATCAAGCCACAAATGAGCTCGTCATCAGAGTGCAGCCAGATGAGGCTATTTATTTGCTAATAAACAATAAGGTCCCGGGGTTGGAAATGAAATTGGACCACAGTAATCTGAATCTACTGTATGCCGCGAGGTACAATTATATTTCTGACATTTTTCAAGAAGTTTTTGCAAAATATTCTTCTGAGCATATGCAATTGGAAATCTCTCCCTTTTAATTTCGTTGAAATGACAAATTTTGGGAGTGAGATACTACTAGCAAAACATGCTTACATCAATAATTGTAGAATATAGATACTGTAGTATTTCTTCAAGCATCCATTTTGTCCATTTTTTCCTTCCTTTTAATTTGTTGATTGTGATTGTAGTTATAAAGAGAAGTTCTAGCACAATGTCTTAGTGGCTTTACATTTGAAGTACTTGGGGAAAATGGGGAAAAGAGAAACAAATTTCGACACTTCATGTGATAATGCTTCATTTAGTGATACATGCTCATGACAACTTCTGCTCGTGCCTTTTGTAGATATTCCAAGGAGATTCCTGATGCATATGAAAGGCTTTTGCTTGATGCTATCAAAGGGGAAAGGAGGCTTTTTATCCGTAGTGATGAGTTGGATGCTGCTTGGGCTATCTTCACGCCTGTGTTGAAAGAGATTGAGGAGAAGAAAACTGTCCCCGAGAGCTATCCTTACGGCAGTCAGGGCCCTGTTGGGGCACACCGTCTTGCTGCAAGGTACAACATAAAGTGGGGTGATCTCGGCACGGGCCAGTGACCTACAACAGATAACATTCTTCTATTTGTTTGTTTTTCCGTCCGTATTTTTCCCCACTTCAAGTTGCATTATTTGTAATCTTGGTCCAGAAACTGCTCATTGCAAAAATCTGAGCATCTTTCAGGACTTCGGCCAGATGTGAAAGGCTTCAGTTTAGGGGTGCAAAGTATCAATCCTACAAGTATGAGGTACAGGGGCCAAGGAAGAGCCTTAAAGTTTCCTTTACCATTCGTTTTGTTAAATACTTCTCAGACACTGTAATAATTTGCTCTTTCATGAATACGAATAATAATCCCACTTCTGTTTTTCCTTTGGAAGTCGGATGGCGAATGATGCTACTCTTCGCGATCGTTGTTTAGGCCAATCAGGTCAGGGATCAGAAACCCATAAACAATCCCTCTTTTATCCACTTTATTTGCTGACCCAGAATAGGAATCGTCTATTCTGGGCCGGTGTCATTGCTCAAGCGTTTGCTTTTGGGACATCTGAAGTTGCGTGATATGCATACTTCCAATTTCTTGGAAGAGCATCTTGAGCTATTTGAGAAACGAATGAGGGTGTGTGGATCCCTTCAACTTCGAACGTCCTGAATCAGAGTGCCCAAAAAGCTACAAAATTGGGAATAGATTCTTACCGCGACATGTCTTCTGAGAAAGTTGAGGAGGCAAAATCTCTTTTGCTTCTCTTTTATGTTTTAGAGTCAACGTTTACAAGAATTCAGTAGATATCAGTGCAATTGCAAGGAGGAATATGTTCTGATATAATCCCTGAATAAAAAAACAACCAGCGACTCTATCAAAACAACTCTGCACCAATTCAGGTACAGTTGGCTCTCTTTTTCTTGACTTTATTTAGTTTTCTATATTAGGGCAGTATCTTGTTCTTACAAGTTGGGACTTCTCTCATCCTAGCCTTGTGTGTACTTACAGAACATTCACTCGGAACAAGATATGCATTCACTAGGATTGCGGAAACCCAAATGTCCCAGCTCAGTTCTCCAGCCGTGCGTGAACTTTTTCGCAGAGCACGCATGCGTGCAATCACACTCCCCTGATCGTGTCACTACTCAGCTCATTAGACTAAAGCTGAAACACGTTTATGCACGCCAAAATATCTTAGTGACAAGTTCAAATTTGCATTGCCTATCTAGATGCCCCATAAAAAAAAATTCAATTACCAAAGCCCACGTTCAAGGAATTTCCATGGTACACTAGCGTGCCGTACTCCCACTTTGGTTTTACGACTGTTCTATACTTGGCTGTTGTAAACCAATTTTACCATGTGTGACGACGTTTTTGTACCCGAACACACGTCGTAATGTTGTGCTGTAAACTCTCTTATCTTAGAAAGTGTCCCCCATGTTCTTACTGACCACGCAGCTCTTGAGAGGATCTCTCTCTTTTATGAGCAGAAAGGGGCAAGCTTTCAGAGACTTCAGATCTTACAAAATCACATGTCAGGCAATTACTTTGTAAGGACAAATCTGTTTCTCTCTCATCGCATTTCACACCTTTGTGGGTGCAACCTAAGCGTCTGAGCAAACCATTTTTCTTATCCTAGAAAAGGCCATAAAAAGGCCCTCCACAAGCTACTGCAGTCTGCAGGTCCAAAGCAAGCACAGGTCAACCCACTTGCTAATTCTGTTCTCTGATCTTTCGTATCTACAGGCCCAAGTTGGCGAAAGAATAAAAGAAGAAAATTTACATGTTTTTTTTTCTTTATCAATTAGAAGTGGGGCAACAATTTTGCAATTGGCTAGAACCAGACAGGTTCGGACGTGGTCCAAACGTGGCTTGTTCTTGGACCACGCAATATATCGGATCCTGCTCATTAAAGAGAGCTCAGATTCGATCAAGACTCCCCCTCTCAGCTTCTTATGACAAAGCTTCTTATGAAAACCGAGCCATCGCCCCAAAGACGTCGTATTATACCGTGCTGTATGGATCTCCTGCACGAGATATCCCACATGGCAAACACTGCGAAAGTTTTCGACGATCGAGGTCTATTTACTTTGTGTGCAATGAAGTGCCCGCCCGTATCCCTCTTGTTGCGTGTCGTGCGACTCGTACGGAAACAGAATCACAGCTGTCGAAAGAATTGGTGAGAATGGGGCAAAAAATAAGAAGAAGAAAAACACATTCTGATGGCTCAGTCAAAGAGAATCTGGGGAACCGGAGAGATTCCTCTCTTTGACAAATCCGTGATGAACGTGACAACTCGAGCGCAATGTAGGGTCGTTGTTTTGGTGTTTGTGGCGACGAAATTAAATTGCTTTTCCAGACCCAAGTGCCAAACAAAAAAAAGCAGAAAAAGAGACCCCCCACAGCTTCTGCTTCAACAAATGTGTAAGGTAGCAATGAAGGGTATAGAAAGCAAAATTTGTGCGTGTGAACACGAGCATCTATGAAACGAGGCAGAAATTGAGTTTGAAATGTGCGGAAGATCATTGTATTGAAAGTGGTTTTCTTGGATGTGTCGATGAGCGCGGATGCTAATTTCATAATGTCATATCTGTGGGCAAAAATCCGGATGACAGAATGCAAACTAAGACGAGTGAAATAGTAAATGTAACCCGTCATGATTAGACATTGCGGGAGTGGAGTCATCTTTTTTATTGGTCTATAACATAGTTGGTGCAGTGTCTCTACCGCATCAAATTTTATGAAAATTCGTGGATTTTTATTTTCTAATCTATCAAGATGTGAATTTGTGATCTGATGCCATTATATTATGCGCTTCAACTGCCATGTGATCGTTTGCTCCCTTTTTCTATCTTCTAGTTTTCCAAAATCAGTTTTGGCAGTTTCCCTCTTGGTTGTGACGAGCTGGATGCACCGACGGCGATCATGATGGCCAAAATGTAGCAGCGACAGTAAGTTCAGTAATTAAGACTTTCCCTGTCATAGGATCTCATCAAAGTATTGACTCATCAAATTGGAAATGGCATTTTATATAGCAAAGCTTTAGCCTGTCTAGGTCGAACTGATGGACCAGTTTGATTCGTTCCTCTTTTGATAAATCTTTCAGAATACAACCAGACAACCACATTTTCCCATCCATAGTAGGTATTTTAATCAGCATATGCTGTACATATAAGGTTTAGGTGCGCGGAAGAACAAGCAGAAGCAGGCACATGGTTTTTTTTTAAAATGGCCAAGTGAGGTAGGTGGAGGGATTCCAAATGGAATCTAGCCTTTTTGTTTTTCTGCCCCTTACCTCTTTTCTAACGTAGGTGTGGAGACTCGACTATTTAGAGGATCGTGAAATACTTTGTAAATGGAACATATCGTGCGGCTTGTAGATCAACATGAGCATGCCCATATCCTTCTTACACTGTATAAACCCTATTTATCATACCAATAGGCATACAATCCTATTGTAAAGGGATTGGTGGGTGAGAACGTTAGAATCATAAATGGGGTTTGAATCCTGCACTCTGCAAAAGTCAGTGCAAAAATCAAAAAGTAACGAAAGTTAGAGCTATGACAGATAAAAAAAAATCCTATCTCTCATACTTCACTTTTGGACAACTCCATGTCCAAATATTGCATATTAAATAAGACTTTTATAAATTAGCTTTTACGGGAATGACTTTTACTTTTAACATTTTGACTGTTTGTAAATCTTGTAAAACCCACGCTTTGACCTTTATTTAACCGCATAATGCTTGAAATCTTCGAAGATATTAGGATATTTACCTATTGAATTGTATATAATTCTTTCAAAAGTTAAAATATGTTTTTATAATTACCAATTGAAATTTAAAGTAAACGATAAGCGCAGACAAATGACTTGGAAGAGCATATGTTCTATATGTCAAGTTTCCAACACCCTTACTTAAGTCAAGAATAGGGATTAGCATCTACTAATTGTGTGACAATTATAACACAATAATTAAAACAAGGAAAAGCAATCAATAAATCCTAAAGTATTTTTTTTTATTCTACTCTAACTCTCAATTCACTCCCAGACTTTTTCCCTGTTTCTTTGCAGAGCGTGAAAGTCGAACTCCACATCTAAAATTAAACGTCCCCACTTCTAACCCTCCTTGAGAAAGTATGGAATCGAACTTTCTACATTTTTCCCCTTCCCAAGTAGGAAGAGTGACCAAGGCAAATCCTAGTGGTTAAATTTTAAAGTTGATCTTAATTGATTTCATCTAAATGGCTCTCCCTGTATTTATGGTTTATTGTTAACTAATCGTTGTCATTCCTAAGATAATTAAAAGAAATCAACATTAACAAGAAGCTAAACCATGCCTAATTGCCAAATACAAGTGATGTGACTTAAGAACTATGTCCACTCGCTTTGAGCTTGGTGTTGATTCACCCCACCACGTTTCTTCCCCTTTGAGTCCTTACCAACTCGGTGCATCATGAACACGTCTAGCTTCTTTTGCTAATAATTGAGTCACTTCTAAGTTTTCCTCCTCAATAATTAATTTATAATCCGCACTCTCCTTGTGCCATATGATTGGTATGGTAATGCACCGTCGACCCATTTGATGTTGAGTGAAATTTCTCGCATTGTTGAGACAGTCGATGGTACCATTGATGGCATTCGTTGAATTATCTTTTTTTTGGCTCGAAACATAGCTATTTTCTACTTGATAGTCTCACTCTCGCTTCAATAGGACCATTCTCATGTTCTACGAAAATTCCACGGCACATCGTATCGTTTCTTGCATACCCTTTGTACCAATAAACAAAAAGGGGAGGGGAGGGGGAGGGGGGGGGGCGGAAGAACATCCCATGAAATTGACTAACAACAAGTGCATTTTGTAATGGGACTATACACTTCTATGATACTTTGGATGTGCCATGTAATATCACGGCGTGTCGTCGTAATTTTTTTTTTATTTGTCCTGCTGTAACTCTCAACTCACTTTCAAACTTTTATCTTGTCTCTTTACTTAATATGAGAGTTGAAACCCACATCTAAAACTAAACGTTTCCACCCTTAACCCCATAATAAGGTGGGAAATCGAACTCCCCATCTTCTCCTTCCCAAATGGAAAGGGTGGCCACTGAGACAAACCCCAGTTATTATCATCGTGATTAAGTACAAGAACATCATAACATGTGATAACATTAATGGGTATTAATCTAGTTGCAAAAAAGTAACGGTACTAGCATGTGTCTATAGAAAAATACACAGTGGACGGTATACAAATATAGTGGGGTTGTTGGGATTATCCCATCATAGTCGATCTTGACTTGAGGTTTTATATTATTTTTGTATCTATAGAGGAGTGGTATGGTATGGGGGTAGGCTGGCTCCCAAATAAATTATTCTGTTTTTTTGGTCAAATAAATAAATTATTCCACAAAGGGGTTTTATTGAAAAAAAAATAGAAGGAAAATTGAACCCATTACCACCACAATTTGGAGCACAGCATGGGGAAAACCATACAAAAAACATGTACATACTGATCTTGTGTTAGTACCATTGCCTTCTTTTCGACCGTTTTACACTTGACTAAGATGAATTGTCGTGATGTTCTGATGGGTTGCAAGACTCTCGTACTAGATTACGACGACACGTCATGGAGAGGTAGGAGAAAGGCTTTTTTCCACTCTCTTTAGAACACGAATATTCTCAATACATAGTAAAAACGTGAGAGGCCACAAGAGAATTTTTGATATCAATATCTCCCTACATTAAAGTTTGTGGATCAATAGAATGAGATTGAGCGTATTGAAATTTCACCGTTGACTCTTATCCTCAAAGACCCGCTTAGACGACGTCGCTGAGTTTCACATTTACCGCATTATAATGCAGAATTTGAGGGCGAGAGAGCATCAAACACACGAGCAAAAAGCCTTTCCCTGGAGCAGAATAGGCAGGTCTATAGTCAAACCCAAAAGAGAGAGAGAGAGAGAGAGAGAGAGAGAGAGAGAGAGAGAGAGAGGAATCCTCCAGCTAGGGCAAACTAAAAGAAGCAGGATCCCTTCAGATTTGGCAAAAGGGCAAGGACAAGAGCGGCAGAGGAAGATGTCCTCCTTAAAGCACACTTAGCACAGCAGAAATCTTGCTGAGATTTTGAGCCTTGATGATCAGACATATATTCCCCCTCAAACTCCCCCAAAGGAGTCCCCTAAAAAGCACAATCAAATCTCCACAAAGATTTTCTTGATCTGGTGGCAAGAAAGGGAAACCCAAGCTCAGCCCCTCCTTCAAACTATATGACCTTTTTTACACTTGCATGCTGTCCATCAATAGGCTTTTACCATGTTCGTGCTACAAGTTGGCAAAGGCATATCAGCGCTTTGCTTCCCGGTCACCACACGTCGCACAGTAACATGGCAATTTGACTAAAGATCTCTTCAGTTGGGCCCCGCGGGTTGACGGAGAGATCATTTGTTTGAGCCTGAGAAAAGATTGATTTAATTAGTGAATCACATGCTCTTGGACCGTATGATGTGGAACTTACGAGAATCTGGTCAGATGAAATTTGTTGTTCTTTTTTTTTTTTTTTGAGAAAAAATCACCAAAAACCCTAAACTTTATTACTTGTGACACATTTATCTTGAACCTTTTTTTGTGTCATGAAAAATCCTAAACTATGCAATTTATGACATATTTACCTCAATATAATATAGTCTAGGGCATTTTAGTCTTTTTCTATTTTTTTTTTCTTTTTTCCGACGGAGCTACCCTTGCCGGCAAGGTCTTCAGCAACCTCGCCGGCGAGGGCATGGGACCCTCGCCCCACCCAGGTGAGGGCAGCCCTCGCCTCGCCGGCATCGGGTGAGGGACCCTCGCTTAGGTGGAGCGAGGGCAGCCCTCGCCGGCATTTAGCCAGGGTAGCCCTCACCCCGCCCAGGTGAGGCAAAGGCTGCCCTCGCCTAGGCGGGGAGTGGGCTGCCCGCCGACGTCGGGCAAGGGCTTCCCTCGCCCCACCCAGGCGAGGGCAACCTTCACCTCACCTGGGTGGGGCGAGGGTCCCTTGCCCGACGTCGGTGAGGTGAGGGTAGCCTTCGCCTCGCTTGGGAGGGGCGAGGGTCCCTCGCCTGACGCCGACGAGGCGAGGGGAACCCTCGCCCCGCCCAGGCAAGGCAGGGGCAGCCCTCGCCCAACGCCGGCGAGCAGCCCACTCCTCGCCCAAGCGAGGGTAGCCTTTGCCTTGCCTAGGCGGGGCGAGGGTCCCTCGCCCGACGCCGACAAGGCGAAGGTCCCCCTCGCCCAACGCCGGTGAGGGCGGTCCTCGCCCAACGCCGATGAGGGCGGCTCTCGCCTGGGCGAGGCCAAAGTCCCTCACCCTTGCCGGCGAGGTCGCTAGAGACCTCACCGGCGAGGGTAGCCCCGGCCGGAAAAAAGAAAAAAAAATAGAAAAGGGGAAAAAGACTAAAATACCCTATGCTATATTATATTGGGATAAATGTGTTACAAGTTGCATAGTTTGGGGTTCTTTATGAAACAAAAAAAAAGTTCAGGGTAAATGTGATAAAATTTGGGATTTTTGGTGATTTTTTTCTTTTTTTTTCACTTCTTTTGAATTTGTTTGATTTGGACTTCTTTCCACTTGTCGATGTTACCGTTAACAATTATTTTACAAATTAACTGCACGTGTCGTTGTAGGCTTTGGCATTACAAAGAGCACTCGGAATTAAGGAGATTTGGATTTCTCGTTCGTGATCGTTTGAATCCGTTGTCCTTTGACAAAAGCTCCGAAGCTTCTTGCGATACTTAAACTAAGATCACCCCGATTGGCACATAAACCTGCACCCCTTTAAGTGTGGCTACTGGGTGCAAAACTTGTTGGCCTAGCTCAATCCTAAGTAAATTTGGGGGGGGGGGGGGCGGAAGTAGAGCGTCCTCAAAACAAGGCAGGAACATGAGCCGAGTGAGAATGCTAACAATACAGAAACTAAGACAGACATTCATTCACAAAGCTGCCATGTGAACAGTAGAATCGCAACAAGCTCGGCCACGCTAGATCCCCCAATTCTATGATCCCAACGGAGGGATTCGACTAGTCACAGCCACTGTTCCAGTTCGGAACCGACGGTTCCTGTTCGTGACCATGTATAAATCGGAATCGGCTGGTTCCGGGACGGTTCCAATTCCGAGCTAGTTTCGATTCCTCGGTTTTGGTTCATAATTTAAAATTTTAAAAAATAAATTATGAAATTATGAATTATTCAATATAATTTGTAATCAAAATATAAATTATAATCAAATTTGGGGACAAAAAGAGAGAAAGAGGGGGCTTGAACTTAATAAATTATCATTAAGCGTCTTACAATTCGTTACAATGATCTATAAAAAAAAAGGAGCACAATATATATGCCCTAAAATGACCTCAAAATCTAAATCTATCTGAACCCCCACATTCTGTATGCAGGGGTCACATGTCATTGGATTATACTTCAGTTTCCCTAAACTCACGTGAGCGTGCCCAGTATAATCGAGAAATAAAGGTCCCCAAAATATTTGCCAACTCCAACAGTTCTTTTACCCTCAATCGTCGCTACCTATTCCAATAACTGTACCGGTGGTATCTCCGTCATTAAAGAATTCGGATTCATTATTTCGATTTATCTCTTGTTGGTATTGAGCCTTCGTCCAATCATTGACACAAACTTGAGCTTCTACTAATTTTGGAGCTAATCTTGAACGATGTTCGTCTAAAATATTATCTCCGACACTCTGCTTGTTCGACCGCAACTGTGGAACAAGGGGTTGTAAAAATTTATTTTGCAATAAGAGAAAGGATTGGGTATTGGCTTGTGTGCCTCTTCTACCAATCCAAAATTAAAAAACCTGTATTACTTTCGGATTCAGTAAACTCAAAAGAAACGGTTAGATAAATCTCTAATTCAAAATAATTTCCTATTACTCCCTTTGGTTTTTTTTTGTCTATGTAATAAAAGTTGGTACCCTCTACTAATTTTACCTATACTCTCACTTTGTGTCTCGGTAGATCGAGAAGATCCAATATCACCTATATTTAGTATAAAATTCATTATATAATTCTATTGCTACATTTTTAACCTCACTTAGTATGGTTATAACATTTACCGTATCATAATGTAAACATTGATAATACATATGCAAATAATCACTTAAACCATCTAATTTGCAACGCGGATAAAAAATACAAGCAACTAAATAAATAATGGGAATTTCGCTATAATAATGTAGCCACTTCATTTTCATTGTTACTATAGTACGTTGTAATTCAACATCATTTTCATATTCCTCAAAAACTCCGACAATATTAATACCCTCTACTAAAAATAAATACGCAATAGGATAATAAACACCAGACAAAATATAAGTTACATCATTAAAAACCTTTAAAATATCTAAAACATTTTTACAAATACCTCACTCTTGTGGGTATAAATTAATCTGAAGTATATTATTAGAAATAAATGCACATAATAAATTTTTATATTCATAAGATTCACTAAGCAAGTGAAAAGTAGAATTCCAATGAGTTAGAACATCTATTGGAAATCTTTTTGGTTTTTTGTCATTTTCTCTACAAAATCTACCCCATTTTTTCATTTTTGGGGATGTTTCCATAAAAATTGAATTGCCGTTTTTATTGGTTCAAGAAAAATATCAAGAATTTTCAAACCATCTTGTATAAGTAAATTTAAAACATGACAAGCACATCTAACGTGAAAAAATTTTCCACCAAAAGCGGATATACAAATATTTTCTAAATCGGCAATTGAAGTGGTATTTGCTGCGACATTATCAAAATCAATTGAAAAAATTTTGTTAAGCAAATAATATTCTTCTAAAATTGGCCTAATTATTCTATAAATATTATTTTCCGTATGCTTACCTCTAAATGCAATAACTCTTTTTTGAATACTCCAATCATCATCTATCCAATGACATTTTATGTCTATGTAAGAATGAATTTGTCAATGATTACTTCAAATATCACTACCTATATGCACGCATCCATTAAATTGCATAAAAAGTTTTGTAAATCTTTTTTTTCCATTTTGTAAAGATCTTTAATTGCTCGTTTAAGTGAATTTCTAGGAACATGTTTTGCTTGTGGAGCACATGTTTTTTGTACAAATTGATTAAAACTAAATCTTTCTCCAAAATTAAATGATAAATGCTCAACGGAAATAAATTTACCTAATTCTTTCTTATAAGTTTTTTCATTAAAATGAAATAAAGGGGAAGTGTTAGGATTGACATACCCGAAAATTTGTTGTTGCCTGATAATGATTCTCGCTTGGATTGGATGTTTGCTCCTAAGATGTCATTTGAATGTTTCATATCCTTATCCACTTGTATATTTATATATTTTCCCACAATATTTACAAATTATATCATACCTTTTTTTTACCAATATCAAACCTTTTCATTTTCGTGAAGTGATCCCAAATGTCAGATGTAAGTTCCCGTTCCGCCTCCTTTGTTGTAAATATTTTGGCAGGAGGATGAAGACTTTTTTGCGTCGGAACGCGCTCTACATCGGGAAAAATGTTGATTTCATTATCTTGAAAATTTGCATAATCACGAGGATCAAAAGAATTATGAGATTTCGTTATGATATTCTTACCTTTGCCAATTGGCACTCAACTTTCACTTGCCATTTTTCGAGTGGATTGAGAGAATTGAGCGGATTGATTGGGGGAATTAAGAGAGAATTGCGCGGATTAAGAAAATTGAGAGAATTTGAGAGAATTGAGAGTATTGAAAGAATTTGAGAGAATTTATAAGAAAAAAATGAGAAGAAAATTTAGAATAAAAAAAAAAGCTAGATAACTGTTGCAATTTGCAATGGTTATCTTCTTATTTTTTTATTTTTTATTTTTTGCCGTTGCCAAGACAGCCTTTGCAGGTTGCCCTGGCAACGGGTTGCAGCAGGGCCTGCAAACGTGCAGGCCCAGCTACAGGAGGTTTTTTTTTAAAATTTATTTATTTAAATTTTTTATTTTTGGAATCGGAACCTGGTCCGTACGCCACGGGCCAGTTTCGATTTTGAACCGCGTGTCCGGTCAATGGGCTGGGCTCGAGTTTGATTGGGCCGGTTCCGGGCCGAAACCGACCGTGGCCATGACTAGATTCGAGCAATTGGAAAGGAGGGGAATAGAGAGCGAGGCCGCCAATCGAGGTAGAATACCCCGTCTAGACTCGATCCATTGTGAACCCGGTGAATCACGCATATGTCGAATGAACGGTGTAATTAGTAACAGTGCGCAACGTGGAAGTTAGATGCATCTGGCAATTGGTGCTCACGTGTCATGTCCGAGTTCTGTAATATCGGCCAGCCAGTTCCATTGAATAGCATTATGTTTTGCCCAATAACCGTGTTATTTCGTGTCGGACATTGCCAGGCCTTCGCGCCGCATCACATCTGGACGTATTTGGTATCTCGTCTCGTATCTGCACACAGGTTGTATTCACCATTCCCATTCCTAATTGCGCGGAGATGTTTCACAAAAGCGATTTCTTACCAATGAGAGTTGCTCGGATACCCCCGACATGCGAAACAAGGCGATTCATTTCACACGAGTCTCATCACAAAGGACCAAAAAAAATCACTCCAAAATTTAATTGTAACAAAAAAAAATACTCTAGATAGGTCCTCGCGAGCAGGAATATTCAAGTCTTCATTTTTTCCATCTGTCAGGTTCACCTTGTAAAACTCTTGCAATTTTTATGCTCTTCAATTTTTCAATGCACTCTCTCAATATGGTATGTGTACCAAAAAAAAAGAAGGGCCAGACAAAAGGCTGATGAGAAGAGTACGCAAGCGTGTTGTGTTGTGGTGGTGATCTGTTCCTTTTCTGTGTCCCTCCAAAAACTCATCGTCCAACTCAAGAGCCACCACCAGGCAGCCGCGCCCCTCGGCCAACGCACCACTCCGCCATACATAGAAAAAGGCAAAACGAGGAAAGGGGAAGACGTAACTCACGGCACGGTTTGGGATTTCAGGACGGCGCGCGTGCAAATCGCAATGAGTTGAAACAGAGAGAATTCTTGACAGAGGAAACGAAGAGCAGAACCAGAGCAAGAAGAACCTCTCTCCCTTTCTCTGTCTGGCGGCGCTCGGTCCTTTTCGTTCTTTCTTCCTTTCTTGCTCTGTCTTTCTGGGTGGTGTGCGAGGTATGGATTGCTGGTCTTCTCCTCTCGCCGTCGACGACGAGTTTGAGAAACTCGTTCTTAGAATGAACCCACCAAGGTACATCATGGATCCGTGCGGACCGTGCCTCGTTCGTTCCCTGTTCTTGTGGTCTTGTCTCGTGTTCGTGTGTTCATTTCTTGCACCTCTGTTTCGCGGGTTACAAAGCGGGGCTCTTGTTCCTAGCCCCAGCCCACCCCCGGTTTTCCTTCCGCTTTCTTGCTGGAATTTGACCTTTTTGTTTTCGAGGTGTTGACGGGTTCTTTTCCTGTGCTTGTTTTTCTGCGGCTGGTGCTGAGTTTTCAGGGTTACGGTTGATAACGAATCCAACAAAAAGGCCACTCTGGTCAAGGTACTTAAAAAAGGTTTTTATGGTCTTCATGAATTCTGTATTGTCCTGTGTATGAATTTTTTGGAATTTAGGCCGCAATTGTGTTTCGCTTGTTGTGAATTGTGTTTAGGTTGATAGCGCGAATAAGCGTGGGAGCTTGTTAGAGGTGGTTCAGGTCCTGACTGATATGAATCTCATGATCCGCCGGGCTTATATTTCTTCTGATGGAGAGTGGTTTATGGATGGTGAGGCAGTTGAATTTAACTTTTCTTGTTCTTGTTCATTTGCTTGTTACTGCATTATCAATGACCGCTTTTCGTTACAATCATCGTTCGCAGTGTTTCACGTGACGGATCCGAAAGGGAACAAGCTTTCTGAAGATGATGTTGTTGAACGGATTCAGCAGGTAGATCGACTGAATGGTTCTACACTTAAATTTTGCAATTTTTTGTTTTAGTAAGAATGTTTCATGAAGCACTGTGTAGAGTGAATGCATGATCTCAACAACAATGGTGACAATTTGGAAAATGGTTCTTCGTTTTTACTAAATCTTGTCTGGTAGAATTGGGGAACAATGTTTCAAGAGGATCAAAGAATGGCCATATGAGATACATAAGCAGTTAAACAGAAATTGTGTTCTCTCATCTAAATGAAGCCTGTAATGCCAGTCGGGAGTTGTCTGATTGGATCATCAGCATCTTCCCATATGAGCTGATGAATTCATTTGTGTCAGATGTAGTGTCCGTAAAGAATTGGAGCTATAGTTGTTGTTTGCCCTGAACTTTGATGATTCAACTAAATTTTGAGCTATATCATGTGAGTTTCAATTGATATTGATGGTTCAATTTACATGCGACAGTCACTGGGCCCCGATATACGGAGTTTTCGGTCCTTGAGGAGCTCTGTTGGTGTCCAAGCTGCCATGGAACACACAGCTATTGAACTGACAGGGAGAGACCGGCCGGGCTTGCTTTCGGAGGTTTTCGCTGTTCTGGCCAACCTGAAATGTAATGTAGTGGCTGCTGAAGTCTGGACCCACAATTCGAGGATGGCGTCGGTCGTTTATATCACCGACGAAGTGTCCAGTTTGCCAATTGACGATCCTGACCGCCTTGCTAAGATTGAGCAGTTGCTCCTATTTGTGTTGAAGGACGACAGAGATATGAAGAGGGCGAATACCGCTGTCACAGTGGGCTCCACTCACACCGAAAGGAGGCTGCACCAGTTGATGTATGCAGATCGCGATTATGACGTGGATGGTGTGGACGGAGGATCAGCAGGAGACCAGAACAAACTTTCTGTCACGGTTGATAATTGCACAGACAAGGGATATACTGTTGTGAACTTGAGAAGCCCGGATCGCCCTAAACTAATCTTCGATACGGTGTGCACCTTGACAGATATGGACTATGTCGTGTACCATGGGACTGTCATTGCCGAGGGACCTGACGCTTATCAGGTAGCAGGCCTACTAGTTCCTATCCTTTGATCTGAGTTTCTGATTGAATGCAGTTCGAAGTGCTTCAAATGTTTGTGTCAGAGAAGTTTTTTACACCCTTTGTTTGTGTTTAGTGATTGTCTATACCAAATGGCCTTCCGGTTCATCGTTCGTGCTGCTTTTTTCTTGAAGTACCCTCCTGTCTGCACTGGACTGGACAATTGTTTGGTGGTAGAATGTGTAATCTAGCAAATTAATGTGGGATTGATCTCTCTTGATATTTTCTTTACCCTCTGTTGCGCCAGGACTATTACATCAGGCACATGGATGGTTCCCCGATTAGTTCAGAGGCAGAGAGGCAAAGGGTGATTCATTGCTTGGGGGCTGCTATTAAGAGGCGAGCTTCTGAGGTACAAGATCCACAGAGACTCGCGACTCGCACATGTATAATGTCCTAATGTTTCTTGATCTAAGTTCCTCCTCCTTTCGGTAAAATTGGTTTTTTCTGTTATGTAGGGAATAAAACTAGAACTCTGTTGTGACGACAGATTTGGCCTTCTGGCCGATGTGACTCGAATATTCAGAGAAAATGGTCTGTCAGTTACTTGTGCTGAGGTTACCACGAGGGGTTCGCACGCTATGAATATGTTTTGTGTGACCGATTCCTCCGGTAATCCAGTCAAGAGTGAGATGATCGAGGCTGTCCGGAAACAGATTGGCCTGACGATACTTCGCGTCAAAGATGATTCCTACTTGCAGTCTCCACCACAAGATGCCGGTAAATTCTCTCTGGGAAGCCTCTTCCGCTCACGGTCGGAGAAGTTCCTTTACAATCTGGGCTTGATAAAATCATGTTCTTGAGAGGTGATGTAGGGAGAATGTAGCTTTTTGCTCTAGTGCCTGTAAACAATAGGACGATTCAGGGCTCGCTCTTAGGTTTTCATTCATGACCACATCGCTTCGACCATGGTTGATCCGGGTCGGGGCTCAAGGTGTGTGGAATCATAAATTGGCTTGTAAAGTATTGTTGCTTTTATTGGAGGATGTTGTAAATATATTAGTTCCCCAACTTTAATCAGTCATTCAATCTGAATCTTGTTTTGTGGTTTCTCTGGATACTTTGTTGACACTGATGCTCGCATCTGGTTTTCACTTCTGAATGCTCCGACCATGTATATGGAAATACGTTTCTCTTTGTGGTTGATAGATTATTACTCTTAAGTTTCTTATAGCGAAATTACCGCATAAATCCCCTGGCTAGCTCGGTCCGACAAAGGCCGAGGTTTTAACAAGAGTCTAGGCACGGTTCGCTTTCGATCTAGATGTCCTGTCCTCACTCTCTTTTGTTTTGAACCACGGAATAGTTCTTGGCCAAACATCGAGATGCAGGGGGGATTTAGACATTTCTCAGACTATCGAGATGGACTGTCGACGCACGGTATTCAATTCAAAGAGGACATAGGCACGAGAGAGATTCCGATTGTCGAGATGCGGTTTCAAACTAGGGCGTGATCGGGGGGGCCAGTGCCGTTTCCCTTTCGGTCATGCGCCGCGCTCACGAGGTGGCCCTAGTGTTCTTCAGTGAGCCATATGTACAGAGACAGCATCGGTCATAAAAGGGAGTCAAGCTCAATGGAGTCATCCAAAACTGGTCCCTAGTTGTACTTCACAAAGTGACATGAATCGTGGAGATGCCGGTGGGAGAACTGCCTTAATCAAAACCTTTGGCAACAGCTCATCGACAGAGACACCCCGGGGTCTACAAAGGCTTACAGCTATCGACCCGGGTTCGCCCTGGTCGCGCCCCGCGTCACGAAGGAACAACATCGGCGACTTCCCCTTATTTTCCGGCGTAAATTGGGAGGAGTTTCGTCCGAAAGCAGCGAAAAATCGGCTAGACATTGCGTCGACAACAGAGTACTAATCTACTGTACCCCACTTAACTAGTGGCATCACGTGTTAATTGCATCTCGACCGTCCCTTATCTTCAGGGAAATGATGAGTGTATGATTAGACCTCTCGTTGTTGTTCGTTTATGCCGTCACATCATCCATCACTTTAGGACAAGGGATCATTATGTTCTCCCTTTAATTCTGCAAATCATATGTCCCCTGTACATGTACTTTGCAAGCTCACAGATACCAGGGGAAAAAGAAAAGCATGATGGAACGGTGAATTGATCTTTGGTGTCTTCTTTAAGACACCTTTTGCAATCAATTAGGTCGAAGAAGACACCCTTGCCAAGTTCCTTAATTGCACATTTGACTTTTAGAAGTGCTCGCCGACCATGATCATGGTTAGGAGCCGCCGGTTTAGTTAATTAATTCGGTAATAAGTGATCGGATCCAATTGGTGAAGGTGTGCGCAAATTGCCCCGATTCAAAGCACATAGAATCGTCATCGACGTCGTCATTGTCGCCGCCATCATCATTGGAAGCACTAGCCCTTAAAAATATTCACGAAAAAGGTTCGATCCATCCCATTCCCATGTGGAGGGCACAACGTGGTGAATTCCGGTCCCAAACATTTATTCTTATCTCGACCCTTTTGTCGATTGTTATGTATAAGATATTTTTAGTGACGTGTAAAACTATTTATTTTGCGTAATATAATCGCATTTGGCCCAAATAAGACTATGAGACTTGACCTTTTTATTTATTTATTTATTTTTGTCAATGGCCACGTCATGAAAAGGTGATGCTTTGCTTTTGGTCGCTCGTGGGCAACAGGGCGAGCAGTGTATGTCGTCAGCAAAACGTGAATAATGAGGCTTGCCATGGAATAGTCTCCAGGTAGATAGACATAACCATCGTAATTTAGAGTAGAGTTTGTCAAATTGGGTGATTAAGATGAGTAGGTTAGGGTTTGCTTCTTGTAGTTGTGGAATCAAGAAGTAGGAGCTTACGTATGCTCCAAATTTAGTCTTGCTTTCTGGCTTCCGAATTGGCTTTCTCAACGGGTGTCTCGACTGTACTAAATGTCGACATACTTTAGGAATTGAGAAAAGAGCGCGTTTTAAGGAAGTCACCTATTTGAAACATTAATATTTAGAAAAAAAAATTACATATATAGTCCCCAAATTTTAACCCGATGTGCAATGTCATTTCTAAATTTTTAATTTGTTCAATGGGATTCGTGAACTTTGGTTTAACATGCAATGTCATCCCTAAATTTTAAATTTTTATTCAATATGGTTATTAAGCATTTGGTAAATGTTTAATCTAATTCTTAAAATATATGAAAATATCCAATGTCATCACTCGATTCATTCTTCTTCTTCGTTTTTTGTTCGAAATCCCTCAATTAATTGAAGTTAATAGAATTTGCTGATTTGGCTTCTAATCAAATAAGTTTGAACAATGGACAAAAAAATAAAGTTTTTACTTGTGGATTAGTGCCCAGATGTAGGACTCTAGTGCATGTATCCGGTTCCCTGTTATGCATGCGCAAGTTATCAGCGCCCAAATAGTGTGACAATTTAGGAAAATCAAATTAGATTTTTCCATATCAAATGACAGGAACTATTTTCTAATTCATTTTTAGGTATTTGCTAGACACCGCGAAAAATATTAACGTTTTCTTAGAAATCGACTCCTCGAAAAAATATTTTCTAGAAATGTCACATTGTTCTCGAAACAAACCGAGCCTAGCCAACTCTTCATTTGTTTATTTTCGTAACTGATGCAAGCAATTAATTTCAAAAAAAATATTTTTTAAAAATTTTATTTTTTTCGTGAAATAAATGGATCCCGAACGAAATTTTCCCGATCAACGAGCCCCCAAAAAACGACGCGGATTTAACAACCCTCGCTCTCCGCGCTCCCCGAACGATCCTGCAATCAAGACCGACCGTGACATTAGGAGCGGGGGCCCCGACCGAGCCGACAGAATCCCCCCAAATATTGCTTTCCGACCGGATCCCCCGTACCGTCCCGTCCCCACTCCCGGGGCGTGGTCCACGTGGCACCGCGCAACCTCCGGGTCTGGTCGGGCCGGGTGGGGTGGGGGGTGGCTCGGTCGGCCGCCGGTTAACATCCGTGGGGGGCCCCACCTCACCCGTACTCGTCGTCCTGTCCTGTCCTCTCCCACACCCCCAAACTCCGGCGGGGCCCCCACCGTGGGCGTCCCGCGTCCCTTCGTTTCTTTTGTCTGTTTGTGTCGGGTCGGCTTCCGTTACTTTTTAGCATTAAAAGATGGCGCTCCTTTCTCCCGCGCTCAACAACCTCAAAAAATCGTAAGAAGCGCGCGTCGTATTAACTTTCAGATTCATGTCGTTTTTTTTTTTTTTGGGTCATTGCTTTATAAAGCAGGACAATGGTTCCTGATTTCGCACGAAATTAGAGCTCTCTCTTGCTAGATGCATCGAATTCTGTCTCGAAAGTTCATCCCATTGTTCTGTTCAAGCCTCGCTGTCAGGGGTACTCTAGGTCGACTCGAATGATTTTTTCTTTTTTTTCGCGCCCGATCAAGTTCAAGGCACGCTACAGTCGGAGGAGATCGAGCTCCTAGCTTAAAAATTAATTAGCTTGGATGATTTGCGAGCACATCAAAAGTTTCGATATTATGTTTTGGCAATGTTGTTTGTACAAGCGAACATGCCATACGTACACGCGACTCTGATGTTGATTTGTTAATGTTCTAAATATGAGTTAGGATAAGAACATCTCTTAGATAATTAAATCAAATTGAGTTCGAGCTTATAGAATGCGCACCCTTTAAATAGAGATCAAGCTCAGTCTAAGTCATCCGTTCTTCATTTTAAAAGACAACCGTGTCAAGCTGCCATCACTTTATTTAGACTCAATTAGGTCCCTAATTGCGGTTGATATTTATAATAAGAGTTTCGTCTCATTTTTAACTTAAATAAGTGCATTTTAATTTGTGTTATCTTATTGATACGGAATACTTCTTCGCAATAAACTCTCTTTCTTTTTTGTCATTTTTGTCGTAGGATTGGTGCCAAATTTACTCAAAGTAAGGGCACGAAAATGGCCGCATCTTAGCAAAAGTCGCGTGGGGCTAGGGGGGAGTGTCTTGTCCGAATCCGTCTCGGTGCAAGGGGGGGCTGAGAGACGTGGAGATGAGAGGGATCTTCACCTTGACCTTATCATCTTTGATCATATAGATATGTCTAGAATTTGTATATTCCAGACAAGAAAGACGAAAAGGAAAAGAAAGAAACAGAGGAATTAGGGTTGGGCCCGGATGGGGATGACCGGTCGTGTAGGATTTTGCATTCCTTCTTTTTTCGGCTATTTTGGGCCAAAGAAAAAATGGCCGAAAACCATTTGTCTGTACGAGGAGGGATTTCATTAGTTACAATTTTCACGTTGTTTTGTGAATCATCATAAATCCCGATCGACTCACTTATTAGGGTGATCGATTCCCATCCTGGAACCGAAAACTGGACCAGAAGAGTCGATCCCCAATTTGTGAAACTAGAAACCGACCCGCCTAATCCTGAAATAGAACTGGACCATTCCCGGGTGAGTCCAGAAACTGGAGTGATTTCTTTCTTCCAATCCGACAAAGAATTGGAAAGAAAAGTTTTTTTTTTTTTTAACTCCTACGAAGAATGTAATCGCTCTTGCAAAGTGAAGTGTGTCTTTTGAACGTAGTTTTTGTTCTCTTCTCCAAACTTTTGGCAATAAGAAAAAGTATTGGTCCGGTCCAAGTGGTTCGGTCCAAACTTGAAACCAGGAACTAGACCGATTATCGCTGGGTCCATATCCTAGGAACTGCAAACTACCAGAATCGGCCGGTTTGGTCTGGTTTCCGTGCTCACTCCTACCTTATAGCAGATACAAGCTGAAACAGGGAAATCAGGTTTATAAACAATGCAATGCATCCCTCTCCCGCATTCTCAACGTGGGTCTCATATCCTGCGGACACGCCCTCGGATTACGGCTGCAATCCAAGTTGATACAGAGACTTGTAATCATGGCGACAAACCGATCGTGGCAATATGAAGGAATCGATCGCTCTTATCCAAAGCAGAAGCTTTCGCACAAGCACCGCTCTGCATTACGAAAAGCAGGATTAATGGCCTGGATTATTCCCACAGCAAACTCGCTCACTTTGGCTCTGTTACCCATTATTCGTCTCCCTACCATCTACCAACTACAATCAATTCACAAATCCATGTTGGAGCTTGGAACGATCCAACACAAATGGGAGGCGAGAGAAGGCAAAATCAAGCAAATCCCACCCATCTAACGGTATCATATAGCATCCATTGCTCGAAAGAGGTCTTATGCTAAAAGAAAAGACTCCGGAGCAGTCATTCTGTGCTTCCAATTTAAAGAAAATTCCGTCGGTACACTACAATAATCGAGCATTAACAATCGTTACCTGGCTCTTCCCAAGTTTACTCTCAACAAAACAGAGAAAAGAAGGAAGAAAATTCGAGAGGGGGGCATAACTCAGATTTTAGCCAGTACTAATTTGCACAACACAACTAATCGAGACATATCACACCATGGGAAGTTCACCACAGTCAGCTACAACCACTCTCTTCCTGGGACGGTCTCCTCGGTCTGTTTCCTGTGACTCAATCAGCCTGACAATGTCCATGCCCTCTAACACTTGCCCAAACACAACATGCCTCTGGTCCAGCCACGGCGTCTGTCATTAAACAAGATGAATCATTGATATGGCTGAAAAGAATGACCAGGAGAAATTGAAGCACCGAGGAGATTTTATATACAGGGTAGGTAGCTAGAGTTCCCAAACAATTAGTAGATCACTAATAAGCTGCATAAGTGGCTAATGTGTGGTTTGCATGGAAATGAACACTGAGGCAACATTCCTGGTGGATTGTGGCTGTTGGAGTGAAATATTGTCATGCATGCACTGCATACATGGATGACGTGCTTGCATAGCAATTTTGTTGCATATTTGAGGATTAAACTAGTCAAAAAATGTCAGCTATGTCCGAGCATATTTTGCCAAAAAATGTTAACAAGGGAGCACTGATAACAACTTTAATCAACTCCAATAGTAGTTACTGAGCTCAAAATTAAAGGATGCTATAAGAAAAAATGAGCAATGTAGCAAAAAGGTGACAAATTTGCAATAAGAAGTTCCTCTCAGCTACCATCACCCCTGATTGCAAAATTGTGGGGTAACAAAGAACTTAGCCTTAAAATCTGTCTCAAGAAAGGTGGGGAGGCATGTTAGACTGATCTAATTCTCCAGGAGATTATAGATTTTGGTAGTATAAAGTAATAGTATTTCTCCCTTAGGACTTTCCATGAGGGAGTCCTGAAATAGAAAGGACACAGCAGGAATGGCAGAAGGCCTAACCCCATCCCCACTCCAAAACCCACGAACTGTGGGTCTTACTTGCCCTGTTTGGGGCGGGGCGGGTTTCTTGCTGGGGCAGGTCTTAATGCCTCGAATTGGGTGCCTTTTACTTTTGGTTGAAGTGATGGCTATTCAGATCCAAAGCAGAAGCAAATTGGTTTCACAAACTATGTTCCGCAAAATTTGTTTGGGCAAACAATTAGCTAAAAATTTAGAAGCTTTGTCCATGCAATGCACTAGCCAATCATGTATGACATTATTGATCAACAGAGTGGTATCCCCAAAGCATAACATACACACGATTCCAATCAGGATTTGTTGTAACTACTTAAAGGAATATGAATAATTAAGTGAAAATGGTCTATAATGGGCATGTCAAGAACTATAAAAATAGTTGACCAGGCTTTTAGGGACGTTAAATAACTAAGACTTTAGTCATCTCTCTCTCTCTCTCTCGCTCTCTCTCTCTCTCTCTCTCTCTCTCTCTCTCTCTCTCTCACATCCTGTCTAAAAGCTACTATAGATATGCTCCTACAAAATATAAAGCTTCTAATAAAAATTTACTTCTCAGACACCAAGCTCTCCTAGCGTAAATGATCCTAAGCAAAATTCCAAGGTTCAAAAGTTGAACCGGGCAAAGAATATACTTCTTTATGGAATTTCTGCAATAGCTCTTTTTTCCAAACGCACTCCAGCCCCCACAATCCAAAAATGTATTAACATAGATAAATATGAAAACTCGATAGCTCTTTTTTCCAAATGCACTCCAGCCCCCACATTCCAAAAATGTATTAACATAGATAAATATAAAAATCTGCGGAAATCTTCCAAGACGGTATCCTTATTCTCAGCTCTGGAAAAACATGACTTTTATAGTGACATGATAAATTATCAGCAACATCATGTGAGTAGAAGACATAAAATTAAGATTACCTTCACAGTGCAGATAAAGAACTGGCTCCCATTGGTGTTAGGGCCTGCATTTGCCATGCTGACCACACCAGGTCCAACATGAGTCACTGCAACGCATTCCATTACTCTTAATAAGAGGGATCTTGACATGTGTGACATTCAATAGAAGAATAACTATAGTTTCAAATTCGGCTAAAAATTGAAGGGTAGCACTCAGAAGAAGTGAGAGGGTTCAAGTTAGGAATCGCCGCCAACACATGCTTATTACATGAAAACTGAATATGAGAAATCCGTATTGACAGCGGCCACTATAGCTAGAATGCATATGAAATGCATCAAGCATTAAATCAGATATCTTAGATCATAGTCCCCTACCAAAAAAGCAACTATAAATTGGGATTTCTAAGACATGTCCTTATCCTACAATAAGTACGGCATAAGAGAAATAGTCTTACACTTAAAGTTTTCATCTTTAAAAGTACGGCCATATATGCTTTTACCCCCTGTTCCCTGCAATAGAGACAAATGTCAGACTGGTTCAGAATCATTTAAAATATCATCATTGTGGTCAACCTTAAGGGAAATAGAATGCCAATAAATTCACACTTCAGAACAGATTAAGGATTGGAGAGAGTTCCTTGAAACTGTTAATACTCTCAAACCAAAATTACCTGACAAGAATCAGCACAAGTTACAACACACACTAAGTTAAATGGTTAATAGCTCACCTTACAAAAAATCGAACAGTTCCAAAAGAATCTCAGCTGTTCAAGGAACAAATGCAGCAACTCATAGATATTAGCTACAAAGTCACCGAGAATTGCCACATTTTCGGAAAGGATGCCCGTAGTGTTCAACGTAAATGCTAACAAATACCAGACAAAACCTAAAAATGGAACAAGAAGGACAAATATACATAATGCTTAGAAGTGACTGTGATACTTGACCCCATTTATGATCCAAGACTAAGGGATGTAAACCATCAATACAAGCATCCTGGGAGGCTCATGATAAAAACACTGGTGTTATGATACATTGGAAGTCTGTACCAAAACTTCACTCACATCTTGAGTCAAGATCACCACAAAATCTTCAACTTGAATTATTGTTCTTTTAATTCGAAGAACTGGCTTCGCAACTTACTATGAGAAATACTCTGTCTCATCACCTTTAATGTCTTTAACAACCTTTAGATTCACCAATCTAACGATGCTTTGGTTTTGTCTTTTCTGCTTTTAGTTATTTGCTCTATTGGGATTGGAAGAGCTTTGAACTGTCAATGAGTCATCTTACAAAAGACAAAGTTTCATAAGTTTTGACTAATTGTCAGCAAGTATTACAAATCCAACCTCATCATCCATCACTCACATGCCCTTGGTGAGACCAGGCCTTGGCATCATCCTGTTTAATTGACTAATTTCACTCCGATCACAAGGAATGAACGGGTACAAAGAGCCTTAACAACTGTTATGGCATGAGATGACATTCAATCGGATAACAAAGTAACCATCAAAAGGAAAACAGGCCAAAGCTGCTATAATGCGAATTGGAGGACATCGATGAAGTACCCACATTTCCTTTGTCAAAGTCACCTCCCTGGATCACAAAATCTTTGATGACACGGTGGAACGCTGAACCTTTGTATCCAAATCCTTTCTCTCCTGAAGAAAACAAAGAACAATCGGATAATCATCTTTTGAAAAACAGCCTCCAATTCGCGCAATGCAATACTCAACACATGCCAATAAGTTAGTTCCACAGTAGAGAATTAAGTAAAACCTGTGCATAAAGCGCGGAAATTCTCTGCTGTTTGCGGAACATCCTCGCCATACAATCCAATTACTATTCTTCCAGCTAGCTTCCCAACAGGGTTACCGATGCTAATGTCAAAGTAAACTTTGTTGGTTACTTTCGACTGAACGGCCACATCCTGAAATCCCAGAAGAGTCCAACACACACGTATAAGAGATGCAACCTACAGTGTATTCCCTCAGATTATGCAGACGCCTATTAGCTTCAGAGAATAATAGTCCTCAATACACTTCACGGGAACAACACCTTACACTCCCAGAAAGATCATCCCCTGCTTATCTCGATACATTGCTTTTGACTTCGGTTTCGACAATAATTCAGGACTCATTCCCACAACAACAACAACAACAACAAATTCAACTCAACCGTCAGCCCACTTCCTTTCTCGCCCCTATACTGCGAAAAGCACAAAGATTAAGAGAACGAGAGGACGACATGGGTAACCTCGGCACTCGCTCGGACCGAGCACGGACGGAATTTCCTCCGAGAAGTAGAGTTGATGGGATTCAGGCGCAGGGAGCCGGAGAAAGAGCTCGAGGACGACGCCGACAAGCTGGCCTTTAACGGAGGCGGCCGGACGATGGCGGCGACATTGCAAGAGGGGCGGGGGCGGCCGAGCCCTCCTCTAATCTCCGAGCCACCGTTCCTTCGACCGGCCAGCGAACCGACATCGGGCTGCTCGGCAACAACGAAATGCAAACGGCAGAATCAACCGAGAAATCAATCAGCGCTTAATCCCGGAAAGCATCGGCGGGGGACGGTGCGCGGTATCGGAAGGGAAACGAGGGGACTTACCAGAGCTGTGAAAGAAGCGGCCATGGATGACGGTGGAGGAAAGAGGAGAAGAGGATATTTTTCTTTCTGTCGAGAAAAAGGTTGAGGTTTTGAGCTGCTGCCGAAAGTACAAATATGTAAGAGACTGGGGGGGATGGTGGCTGGGTGGGTAAGCGTGGAGAGACGATGTTCTCGAGAAACGACGACTTTGAGATTGTCAGAGGAGTCGCTACTCTTTCTTTCGAACCTATGTTGTTTTTCTTTTCTCTTTTAATTTTTGCAATTTGAGATTATGCGAAGGGCAAATCCATCCAAAAAAAAATTCAAATTTCGGAATCAAAATCCTATAAATTGTGAAAATTCACGTTTTAACATTTTGGTCGAGGTGAAAATTCAAGGTAGGAAAGAAAATTTAAAGAAAAATAGAGGGAGACGAGTAGATGTCCCGCGAGAAAAAGGGTTAATCCCATCTAAAAGATTCGAGAATTACGACATCTTTTAACCCGGGCTGCACCTAATTTTATCACGGTAAAAGGGGTACAGCACCCAAGAAAGTCGTTCCGTCAAGATCCCGGAGCTGAAAAACGAGCGCCTTTCTTCTTTTCTGATTTCCCTTTTCCTAATCCGGACTGGTTCCCCGAGACCCGTCTACATGTGCACGGACTATATCCATCTCATGAAAGCATGCTCGCATCGACCAGGGTTCAGGCAGTAGAATCTTCTTCAATTGTTGGCGCAAACGTAAAGCAAACCTTGACAGATGGGCCTGAATCGGGACTGATGTTTTGCTTGGGTTGCGGTGAGACATTGGGCTCACGGAACGAATCAAATGGAACAGAAGCCCATAAACCACGGAAACCAACTATGGCCGATGCGATTTTCATTTTGTAGCAGAAGTAAAAAGGTAAAAATACAGAGAAAAGATGGAGGAATGCCGCAGCTCATACATCAATTCTTCGGTTCAGCAACTACCAGACGATCACATCGCTGTCGGTCTCATCACTTTCCACATTTGCTCGGGTCCGGCGACGTCTCCGGGCAGCCCATCGCGTCGCACCGGCCGGCGGCCTGCCTCCTCTTCTTCCTCCTCAGCTTCTCGCACACGAAAGCCCTCTCCAGTTGCTCCACCCTCTGCGACAGCGAGCTCAGCAACCGGGTCTGCCGCTCGTTCCTCTCGAAAAGCTCCGCCATCAGCCCCATCATCTTCTCGTTGTCCTCCACCATCCTCTCCAGCAGCTCCTCGCTCCCCCAGCCTCGCCTCTCCTCGTTTTTTTCGGGCCTCTGCGACTCCACCGCGGCGCCTTCCCTCGGCGGAGCGTTCTCGTCGATTCCCTCGATCGGGCTCCGAGAATGGTCGGAGGAATCAGCTGAGCTTTCCGTTCCGGTGGCCACGGCATCTTCCACGCCTTCGCACGTCGATTGAACAGTGCAATTATCCGCCGTGATCTCATCTTCGTTCGCGTGAATCTCAGTCTCTGGCTCGGGTGCTGCTTCTGTATCTACTCCGTCGGCCGCCGGCTGTCCCATCTCACGATCCCTGCCTGCATCAGCTTCCACAGAATGCTCCCCCTCCGGCTTCGCCGCCACGTCAGCCACTGGCACCGTATGCACCTCAGGTTCCGCGTGAGTCTGCTCTGTTTGGTGACTCTCGCTACCAGCATCGACCGAATGCTCCGCGTCCGCCATTTCCGGTCCACTTTCGCCTTCTAATCGCGCCATGACGGGCTCGGTTGTGGTTGTGCTCAACGGAGGCAGGGCACCAGAGCGACGATCGTCGGCCTCAACAGATTCTCTCCCCGCCGCATCGCCACCTTCGACATCCGCCTCCTCCGCAGAACCTCCGCCGACGGGGCCCCCGCTCTGCCCGGCGACGATCGCGTCCACCCTCTCCTGCAGCGCGATCGCTCTCCTGATCACCGCCTTCCTGCACTCCCTCACTCCCGCGTCCACGCCTCGGACCGCGTCCAGCCTCAAGAGCAGGCTCATCAGCGCCTCGCTCACCTTCAGCCTCTCCCTCTCGTCCCGCCGCAGCAGCTCCGCCGCCTCCGCGGTCGAGATCCTCCTCTCGACCTCGTCCACCTCCCTCCTCACCGCCGCGATCCTCCCCACGCTCCTCCGCACGAGGAACCCCCGGAACGCGCTCTGGATCCTGACCGCCGAGCCCGACCGGCTCCGCTCCGACCCGACGAAGCGGACGGGGATCGAGACCACCTTCGGCGACGGCGCCGCCCGGGTAGGGACGGCTCTGGGCGGTGGGGGGGAGGGGTAGTGGCGAGGGCGGGGGTGGGAGGGGGCGACCCAATGGCTCCTGAAGAACGGGCTGTCCATCATCGGCTGCGACGAACTCTCTTCTTCTTCTTCTTCACGCGCGTTTGTGAGTTGTTGCGAGTTTGTTGCTTGCGAGCTGTTGTTGTGAGTTTTGGGTGAAGCCCTGCAATGGCGGAGAGGGGTTTTATAGAAGGGGGTGGGAGATTCGAGAAGTTCCAGAAGATTCGGGAGGAGGAAGAAGCATCTGGACACGTGCAGATTCTTCTGGTTTTTTTTTTTAACCGTTTTGGCTCGATAAATAAATAAATAAAT
The DNA here is from genome assembly GCA_031216185.1 of Syzygium aqueum. Lineage (NCBI taxonomy): Eukaryota > Viridiplantae > Streptophyta > Magnoliopsida > Myrtales > Myrtaceae > Syzygium > Syzygium aqueum. Next base: position 38,174,687 of record CM062238.1, on the reverse strand, counting down.
GAGCGGAATTAAAAGTTTTTTTTTTTTTATAATTAGTATTTTGCTTCCGGTCGGTATATCAAAAAGGGATAAGCATCAAACAGGGGTGCTGCTGACTGGACCGTCGTTGAACAGCTCGCCGGCCCGGATCCTCTCTCGTCGTCTGGGTCGGGTCGGATCCTTTTCCGCAGCTGGAGCGATAGCAACGGAAATCCCGAACCGATTTACTCGGGCCGCATCTATCGCAAAGTTGCAAAAATCACAAATCGATATGTTCGTGCTATTTTCACCTGAGATGATTTTTGTTTCAGGTTTTTTAAGGTATGGTATGAATAATTTTTACTGACACGAAAAATTAGTTTGGACTAAATATAACACGATTTACCAGTTTGTCACTCGAAAATTAGTTTCGGGTAAATGTGACACATGCATATCAATTTAGGATTTTTAATGGTATCAACCTGATAATTTTTCTAACACAAACCAAATTGGAAATAAAATTGAAAAAATTACCAAAAAAATCATAAACCTTTTGTAGTTGTATCAATTCAGTCCCAAACCCTTTTTTTTACCAATTCAATCCTAAAGCTTTTGCAATTATGCCAATTTAGTCCATCTAGCCACTTTTGGCCAACCAATACTAACGCCAGTGCTGACGGAGGGTAATATTTTAATAATTTATTATTATTATTTTCTTTTTCTTTTTTTTCCCTATCTTTTTCCCCGTTGCCGACGAGAGGCTGAGGCCGGCAAATTCCACATCGCCGTCGTTGGGCAAGGGTGACCTTGCCATGGCCAAGGCGAGGTCGAGTTAGCCCAGATGGTGAGGCCTCGCTAGATTTGGGGGAGGCCTCGCCATCGCTGGGCAAGCTCGACCTTGCCTGGTGACGGCGAGGCTGCCTAGATCTAGCGAGACCTCGCCGTTGCCAGGCAAGGTCAAGCCTTGCCAAGGCTGCCCAGATCAAGCGAGACCTCGCCTGGCGACGGCGAGGTCAAGCTTCGCCATGGCCGGGCAAGGTTGAGCTCGCCTGGCGATGGTGAGGGCCAGCCTCGCCTATGACCGGTGGGTTCGATTCGCCGACCTCAGCCTCTCGCCGGTCGTTGGACTGAGGAAGAAGATAGGAAAAAATATATATATAAAATATAAAAAATTTGAAAAATAATAAAACATTATTAAAATATTGCCACGTCAGCCGATCAGTGTTCATGTCAGAGCCGGCTAGTCAAAAGTGGCCGGATGGACTGAATTGACACAATTACAAAAGATCTATAACTGAATTAGCTTAATTGCAAAAAATTTAGGACTTTTTTGATAATTTTCCCAATAAAATTCTATGTGAAAGTATTTCCTTCTTCCTCCTCCTTCCTCGAGATGGGCAACTCGCACATGTGGATCACGTACCAAATTTATTACTTAAATCTTTCTCGTCCTAACGGCTAGGCTACAACCAATCAAATAAATTTCCTTGAATGATGTAATTCCCTAAATGCCATAGTATCCTATGAACCTGTTGTGGATTCTACATTTAAACAACATTTTTCTCAATAAATTAAACTTCACTCTCTAAGATAACTCAAATCGCATATTTGTATCTTCCTTAATTCCTTTGGCCTTTTGTCGAGTTTTCCTTAGGAGAGAGTCTGTTCACTGGTCGCACAATTGGAAAGAGTCAACTTAGACGCAGTTCGACCTAAAAAACAAACTCAGACGGAGAAGGCCTGGAGGATGCTAAGGATGAAATTTAGAAACTGCATGGCACACCACCTCCTCCACAAATTTAGACACTTCTTAGGTACTCACCCTCATTTTAGTACATTTTGGACAAATTATACTGAGGGAAGTATTTTTGTACTAACCTATGAGATTAATTATTATCAATGCGAAGCTAATTACGAACATTATGCAAGTATAGAAAGGATATCTTCCGCTGCCTTGCAAAAGGGTGAACGAAAGTTAAAACTCATCTTATTTAAAGTCTATTCATAAATTAGATAGGTTATCACAACAATTAGAATTCGGAAAAATTACCAAAAAAATCTTAAACTTTTTGCAATTGTGCCAATTCAGTCCTAAACCTTTTATTTTGGACAATTCAGTTCTAAACTTTTTGCAAACCAGTTAATTCAGTCATTTTGACAGGCCGACACTAACATGGCCACCGGCCGGCGTCCATGTAGCAATATTTTAATATTTTCGATTTTCTTTTTCTTTTTTTCCCCTTGGCCTGTTCAGCTAAGGGAGAGGCTCACCGGCGAGGTGGAGCTTGCCATGGCAGGGCAAGCTCCGCCTCGCCAAATCTAGGCAAGGGCGAAGCTCGCCCAGCTCTGGCGAGGGCCAGCCAAGGCGAGCTTCGCCTCGCTAGAGCTGGGCTAGGTTGCCATGGCTGGGCGAGCTCCACCCTCGCCCAAATTTGGCGAGGCGGACCTCGCCATGGTAGGGTAACTCCGCCTCGCCAGATCTAGGTGAGGGTGGAGCTCGCCCAGACATGGCAAGCTGGGCCCTTGTCGCAACTTGCCTCACTAGGGCTAGGCCCTCGCCGGCAAGCCTCCCCTTGGCCGGACAGGCTAGGGGGGAGAAGGAAAAGAAAAAAAAGAAAAAAGAAAAAAATTCGAAAATAAAAAAAATATTAAAATATTGCCACGTGGATGCCGAACGGCGGTCACGTCAACACCGGCTAGCCAAAAGGACTGAATTAACTGATTTGCAACAGATGTAGGATTAAATTGGTAAAAAAAAAGATTTAGGACTGAATTGGCACAATTGCAAAATGTTTAGGACTTTTTTGGTAATCTTCCCTTAGAATTCTAAGTGTTCAAATATCTTTTTAAGTGCCACGAGTTCCATTGCTAAGAAAACAATACAAGCTTCAGGAGACAAGAATGCGTAAAATGACATTTCCGAAAGTGTAAAAGCCAAATTACCTTCTCCTATAAATATTAAGCATAACTGTTGCACTAATCTAAAGAGAAAACGATACTTAATGGGAGGATGATAAGAAAGTGGTTACACATTTCACATGTACGAAACTCAAGTTTTGACCATGTCATAATTTTGCCCTAATTAGGCGAGTACAAAATAGCAGCAGTGCATTGCAAAGCAAAGGCTGCAAAAGATGGCCCTTGCAAGAAATTTGAGAGAGAGAGAGAGAGAGAGTGCATTTGTTCTGCAAAAAATAAATCATTTGAAAAATATTTTTTTAAAATTTATCATTTGTATCTCTTAAAAAAAAGTGTGAACAACAAATAATTTCATAATCTACGAAAATATTTAGGCATAAATTATTGTTGATAATGAAAATAATTTGCATCTACTAATTATTTCAAGCTATACAAGAGATCATTTTTTTGGAAAACATTTTCGAAATAATTCATTTTCCGCGAAACAAACGGATCCAAAATATATGTTGAAGTCACATGCGGATGTTTAGCAGTTAAATGGTTTTAGCCTGTGCATGAATCAAAGGACTGCATAAGCAGGGCTGACACCCATATCAGCCAACCGATAAGCAGTGAAAAGAATCGCTAGAACCGTTGCTCGGGGGACGAAGCACGGGAAATAAATCCATACCACTCAAGGAATAGAAAACTAGTAGTACACGCCCACCACAGCATTTTTCTGGAGTCTGGAATGATAGGTAAATTAGTAGTCCAAGGAAAGCGAAACTACATTTGAACAGCATTTGTCCAAAGACGTCGTGAGCTCACATCTGCAGAGAGAAATACCTTGCTAAAGCATGTTCATTCTATTTGGAATCTTGATGCCTCCTCTTTTCAAGAGTTCACTTGAAGCCCGCTTTGCTAGTGAAATAACTTCCTCCTGTGGGATCCCAGCAATATCAGGAACCAAATAAGTAATCGACAAAGTGTAAGTTATCAATATAGCTTGCTAGGTAACTAAAAGTGAGACATCAAATATTTATTGAAAATTTTACGGCCTGTTTGATAATACAGCAAGCAGGAAGCTTTCTAAAACCTGGAACACTACAAATGGATGATAAAAAAGAAAAACCTACTGAAAATGGGTAGGACGAAGAGAAGAATCAGCGCAACTGTCAAATCTCTAATCAGAAACCAAAACTTCTGATAGGTTCCAAAAGATACAAGCAAAAAAGTCTGATAACCAAGAATGTTAAAAAAAGAAGGAATAACTTTCTTAAGGTTCATGCTTCTTAGCAGATAAGAAACAAAGCAATGAATTACAAAAAGGTCATTGAAAATGATGGCATGATCCACACAAACATGACCTTGAAGGCATAAGAAGCAACAACAAAGTCTCAATTTGACCCTGGTGAATCATTTGAATGCAATCAATTGTATAGGCTTTGTAACATTACCTCATCGACTGATAAAATCTTTTTGTCCTTCATAATCCAACAACCATTGCACATCACAGAAACAATGTTTTCGGTTCTCATGCAATATACAAGGCCAGAAATGCTGCGGACGCCAAACATAAGTTCAACTCTTGTTAGAGTCAGTTAAAGCAAGGAGTAAAGTAGAGATTAAGAAAAACGATGTATAAATTGGATTGAGCAGATCTTCTCACTGAGTTTTCCCTTTTCAAAATCTAGATTATGTTTAGAATTTAACACTGTGTAGAACACTTCATTAGATACCACACACATTTAAGAAAAATATGCCCATCGTATATCTGCATGATTAATGAGTTAGAATTGAATAAACACCATGTAATGTGAAGTTTTTAGAACAATAGTCACATACCAGTCATGAAGAGGAACCATATGCCAAGTGGAAGCATTGATCACGAGCATGTCAGCCTAGAAATGAGAAACCGAATCATTAATCGGTTTGCTGATCTCAAGGAATATGAGTGGGTGGCCAAAAAAACAAAAGCATGGGCCATACCTTTTTCCCAACCTCAAGTGAACCAATTTCATCGTCCCAGAGTACTGACTTGGCACCATTTATTGTTGCCATTCTGAGCACAGTTTCGGCAGGAAGTGCTGTAGGATCAGTGACACCATTTTTGAAAACTTCACGTCCTTTGTTTATAAGTGAAGCTAGGTACATCTCATCAACTGTACAGCAATAGAGTATGCATGAATCAGCATAATTCGAAATTCTGATAAACATGCCAAGTACTGTCACATAGTTTCCCAAGAAGTTAATCATCAGTCAATGATGATTATAAAACTAAACTAGACTACATTTAATTATGCCCAGAAGAATCAAAAAGCTGGGATCATTGCGATTGTCTTTAAACTAACAGATAGGAAAATCTCTTTCAACATAAGCTTCCAATGGCACATTGAGTAAGAAACCATCATCTACCAAGAAAATATGAGAGATTTGGAACACACAGATTTAAAAGTTTGGACGAACCAATGCTCATTCTATTGTTTGATGGAGCGCCATCTGTTCCTAATGAAACACAGATTCCAGCATCAAGCATCTCCGCAATAGGCGCGAATCCCAGCATTTTCATTGCAGCAGCGGGGCAATGAGAAACTTTAACTCCAGCATGTGAAAGAAAATCAACCTAAAGTAGAGCAAGGATAATCTTCACTACCGAGGGCACAAATATGATGGCAATATATTACAAAGAGCACTTATGGACTTATGGACACTCAGAACAATGATGTCTCTGTCCTTATATTGAGACCCAATCTTCTCACATAGAATAAAATCGAAGAGAAAGTTAATATGACTACAACAGTTCTAGGGATGGATCTATTGTCTTTTCGACTTCACTACAAACCACCAGAAACTGCACAATACACTTTGAACAGAGTGTTGCAAGGAACCCCTCCTACAAGCGTTAAAAGGATTGAATCTGCAAGGAGCATGGACACCCAGCAAAATTGATCAATTTAAGGTTGAATGGGACTTACTATAGGATTCAGCAAACAACAAACTGAAAAGGCTTCTTATATTACAGTTTCAAATAGAGATGATCAACAGGAGGGCGGCTCATTCGGCCCACCCAGGCCCAAGAAGGAAATGGGGGACTTGGGCAATGCTCTTACACAAGAAAGTCCAGCCCGGCCCATTTTTTGCCCAGCCCAGCCAAATTTTTTTTTACATAAGTTGTGTGACGGGTGGGCTTGGGCAATTCAATTGGCCCAACCTTCGGGACCGGTCCAGGCCCGCCCAATGATCATCTCTAATTCGAGATACTACAATGGTTCTAGACCATTCAAGTTGCACCCTTTATCATTTAGAACTTACATTAGAAATTGGCAATGGCTGATGTAACGGAAATCAATGGATATTGTTGAAGTATAATCCTCTCTCAATTGACAACGGGTCATAAATGTTCTTTATATGCATGTGGTCTCTCTCCACCTAATAGCTTAAGTTTTTGAGTTGAACTTTCTAACAGAGATGAACTTTCAAAAGGAGAAAGAAGTCAGCTTCAAACGTTTGATCTATCAACAACTGGGAATGGGCAAACATACCTGGTACTCTCGCTTTTATCAGTGTTAAGATATAGGTTTATCAAGTTTCTGCAAATTCTATCCTAGATAAACGGAAACAGCAATTTGTTCTTCTCTTGTTAAAGCTGAATCAATTATAAAAAATGAGAAAGATATAGAATAAGAAAAACACAGCAAGACGATTTCTTAATCCTCAATGACAGTTATAACAAGATGCGAGATATGGTACTATAGTTGCAAAGCAACAAAAATTGGGTTTCTCTACAGAGTGCAGCAGCAGTCCACCTCAGTTCTGTTCACCCAAACTGTATGAGCTGAAAGCAAATTGTCCTGTAAGAAGTCAACCTTCTCCAGGTATGTTACCGTTCCATGATCAACATTCCGTGTCTCAGTTACCAGCTGATTCTCATAGGGAATCTCTGCAACATGCTAAATTAGAAAAAAAAAATCAGTTTGATCTATCTCAGGAAAAGAGATTGGAAGTTTCAATGTTGATTATTACAATAAGAAAAAAGGAAGAAAAAATCCAGGCTGGTATGAGCTTACAGCTAGAAGCAGAAGGAAAAGAAGCTGTAAGGTTGAATAGTTGAGTTTTCTCACTTTTACAGGCTCTCGTTAGAGATTTTGAGCACGTGTCAGGACAAAGCCTGTTCACTGTGATGCTCTAGGACAAAGGGCAAGTGATAAAAGAACAAGTACCATGTGGATTCCGGTTTTCAATTCTCTTGCTGTATCCCTTGTTGCGAGTAGTAGTTCATCAGTGCAATTCATAATTTGCCTGATGCCAAGCCATATCCTAATACGTCCATCAGCAGTATTATGATGCTTTTCGTAGAGCTCCTTCTGTGACTGCATCCTTTAAGCCAATTGCCATGAGTCATATGTCGACAGCTATGACTCAATTTTGAATGCAGTTGAAACTAGAGCTAGTAATGTGAGGAAAAAGTGAAGCCTATTATGCAATTTCATATAAATATAACTAAAACAAGAAAATTTTCCACATCAACTAAGCTCAACTCAATGGCAATATCTGTCCGAACACACAGCAAGATTTGTGTTATCTATAGATACTAGGGTCCTGGGAGACATTGAGAGGCATCTAGATCAACCCTGCAGAAAAGGAAATGACCAAAGCATAAGGATATAGAAAACAAATCATGTCCTCTATACTGTGACGTAATCTCTGCGAATCGTTGAATTACTAGAAAGCAAGAATTTATGCAGCAAGTGAATCAAAAAAGAACTTGGGTACTGCTATTTCCCAAGTCAAAGCTCCCTATTATCTTTTGAAGGCTTGTTCAATAAAATCAATATATTACAAGTAAAACTTGGTTAATAATATCACTGCTGAACATATTTTGCCTCACACTGATTATTATCTAAAAGACAGCTGCTAAGAACAACAATGCGGAATAGCAACTAAGCCTCTATCCAAGTCTGTTTAGATCCTTCACAGGGACTCTGGGCATGTCCTGTTAGGCCTCTCTATACAAGCTTGATATCAGTCCCAATGGTCACATTCGTCATGGAGTTCATTGTTAATTTAAACCTTCTATATATCTTCAGTTTACTAAGAGCATCGTCTGTGCATGTTCTCTAGTATGTCAAGAAAACCAAAAATTCCCATGGTTAAAGCCAAAACCGCAGCTATAGCTATAGCGCCAAACTACTACTGAAGAGTCTAATTTAGCCCAAAAAGACTCTGACTTTGTCTAGACATAGACTCCCTTAATGCATTAATGATTATTAGCACTGGGTTCAGCTCAGCAACCTGGATACAATCCCCTGCAGTTCGAGCAGCCCAAGATGCCGGCAAACCCTCACCAGAGTCCATGACAGACTGAGCCAAGCACGCACGTAACCCCAGCGATTCCACCGCTCTAGCCATTCCAGGAACATGCTGCCCTCCCGCCTCGGCGAAGCAAGTGACCTGCTCCATCAAAAATCAACGACATCACCGATCGCGACTCGAGGAAAAGCCCAACGAATCACCAGAGCCAAAATTCCACAAACACGCGGCGCTTACACCGGAGTGAATGAGCTCGATTCCGCAGAGCAGAGCGGAAATGTAGGAATCCTCCTCAGTCATGCTGGCCTCGTAAGGCCATATCCGGTCGTGCAGCCAAGTCACCAGATCGACGTCGTCGGCTATCCCTCGCCCCAGCTGCTGAGACGTGTGCACATGCGTGTTGACGAAACCTAGCTCGCTAAATCGAAGTCAAAAATCGAGCCGGCGGAAGAAAAGCGGAGCGCTACCGTTTTCCGAGCACCGATTGAAGTTCAGAGAGAGAGAGAGAAGACCTGGGAGCAGAATCTGGCCGCGGAGGTCGATGACTTCGCCGGCGGCGTCGCCGAACCGGCGGAGGAGATCGAGCGAATGGCCGACGGCAGTGATCCGGTCGCGGTCGACGACGACGGCGCCGTTGCCGTAGACGCGGCTCTGGGGGTCCATGGTGACGATCATGGCGTTGTGGAGCAGGATCGGTGAGCTCCCGTGAGCTTCCATATTCCGAGAGGCTCCGGTCGCTTCGCTTCTAGAAAGCTCCGATCGCCGGCGCAGAGCTTGAGGTCGCCGACCGGCGGGGAAGATGCTGATCGGAAGAAGCCAGCAATTTTTTTTGAGTTGGAGAAACGAGACCGCGCTGTCGTGACACGACTCTACGCTCGGTCGTTTCACCGAAAATAAAATAATTTAAAAATATAGTTATTTATATTGGTTTAAATAATTAATTAATAAAAAATATTTTCGTTATCAATAATAATTTTTGTTTAGATTTTTTTCGTGAACTGTTCAAATACTTTTTGTTGATTATTTTTTGAGTGATATAAGATATCGACTTTGGGAAAATATTTTTTAAATTATTCATTTTCGGCGAAATAAACGGGAATTATTTTTTTTTTGAATTCGCCCATCAGGGTTCTGCTTTTATTACATAAAAAAAATTAAAAACCAAATAAATATTTTCCTCGTTCTCTAAAAAATTACAAAAATACCTTCATCACCATCTATCAACTTACATTCTTAAACTATGGAAGCGAAAAATACGAAAAAAAAAAAGTATCTGTTGACCACTAATTTTCCTCTAAACAAATCAAGATTTTTGTTGACAGGACGATCGAGTTTTGTCCAATTTAACGATAGTGTGCCACCTATTTTCTTGGCATACTTATCTTTGGGGAAAATTCCAAATGAAAGTCTGAAGTAGACCTTATGTCAAATTAAGGTATGAAATGCCATGTCAGTTTCGAATAAGAGCTCGAAGTAGCATGATTGTTTCAAATAAGGGCCTGATCTCGCCAATTATTGGCCAATCAATTGCATTTTTGTCCAAAGACAATTTTAATTTATTTTTTTTCCTTTTTTTTTCTTTTTCTAGTTTGTTCTTCGCCGTCCAATGGCGATGCCAAGAGAGGGCTGGGCAATGGCCACTCTTGCCGCCCACAGGCGAGGGATAGCCTCGCCTAGGCGAAACCTTCGCCGACCTTGCCTAGGCTTTCGAGGGCGGAATCGCCCCATCCTTCACCTATGGCCGGTGAGAGTGGCCCTCGCCACCCTCACCCAGCCCTTTTTAGGAATCGCCGATGGCCGATCGTTTGAAAACACTTTGAGGGAAATATTTTGAGAAAATGCAAAGGAATTTAGGTGAAAGGGTTTTTTCCAAAGTGCAATTTAAAAACACATTGGGAAACTATTTCAACTTAAATATTGGTCGGAAAAACTACACTTTTTTGATGATTTTTGCTAATATATTTTTTTTAAATCTCAAACCTTTGTCGATAGAACTAAAGCCGTCGATAAACCAAATCGGTTGCTGGCCAGCCTCACTTAGCCCATTCAAGGCTCGCCAGTGGCTGAGGCCTTCGCCAGGGAAAAAAAAATGAATTCGCATTTTAGAAATGCCCAAAGCTCAAAACACGTCCTCAGGTTAAAAGCCTTTGGAATTGCAATTGCATATTTTGAAAGCTATCCAAAACATTTGTCAAACAGTATTTACATTTAGCAGGGGACTTTAGAGCCCAAAGCTCCTTGGGAATGGATTTCCTAGACGCACCTGAAGTTACCTAGACTGCCCTTAACTTGCGGCCTAAAACGACTAAGATGTCCTGTCCTAGTATCTTTTGTCTAACTCAATGGTGCAATGAAAAGCCTCCCCTAGAGTAAAGATGCAGCACGAGCAAGAAGTAATCAAGAATCTAGCTGAGGAACATGAATGACAACGAATGCGTATCCAATGGCACGCTCACACCGTAGCTTCTCTCCAAGAATCTAATTCAAGATCCTGCAGAACGAGTTCATCCTCTTCCCTCTTGCAATAATAATGCGGCAAAAAGCTGATACGCCGTCTGTCGCGACCCGACCTCTCCTCGGGAGAGGTCTCGGCTTCTGGTATTTGCTAAGTCTAGGTTCGGGACTTAACTCGGGCTCTCCCAAGCCCATACCATATCGCGACTTAAGGTTTGAATTCTTAACATGCAGGTGGTTTACATGCAGGAGTCGCCACTAATCGATTTGGGGTAGGCCGATTAGAAACCCAAATAGGGTGATGGGAGAATCACCCTATTCCTACGAACCAGAGATTAACTAGATTCGGGGACTTGGTTACACTAGTTGAATAACTAATGCCCTTTCGGTACCTTTCTACCCTGTTCATTTTTGAAAACATTTGTCAGGCAATTTGGATTGATTTTAGGACTTTTCTCCTAACATGTGAGGTGATCGAGCGAGTGCATAATCAGAAACGATTAGCAATCAATGCAGGCATGCAAACTAAGGTTCTAACTAAGTCAGATGACATTTGAAACACAACAGCACATGCAATTGTATTAAAAAACATGCATAGTAATACCACAGTAGGCTTAATCTAATTAAACATATTACCAAACATGCATAATAATAAGAACACACGAACATGCAATAATAAATTTTTTTTTTTTAAAATGAAATAAATACAAAAATCTGAAAACTTTTTTAAAATTTTTTTTAAAAAAAATAAAACAGAATAAAAGACGGAAAATAATAATAAATTTTTTTTAAAAAAAATTTTTTTTTAATTTTTTTTTAAAAAATAATATTTTAATAAACGGGTCGGGCGGATCCGGGTCGGACCCGACCCGGGTCAACGGGTCCGACCCGGGCGTTGACCCGGGTCGGACCGGTCGATCCGGGCCGGGTCGGAACCGACCCGGGTCAACAGATCCGACCCGGGCGTTGACCCGGGTCGGATCCGTCAATCCGGGTCGGTCGGAACCGACCCGAGTCAACGGATCCGTGGGGGGAGGATGCCGGCGGGGCCAAAATTGGCCGTCCGCCGGCCGACCCACGCCGGCACCACCGCCAAATCGACCCCGCAGGACCGCCACTAAGCCATGTCACTCACCTGGGCCGCCATCGGACCGCCGTTCGCCGGCCGGCGGACGAACCGAAAATCGGCCTCATTGAGGCATTTCATCAAACAGGTGGCGTGCGAAGGGAAGAACGGGGGCTTTCGACCTCCTCCGGCGACTGGGTCGGCTCCGACGGCTGAGGCTCACCTCCGATGATGACTGGGGATTGGGGCCAGAGACGGTATCGGCCGGGATTCGCGTGAAACGGCCGGCGCGAGGCCCGGCCAACCCGTGCCAAAAAACAGAGCAGAACAGGGGCGTGTCTCGGCCGAGGGGAGCTCACCGTCGACGGCGTTCGGGACGGCCCTCCGGCGGCTGCAGGGGCGACGACGAGGCTGCGGAGGGGTGTCCTCTTGACTCCGGCGGGCTCTTGGCTTCCTCTCCTTCTCTCTCTACTCACTCTCTCTCTCTCGGTCTCTGTCTCCTCTGTTTCTCTTTGTGATGGCCGAGGACGACCAAGGCTCTCTCTCTCTCTGTAGACGTCGTTGGCTCGTCGACGAGGGATGGACGGCTACCGCACGGTGGCCGGAAGCTCCCTTCTCTCTCTCTCGGTTCTCTCTTCTCTGTCTCTGTTTCTCTCCCTCTCTCTCACTGTTTCGCCGGCCGTTTCTCTGTTTCTCTCTCCACTCCGCCGACCGGAGCTCTGTCTCTCTCTCTGGCCTCTTATAGACGGCGACGGTGGTCCTGTGCTTCCCCCACGTTGGCTGACGACGGCCTGCACCGGCCTAGGCTCGCGAATCGCAGCCATAGACCGGTGCAGAGAGGGGTGTCAGCTCTGCGACACCGAAGGGGTAAAAGAAAACAATGAAACAGGGAGAGATGAGGGGGGAGAGGATAAGGCGTCGTCCGGGAAACGGGGAAGACGGGACTGGCCTTAATGGCCAGTCCCGGTGACGTGCTCGGCTGGCCCTGCGCTGGCCAGACAGTGACGGGGCGAGGCCGCTCCGCCGTTCGTCGTTCCGCGTCGGTACAGGGCAGAACAGGGGAGAGACAGGGACGGGCGGAGGAGGAAGGAGCAGGCTGGGCCGGGCCTGGGTCCGCGTGGAGGAAGAGAAGAAAAGGAGGAAGCGGGCTGGGCCGGCGCGAAGGAGAAGAAGGAAGAAGGAGACCGGGCTGGGCCGGGGGAAAAAGAAAAGGAAAAAGAAAAAGGGCCTTGGGCCCGCGCGAGAGAAAGAAAAAGAAAAGAAAATGGGCCGGGTCGACTCGGCTCCGACCCGGCCCAATGCGATTTTTTCTTTTTTCTTTTCTTTCTTTTCTTTTTTTTTTCTCTTTTTTTAATTAAGAAATAATTAAATACATTAAAAGACCCTATTAACATAAAATGCACATAAATTCTACATGCAATGTACTTTAAATTGGAAATTTTTTTGTTTTAGAAATTAAAGAAATTAATTCCTAAAGTTTTGTGCAATTGATTTTGGGGAAATTAAAAATAGGTGTCAACACCGTCTAAACGATCCCACTCAGATTCACAGTTAACGTCAAGATCGTGTGAAGACAAGGACGACTCAACTATTCTCTCTTTTTTAAACTACGAGCTCTGCTTGTTTTCGTGGTTATTGCTCGGAGAAGAAGGCGAGGTGTCGTCATTCGCCATTCGGACACTACCTCCCTCCTTCGTCATGTTCTCACTGGATTAGGTATTGCCCTCTGCTCCTTTGGCTATTCGTTTCCCCTCTGCTCCTTTGGCTATTCGAGGGGTATTTCTGCGCCCTGACGTGAGTCTGTGATGCGTGGTTGAGAAAGCAATGCAGCTTAAATTTTGTGGCCGCAATAGAATATTATCCCCACAGCCCTCGGGCTTCATCTGCAAGTCTGTGACGCCAGAACGGAACAGGTTCAACTGGGGAAAGTTCAAGACCCTGCGTGGTCCGCTTCAACATGCAAACCCGTCTGGCTTTTGAAGCTTTCTGGGGGTGATAGTCCGGCGTCTCTGCGAGAGAGTATCTCGCACACCCGAGAGATTCTTTGATTGAATGAAGCAGGTCGATTGTTGTTCGGTGCAGTGATCGGCCGCTACAAATCGAGAGGAATTAATGTGACTTCGATTCTGTTCAGTGCCGCCATCAAACATATGCCTTGGTCAGCTTAAAATCTTGGCAACTATTTTTCAGCTTCAACTGCACCAGATACTTTCTTCATCAAGTTTCACAGTTTATGCTCCGAAACCAATTGCCTCTTCTACAAGAGACGAATTGGTTGACCTCGAGCTCACGAGCTCCAGCTCATCGCGAATACATAAAGCCGGAATCGTATACTGCGGCGTGCGAAACCCCTAATCCTTTTGTGAAAGAGAAGGAAGAAGAAAATATATTTTTCGGCCAACTTGATAGAACAAAAAATTAAAGAATTCGAGGATGCGGTGTTAGATGATTTTTGGGTAAACCACTCTTATATAATAGTGGAATATATCGACATATAATATCAAAGGATATTACAATTTACAACACAGAATGCTAGTTGAATCTGCTCATCTCTTGATACGAAACTGGTATGGAACTAACATTGGTTGTTTTTGTTCACGTACACGACGGGATAATATAATGACCTCACGATAATCAACGCTACAAGCCATAGTTAAAAACTAGTAATGATGGCCCACGGCAATCGTCCGAGCCGGGCTCAGGAGCTGGTACGCGGCAACCCCGTAACCGCACCCGAGCCGCCTGCCCCCGGCACAGCCGTCCACATCCCCGTTGCAGTCCATCTCGGCCAACACCCGGTAGAAAAGGTCGACGTTGCACGGTAGCTCGATGGGACCCCCGCTGCTGTACCCGAACTCGGACTTGGCCTCCTCGAGCAGCATCTGGAACAGGGGGTGGTTGGCGCATTCCGTCCTCACCACGAACCTCTGCTTCTCAGGGCCCACGTAGACCGAGAAGCAGCCCCCGGGGACGGCGCGCCGCTTGACGCTGCCATGGCGGCTCAGCGTGTCGTCCTCCTTGAACGAGCTAGGCAGTGACCCGTTCCAAGACTTGCTCTTCTTGGCAAGGCTCGGACCGTGCGTCGACCTCGGCTTGGAGGAGCTCTTGCCGGCTCGGCCGAGGGTCTTGCATCGCTCCCACGTCTTGAAAATCAGACCCCTCTTCGGCTTTCTCCTTGTCTCGTCCATATTTGTTACGGACAAAGCAAGTTTGATTGTGCGAAAGGGAGAGAGAACAACTTTTGGACGTTGGATGAAATCAAGAACGCACAACAACACTCGCTTAATTTCGCGAACTAATTAGCTGCCACACACGGATGAAATCAAGCTGCACACGAGGACTACTCCCTTTTGCCCTTCCTAGGCTCCCGATCTTTACTAACCTCTATCGTAGATCAAATCGAACATGACCTTGAGCCTCGGCCTCTCGATGTTGCTCATGTTTCCAGATTCGCCGGCTGGAAACGAAAGCACTTAGATACGCGCCAATTACCCGGATAGAACAAGGAATCGATGCCGAACCTGACCGCACAGCTTCGGGGGACGTTTGGGGAGAAGACGAAGGAGAGGAAAGAGCTCTAGGAATTGCGCTTCGATTTGAGTTTCGCTTTGGAGCTGAGTCCCGGGACAGAGAAGCAGGCCTCGATATATATAGTGGAAAAAGACCGACCCATTTGTTAACGCTCCAAGAACGATATACAAGGCGTGCACTGCCCCTTCGTTTTTCTTAAAAAAAGGACTGTCGATAAACTAATCAATGAATAGGAACTGCACCTCTTGGTGCTCCTGCGGATCATTGAATTGACATGAAGGTGGCTAGTTTCTGGGAATTAAGGTGGGCCGTCGGCAGACGACAACTAGGGTTTTCACTTTAAAATTGATTGTTTGCAGGGGAGGACATCTGAATTGGGGATGGATAGGATGAACGAACAACAGCTGGGAAGTGTCTTCACGGGGAGGTAAATTGCGAATTGCGGAGTTGGCTCGGCCCGTGATTAACCGAGAGAGAGAGAGAGATGTGCCAACGACAGCAATTAAAAAGTGAACATGTATCAAATTTTTTTGTGGTGGTCGATCCTTGTTTTTCGAGCGTGTTAATTCTGAGTTCATGGAATGCACCACTAAGGTTTCCGGTGCGATGCCGACGATGCTTGAGCTCGGGTGGATGATCTAAGCATGCGGCTGTTTGTGCTGATGATCTGAGAAGGTTGAATGAACGCGGCGCCTATTACATGCCATGCACTTTCCTTGGACCTCCATGCCTATTACATGCCATGCACTATCCTACAGAAGCAATCATCAACATTAGTTTGAGTTTTTCAAGTAGATTGAGACCTTAGAATAGCTTTAGTTGAGATTTGTCGGGGCGCCAGAAGCCGAAACCCTAGGAATTCGGCGGCGATCCCAAGCGGCGACGCGAAGATCCATGCCCGCCCCGACCCGCATACCTCGGACGCCGAAGCCCGCGTTGCCACACAGCCCTCGTCCTTCGCAGGT
This sequence comes from Syzygium aqueum, assembly GCA_031216185.1. Taxonomy (NCBI): domain Eukaryota; kingdom Viridiplantae; phylum Streptophyta; class Magnoliopsida; order Myrtales; family Myrtaceae; genus Syzygium; species Syzygium aqueum. Next base: position 38,158,505 of record CM062238.1, on the reverse strand, counting down.
GAATCGGCCGCCGGAAACGTGAAAGGGGGCTCGCCCAAATGGGAGACAAACGCCGAGAGAGAGAGAGAGAGAGAGAGAGAGAGAGAGAGAGAGAGAGAGAGAGAGAGAGAGAGAGAGAGAGAGAGAGGGAGGGGGAGGCCGAGCGGCCTCGCCCAGGTTTGGCGATCGACCTCGCCGTCGCCCAGATCTGGGCGACGGCGAGGTCAACCGCCGGCCATGGCGAGGTCGAACCTGACCCCCCCCGATGAAGTCAACTAGAAAATCCAAAAAAGAGAGAGATGAGAGGAGATCGGAGCTTACGTGGAGCAGGAGCGACCGACCAACCGACCGTGGCTTCCTCTCGGTCGGAGCAAGCGAACAAGTGGTTGGCTTCTCGACGGCGACAGAGACTACAGAGAGAGATGGAGAGTCTTTCGGAGACGAGAGACAGGCGGGTGCTGAGTTTTGTTCCAGACGAGAGAGAAGGGCAGCAGATCTCAGAACCGGTTCTGAGTTTTGTTCTAAAAATTGAAAACCAACTTTTTTTTTGTTCTAATTTCTGGTTCAGAACCGATTTTGGGACAAAAATTTGTCCCAGAAATAGAAAAATAAATTTGCATTACCAAACGGGTTTTTGGTCCAAAACTGATTCCGGGAGCAAAAAACCAATTCTGAACTGAACCAGAATGGTTATCATGTAGTACCTAATTGTTAGTTATAGCTCAAGTTATAAGTGTAATCAAGGGGCTAGGATCAGTTATGTTCTTGTCTTCAATTTTTTTTCCAATTTAGCTGTCGGGTAATGTACAAGCCAGTTTTTGCGCGCTTACTCTACATCGGACAATTAACAAAAAAATCTTAAACCTATTGAATTTATGCCAATTCAATCTTAAACCTTTTAATTTAAGAATTTAGTCTTAAACCTTTGGACAATTTATCAATTTTGACCAAAAATTGCTGACATAGCACGATCGCCTGCCATGGTGAGAAAAAATAAAAAAAGAAAAAAAAATTCAAATTTAAAAAAAATTAAAAATTTGTTCATATCAACGTTGGTCGTGCCACGTCAGATGATCGGCGCCCACGTCAGTGATTTCCGGCCAAAATTAACTGGATGGACTAAATTGGCAGAACGTCAAAAGGTTTATGACTAAATTGACCTAATTAAAAGGTTTATAGCCGAATTAGTACAAATACAATAAGTTTATACCTTTGTTAGTACTACTACGCCAGGCTTATTTGTAAATAAAATAAGATCCAAGCTGTACAATTTCTTCAACTAGCTTCTTCCTACACTGGTGGATGTTGAGCCAACCTCTCATAAAATCAATAAACTAACTCACGAAGCGGGCACCAAAACTTTAGCGAGAGAGCCAAGTACAGAATAAACAAACCAGGAATGCTCTGGCCAAGTGTGCCTTCACGGATGCTGCTGATGCAGACCCTGTCAACGCCTTCGGCTGATGACCCTTCGATTTTATTATCAATTCCCGAAATGGTCATCACAGGCAGTGAAGGCCAAATTGGAATGATTGGCCCTTGCAAAATTTAAGAATATGAATTTTTTTTTGTATGTGTTTTTTTTAAAAAGTCTGAGCGACATTATAGAGTGGAGTTCATCGTTGTTGACTTGGTTACCCCAATCATAACATCTAATTTAATTGGATCACATATTGTATTGCCCTCTTGGGTTTCAACCCAATCATCATATCTTGAAATGGGGAAGTGGGAGTGGATTTGTCAGATGAATGAACAGTTTTTGGTTGCTCAATTTCGAAGAAGCGTGGAGAGGACGAGGATGATTCCACTGCTTTTTCCCTAGTTTGACCCTGTGGGAGAAGAGAACTGCTGCTCTTTGAATTCTTACCTGATCGTTTTGATTATTGTACTCATATTTTCACATGCTACCCGAGCCGGGGAAGGAGCCAGGTAGGAGGAAACTAGAACCCCGCGCCGTTAATCGAGGGAGAATTAGAACTATATAGATGACTAATAAATCAAGTCAATCGCATTTTAAGGATCCGTGAAGGCCCACACTAGATCCCGGTAAAAAGAATAGGTTCTCATAAGATTCTCATACTCTGATTGATTCTGTTTATCCCCATCATTCACCGACTAAATCGATCAAATCTCGTCTCCTCGTTAATGGCAATCGGTTGAACTGGTAAAGCCATTTGGGTTCCTCGTGCCTTGAAGCGTGAGGTTTCGAGCTCGAGGATTATTTGACAAGCCTCAAATTGGGGTATGCCCATGAAAAACGACTCGCGATTAACTTAGTCCGGTGTGTGAAAATTTTTATAAGATAAACAAAATAGGCCGTGAAATTTAGAAGGTTAATGTAGTTTGGGGGAAAAATTTAGAGGATTATTCGTTGATGACAATTGGGGGAAAAATGGAAGCTCAACGTGAGTTACCTAAAAGATTTGACCAGAGCAGTTATCTTAGTGACCTTTTCTTTTTGGATTGGTAAATAAGGTGGCAAGATAATTTAACAGGAAAAAATCTACGTCAAGACAAATATACGATGTTTGCACCAAAAAGTGATCAATTTTCTGTTATTATCAACATGTGATAAACTTAATTGATGAGAGCAAAGTTTGATCATTTATGAACAAAATTATCAATAACTTGATGAATCGATAGCTTGAAGGAATCGACAAAAAGTTGAGTTAATAGTCTCGGATGCAGCCGTCAGCGTAGTTAGAAAAAACAACCATCAAGATAGTAAAGTCAAAGAAATCGTTAAGACAGTGGAGCCGAGGAAACCGTCGAGGTAGTAGAGTCCCCATAATTGTCGATAACCGTTTGTAACATTTGTTTGTAACCTCCATTGATAACCATCTATTGTAGGCTTTAGATAACTATATTGTATTCTTTGGAGGGGCCTTGCGCACAGACAAACAAACATGTTATATTTCAATTATCTTTACATTCATGCATAGTAGTTATAGTTTTCAAACTCGCATCGTCGATTAAATTCCGGCGTGTTTCCATATTTGCGTCATTAATTAAATTTCAACGTGTATCTTTGATGTATATCCAAGGTGCCTCATCATCGATCAAATTCCAGCGTTGCATTTTTATATTCTCGGGCTTTGTCGTCAATTAAATTTTAACAAACTTTGTGTACATTTGGTTTTCATTTGAAGCACTTACGTTATCGGGCTTTGTTATCGATTAAATTTCAACAGAGCTTGTATATGTTTGGCTCCGTTTGAAGTAAAGTTGCCAGTTCTCTTGTATACCTGTGATATTTCATGTACGGAATTGCCATAAAATTTGTCTCCCTTAATAAAATCAATGAATGACTTTTGGTGAAATATATTTCGTCGTCAAATTCAATTTGAGCAAAACATCTTTTTGGCACGCCTAGTAGGCCCAATGTGATTGATTTGAGGAAGTACAATGCCGAGAATAAGGAATTATCCATAACTTGATCATACTATAGGCTCCAAGCCCAGGGATACGGCCACCCAGTTCAAGACCTCAACCGCTACAGCAATACAGCCAAGCCAAGGGACAATGTTGGAATCCCGCAGCACTTCACGGAGGAGCAGGCAAGGGAGTTAGCACCAAACCCTACTTTGATGGCTTCCATGAAGAGCTGTTCGAGGAACAACAAAATAGGATGACGAATCACATGACAAGACACATTTCTAATGTGATCGGGCCGATGGTCATCAGTGCAATCAACAATGTTATCTCTAGACTCATGATATTCAATCTGTTTATATCGATCCAACCGAACAAGGCGGTTTCTGAGTATGTTCCTCCAACTCTTAATCAATCGACAGAAATAATTTAGGCCAAATGATTCTACTACCAGTGAGGATTTTAGAAAAACTTGAAAATCATATCTACCCTGAATCTAGGGGGCAATAAGGTCAAGTCTATCGACCTATACCCTAAACCTAGAGGATAGGAAAGGTGTCAACTTGCGAATTCTAATCAAGTGACTAAACTTGCATGACAACAATCAGGTGTTGACAGAGGAATGGTCACGCTAGTATACAAGAAGCTACATCTTGATTAGGTTGATGCTATATTTTGCCCAAGAAAATTCAAAACTTTCAACTTCAATGTTTTTACTGATGAAGATGACTAGTCGGCCGTCAAACGCATTGGTCGATTTATTGTCTAATATGGAGAGGCGGGAACAAATGAATTAATTCATGAGACTTAGGTTGTTCCCTTGTCTTTATCAAAAACCGCCTTTATTTGATATACAAATTTATCTCCTAATTCAATCCATACTTGGGTTGAGATGAAAAAACAATTCCATTATTAATTTTATAGAACGATAACTAAAGTATCGATTACTGATTTGGCTAGGATATATCAATACGATAATAAATCAATTGATCAGTTTGTTGCTCGATTCAAGAGAACTAGGAATAGATGCCTTACTTCACTCCTAGAAAAAGAATTCACAAATTTAGCTTTCCGTGGATAGGAATTCAATCTTAGAAAGAAAACTCGAAGGCCAAAATTTTGTCGATTTATCAATTGGCAAAGAGACTGTCTAAGTATGAGCAACTAAGTAAGATAGAGATAGACAGCCACATGAAAAATTTACACAAAACATGCCTTTTGTGGGAAGATATGATGCATATAATGAATCCGACCAAGATAAAAATCGGCAAAGAAAAATCAAATTTGCTGATGACAACGGAGCATATGATGATTCTTGGTTATCTAATTTAAGAATCAAATAATTGATGAATCATTCCATTCTTTTAAAGGGGGTTTGTGTTTGCACCAAAAAAATGACAAACTTTTGATTCTTATAAACATGTGATAGATTTAGTCGATGAGAGCAAAAGAATTATCGACAACTTGAAGGAATCGACAAAAATTTGAAGGATGCAATCCTAAAAAAAAGTAACCGTCAACATAGTGGAATAAAACAACCGTCAAGATAGTGGAGCCAAAGAAACAATTAAGATAGTGAAGTCGAAAAAACCATAAAAGTAGCGAAGTCAACCGTCAGTGTAACTGTTCAGTAATCGTTTGTAACCTCTGTTTGCGACCTCCGATGATAACTGTCAATTGTAGGCTTTAAATAGCCACATCATACTTCTTTAGAGGCACCCCTTGCACAAATAAACAAACATGTTATCTTTCAATTCCTATGCGGTAGTTATAATTTTATGGCTTGTGTCGTTGATTAAATTCCGATATTACATCTTTACGTTTTCAGGTTTTGTCGTCGATTAAATTCCAGCATAATTTGTGTACGTTTAGTTTCGTTTGAAGCGATTACATTCTTAAATTTTGTCGTCGATTAAATTCCGGTATAATTTTAAGTGAAGTTGTTGATTGTCTTGTCTACCTGTAATATTTTTTATCCGGAATCGCCGCAAAACCTATCTCCTCTAATAAAACTGAATGATGACTTCTTATGAAAGAAATTTTGTCGTAGAGTCGAATTTTGCCGAAACACATGGTCACATTGATTAAACAAAGAACGAGGCCATGCGCGGGCTATCGTGTCGCTCAATTATTTTTTTTCTAATTAAACAAATGCCAGAATTATTGCACTGCTTAATTTTTTTTGCTCAAAGACGGCTTAATTAATTCTGCGGAGAATGTCGTTGTTCCAATTTTGTGTGCCATCATGCGTGCACAACTGGAACTCGGCTGCATGCTCGTTTGGCAAATTATCGGCATCGCTATTTCAATTCATTAAAGCGGCATTCGTCAAACTTCGATCCGCTTCGATTAAAATAAAAATCAAGAGAAGAAGGGATTTTTCATGCCCAGAAACCGCACATGATTGGGGGGCCTGACGTGACTAAGTGTCAATATGGCACAAGCCTATCAACCGGGGTACACATATGTCAGTCAGTTAGTAGGATTGTGCGAAGCACAAATAGACCTGTAGAAAATCGAGACTTCCCCTCTTGTCATCCCAAATGTGAGAGACTACTAGATCTACCTATCCAGAGATAGCTAATCGAAGTTGACGTAGTATTTACCTTCACCATCCAAAATGCCACATGTTCCTTCCACATATTTGTCTTCCTTGAAGAGAGGGAATACGAAGAGAACATCGGGAGGAGCCTCCACCATACCAGGGAGTCCCTTTCCCATGTTTTCTCGTTGAGCAGGATGATCTATTTAGATGAGAGAAATCATAAGAAAATCCAAAGTGAACAAACAAAAGTTTGCACGACACATTATGAGTGAGCATAGTCCGAGTGGGTTGTTCCCATCACGGAACTAGGAACTGCCCACTAAGGACCGGTTTCGAAAAATTGAAACCGATAACTGCCCATCCTAAGGGGATCCATGGAACTGATCTCATCAAGCTGCATTTAAATAAAGGTGATCGAGATTGAGAGAGGGAGGCGATGAATAGCCGGAGGTGTGACAGTGAGTCGATGGGAGTTGAGAGTCAAGACCGTAAGTTGATGAGCATTGAGCTTGAGAGTCGCACAATGAATGAGAGATAGAGAGTCGACGTAGATAAGGTGAGAGTGAGACGATCACTTAGTTGATGGGCGTTGAACTTCAAATTGGGGATTTTAAGATTTTCATTTTTCTTAAAAATTTTACTTTTTTTTAGTTGGAATTTTTTTTAAAAATTATATATATTACTGGTCTGATCCAAGTAGGTGGTTTCACGCCTAGAATCGGCAACCGAACCAATATTCATTAGTTCTAGTAAATTGGAACTAGGAACCAGACTGGTTCCCATAGAAACTGCCAGCTTCGGGAAGGTCCGGTCTGATTCCGAGCGGTCCGAGTGGTTTTAGGTTTCTTTGCACACCCTTACGACACATGCAGAACACATGCCCTGGCTTGGGATTAGCATTACAAAATTGAAAGCCCGTTCCACTCAGGTGAGCACGGGCCAAGTGGACTGGATCTTAAGGTATTTTTTGTCCGATCCTGAGGGATTAGGACCGGAATTTCCAGGTCTTGAACCGAACTAAATCGGTCCGGTAATCTTTTAAAAAAAATAGAAACAAATTTACTTGTTACTTCTTCTATATGTTTATGTTTTCCAACTTGTTTTTGACAATACTAACGTTCTTTGAGCATAGAAATAAGTTATCTATTTTCTGTATTTTTTTCGTATTTTGTACTCATAATGTATTCTTTTGTTTTTTAGAAATTAGTTGGGACCATTTTGAAGGCCCAGTGAAATCCAAGCCTGAGCCTATTCGGGTCGAGAAATCGTACCGGAACAGGCTTTTGGGTTCCCAGCCCAAAAGTATACTTAAATGATATAATTATCATACTATTACATTATAATTAATATTATTTTCTTGTACATATTTTGATATATTATAATTAACGCAAGGTACAGCGCGATTTAAATTCATTATAAAGTTCCCATTTAATTCAACCCCGACAAATTTTTCCTTATAATTAATCAGGAAACACAATTCTATTTCATTCCTACAATCCAACGGAAAATACATCATATTCATCATTCCATTCCATTTCATTCCGCCCTTCCAAACACAAAATTAGATTTTTTAATTATAGAGAAGATCAAGTTTTTTTTTTGGGGGGGGCCTTAAAACCTGATTTCTGAGAACTAATGGAATTGAATTTGCCCTGACCAAGAATTGCAATTCTTCTTCTTTTTTTTTTTTTTTGCTAAATAAGAATTGCAATTCTTCAGCACCCAGTAAGGCATCATTCTGAAAGCAACGAGCTTCGAGTTTTTCTTTTGTTCAAACTTTTCTAAAACGCGATGATCGATAATGTACCTTGCTAATCTCAGGGACCGATCCTCGATCATGTGTTTTTACTAGTCATCGCACCCTTAATGCCTCCGAATTCGGAATGAATATCATCTGTACGAGGCCAATTTGCAGATCGACCTACTCATTTGACTCCAAACCATGAACGTGTGAGCTGTTCTTGTCTTGGTGCTTTCGGAGTCGAATCTGTACTTCGAATACGAAGCCAAGCTTCTGATACACGAACTTTCTATGAATTGCTCACAGAGTCGGGCGAATCGAAAAAAAAAATTGTTGCATTTTTCACATTCTTTTGCACCAGTTGAATTGATCTTTAGTCGTTGCAGTAATCTTCCGTATGAATTAGCAGCTCTATACAGTCCCAATTTCAATGAACTAAAGTCATTTTCTAGCTTTTCTCTGCTTGAAGACAACCCAGGCTTGAGCTGTGAAACTGACAGGCCAACTCAGGTGAACTCCATTTTTGCGGGCTTGTACTAAATACTTCAAATGATACACATGCATACAAGCATATTTCCAGGAGGCAAATAATGGTGTATAAATCATAGTATACACAAGAATCAAAACCATACAAAGATTACATATATTCATCATATGTCGATGCACACTACACTAGGGAGTTTGGTCCTGAGCTCTCAGCGGAGAAGACGGAGGGAGATGCGGTATCCAGGTCCTCGGGTCCCATAGATTATATGCCGGCGGCGTAGCCGGTGGGTGAGGAGGAGAAGGGAATAACGGGATTCTCGGGATCCATGTCCGGGGATCGGTTAAGTTAAACCCTGGCGGAGGCAGAGGAGGGAGAGGCGGGAATGGGAACGGCAGCGCGGGTGGGTTCGGGCACGAGGGAAAGGGAAATGGCGGGAGAGGCGGGAATGGTATCGATGGAAAAGGCGGTAATGGAGGGATCGAGATCGGAGGAAACGGTGGCAGTTGAGGAATCGGTGCCCATGGAAAGCCATATGGTGGGAAGTAAGGCCAGAAGAATTTGGAGGAATTGAATTCATCTTGCAATAATCCCTCTTTCTTGTTCCCGCATAAGGTAACGTTGCGCTCGTGGGGCTGGTAGCTCAGCGCGTTCATGCTGTATATGCACAGGTTGTCCTGCTTCGACTTGACGGTCACCTCGTTCGTCGTGGCCCTCAACCCGGGCAGGTTGCACGCCGAGGATGAACTCCCTATCAAGCTCACTTGGCACATGGACGCGATCTCCTGGCCGTCCACGCAGTCGACCCCGTCCACCGAGGGCACGTCCAACCTGTACGTCCCGTACCTATCGGTGGTCCGGTTCACCCAGAAGTTGATCTGCTCAGTGGTCTTCGGCGAGCTCGCCTTGAACTTGCATTGGATGTTCACATCAGCACCTGACAAAGAGACCAACAATTCAAACTCCAGAGACCGACAACAACTTTGGCGAAGTAAGTGAATTAGTGTGACAACAGGTGAAGTGATGAACTTCGTGAGTACCTGGCAAGAAGTAGCTATACTTGGAGAAAGTGTTGGTGTGACATGCGTCGCAGTACACGGCGCCGACGACAGTGATGCGAGAGGTCGGCGACGGCGGTGCGGCCTGCCCTGGCTGCTGTGCTAGGATGTGAAGTGGGCGGGTGAACAAACAAGAGAGAAGAACGAGAATGGAGATCATTGACTCCATCTGAGAGGGGGGAAGGCTTTGGGATGAGCGAGAGGAAGGGAAGTTCTATAGAAATGGCATGTTGTTGTAAGGTCTGTCCTTTTGGCCCTTCAGTCTGTGAATGGCATCTCAATAGTGAACTTGTAAGATAGCTGGAAGAGCACAAGGAGAGTAAACAAATTGTTCCTCAGAGCAGTGATCTGCCCGTGAGTTGTTGGTGCGAGGACCAACTGTAACCAGAGAATTTTTTATTTATTCACTACAAACAAAGACATGTGAAGCCACTTTTGGCTGATTAGAGAGGGAGAGAAAGGGAGAGAGAGAAGTGAAAACGAATGAGGAGACGGAATGATTGCAGGAACAGAGAGGGTCCATTTGCAGGAACTTCTTCTGATGTAATGCTTGCTCATGTATGCAGGATTCGTGACTCATCGTTCTGCTCCTGAGACTTTCTGTAGCTTCTCAAAGTGATCTGGCTCTCTAGTGGCCATGTTAGTCCCAAATGTTAGGATTAGGCGTACAAACATAACGAAATAAAGAGTAAAAATAAAAAAGAAAAATCGAAACATAAAATTTATCTCGGCTCATTTTTCAATTGGGGTTAGCACATTTCACGTCTCTGTTACAACTCTCAGTCACAGGAGAAAGATTATGCATAGGCAATAGTTATTTAAGGACCCAAATTCAAACTGACAATAAAATATAAGCGCAAACTATAAAATCTCTCTGGTGGCTCGGGGATGCCCTGGACTTCTACCTACTCACCGGAGAGCAGGACTCCCATGCCTTCTGATCGATAAGGAGTATAAATCACACTCCAACAACAAATACTTCAATCTTAAGTAGGAATCTTTTCCTGAGCTTATAGTTATTGGTAAGAATTGGTAAGTGTGAAAAGCTATCGAAATACATAATCGTCGTGTTTATGTCTACTGTTCTTCGACGCTTATCAATACTTATTGAAATTCATGCATACAGAAAAATATTTTGCTCTGTAATAAAAGTGAAGATGATTTATGGTTGGAAGTTCACTTTTTTGGGGCGAGACCCACCAAAGGGATGTCACAGATTGTGTGGGATTTTAAGTTCTTTTTCTGGTGGAGGTTGTGAATTGAAGATGTCATCTTTCTCATCCTAAATAGCTCAATTACTGAAGTCACGGGGCTTCGTGAAGCTGTTTGTGTCAAAAGTTTCCTACCTTTCAGAATGTATGTCGTGCTTTTTTGTTCAGTAATCCAAATTGAGCACACCAGCTACACAGACTCGCTGAAAAATTAGAACAAACGCTGATTTTCATCTTGAATGGTGTGACACCATGACAGACGCCGTCGAGTGGCCGGTCCCTTAATTCGATGTCTACGGGCACGGGTCGGGTCTCCAGTCGAGCGACCTCTCTCTTGTTCTCGTGCGAATCGATCGACTTGATTCTTCACGAACTGATCATGAGCGAGAATGGTGTTCACCGGTGGTTCAATTGGCAGCCTCGACACTTCCTAGGTCAAATAGTCGACGAGAAGCATCCAGCTCCAAAGTCGAACAGTCGATCAAAAGCTTCTGACGCTAGATAGTGACTACGGATTCGCTTTGTTCTTTTAATTAATCAGACGTATCAAAATGGGACATAACCTATATTTGATATGTTGGGTTGTTACATGAGTTAGTTAATTAGTAAATGAGTCTCAAATGATAAAACTCAAAATAATATGAATATTAAATAGGTTTACAACTTCCCATCTCTATGACTATATGGGTGTCAAATGAGTTAAATGGGTTTACAACCCATCTCTCCCTCCACTCTCTATTGTCTTGCGCTCACTCACTCCGTACTTTTACTTAGGTTTAGTTACGAGTTTTTATAGATTGAGTTAAAATATGAAAATGTTTTAACAATATTAGTTGAGTCCGGTATGAATCACTAAATTTGTATTACATAAAAATGGATCAAAACATGTTAAATGGTGGATTGGATCGGATCATTTTTTACCCGACTTGAACTGCCCGTTTGACCAGTTTACTTTTAATAAACAAATTTCAACCCTTGTTAAGCAAATGGGCCATGTTTTTTTCTCCAATCATGCCTCTAGATTGTAGGACCCCATTTGATTTTGGTTGAGTTTGTGTGCGGATGATGTCCATGTCTCATAACCCTCCGAATCGAAGGGCAAGGTCGGAGGACTGCATTGCCCAAACTGAGATGAAGAGAATTCCTTTCCATTATTTTTATTTGTGTATTGTGCGGATAACCAACTTCCATGGGCCTTCTTCTTAGGTGGGCTCGCTTCAAGTGTTTTTGCGTGTAGCTTGAATTGGGCCGTTCAAAGCTGAATTTTCTCCCTTGAGTAAAACTATGGACTAACAGTTGGACTGCAACCTCCTTTTTATGTTTTTCTTGTTAGATTAGCAAAAGGGTCCATCAAATTCCATCATTTTACCCCTCGTGAAAAGTTGATTCTAGTGTGATCGAAGGTCATTGTGGTAATTTAGCAACTCTTTCCATCACTTTGCCCCCCACTCTCTCTCTCTCTCTCTCTCTCTCTCTCTCTCTCTCTCTCTCTCTCTCTCTCTCTCCGACCACCCTCCAAATTCCCTTTGAGAAATACAAGTTCTAAGAAATTTTCCTAAAACTATTTTTGCCAAATGATTCGGGCTTGTTTTCGATTGAATGTTGTCTCAAAATCAATTGGTGGTGAACTTGCAAAAAAACCCCTTTTTTTAACACGACTATTTCCCAAGAAAATAGATCTTCAAGAAAGGAGGAGTTGTGGATTCAATGGACACATCCTGATCACTTATGGAACCCCCACAACAAATAATCAATTGATCATGAACATGCTTTGCATCAATGGCCTTGAGCGAATCGAAAAGGTACAGGAAAAATTATAGAAAAAATTTTAAACTTATTATATTTATATCAATTCAGTTTCGAACTTTTTAATTTGGCCAATTTAGTTATAAACATTTTGACGATTTGCCGATTTAACTATAAATCTTTTTTGATGATTTACCAATTTACTTATTTGGCAAATTTTGATTAAAAATCGCTAATGGGCCCTCGCCAACTACAGGCGAGGGCTGGTGACTCTCGCTTGGTTAGATGAGGGGGTTGCAGTCCTTGCTTGTAGCTTGCGATGGTAGGTCAAAAAAAAGAAAAGAAAAAATAATAACAAATTTCAAAATATTTAAAAATTTAAAATTGCAAAATTTATTTGCATCAGTGCCAACCATGCCATGTAAGACGATCAACACTGATTAGATCACCACATCAGCGATTTCCAGTCAAAATTAATCCGAATGACTAAATTGGTAAATCGCGAAAAAGTTTTAGAACTAAATTGGTCAAATTGAAAGGTTTATGATTGAATTGGTACGAGCACAAGAGATTTATGAATTTTTTTTGGTAATTTCCTAAAAAAAAATACATGCATACACTCTCCCAAGTTCATGCTTAGGATTGCAGGTGCGTAGGACTCTTATAATTAGGGGTGAGCAACAGTCTAGGGTTGACCCTGGACCAACCCTAGATCGGCCCAACCCAACTGGTCTTGGTCCGGTTCCTAGGGGGACTGGGTCAGTCGTTGGTCCTGGGACCCTTGGACCCTGCACCATGCAGGTTGGTCCTCGGTCCTAAGAGTTTAGGGTTGGTTCAACTTGAACTAACCATATATATATATATATATATATATATATATATATATGTATATATATGGGTTAATACCACCAAAAGTCCTAAACCAGTACATGTGTGATAATTTTACCCTGAACTTTTTTTTTATCACAAAAAATCCCAAACTAGTACACCTGTGATAATTTTACCTCCAAACTTTTTTTTACCACCAAAAATCCAACACTAGTACACATGTGACAATTTTACCCCAAACTAATAATTTTTTAATATTATTTTTTATTTTCTTAAACTTCAACTTCTGGCCTGTCGCCGGATCAGCGATCGGCCAGAGGTGGAAGTCGGCGAGGTCGACCCTGCCTGTGGCCGGCGAGGTCGACCCCGCCTGCGTCTGGCAAGGGTTGTCCTCGCCCGCCCAGGCGAGATCGGCCCTAGCCCGACTCGGCGAGGGCTGACCTCACTTGGGCGGGCGAGGACAGCCCTCGTCGGACCCCGGCGAGGGCCGACCTTGCCAGATCTGACGAGGCCAACCCTCGCCCAACGCCAGCGAGGCCGACCCTCCCTAGCTTCCACCTTCGGCCGGTCGCCGGTCCGGCGACCGACCAAAGGTTAAAGATGAAAAAAAAAGAAAATAAAAAACAAAAAAAATTCAAAAAAATTCAAAAAAATAATATCAAAATTTTAGTTTAGAGTAAAATTGTCATGTGTACTAGTTTGGGGTTTTTGGTAGTAAAAAAAAAGTTCGAGGTAAAATTGTCACATGTGTATCAATTTGGGGTTTTTGATGGTATTAACCATATATATATATTATATTTGTTTTCCAAAGAACCTAAGGCCTTTTCCTCCTCTTCTTTTGACATCGAAAATAGAAACCCTATTGACTATTGAACGTCGCCTCTCTTCTTTTCTTGTTCTCTGTGGCTGTTCGCTAAATTTGCCTCTCTTCGCTCGCCTTACAAACTAGCTTGCCTCTCTTGGCCCGCTTCGGCGCCTCACGAACGGCGAACACAGGTCGCCTCACTTGGCCCTCCTTGGCATCTCACGAACAAGATATGAAGTTGTTTGTTTTGTTTTCAAGTATTCATAAATTGAAGCAATCTTTTGAGAATAAACAAGATATAAAATTGTATTATCCATGATTTATGTTATGTATTTTGACAATTTTATTTTTTAATTTTATTTCACGTGTTCGTATATTATTAAGTGGAGATTTTTGTTGTTACCTTATCTTAGATTTTTGTTTGATTTGTATCGAGGTCCATAGTTTAGTTATTTAATATTGCATTGTTGATGGATTTATTTTTTCAAAGTGTATCGTTTTTTTTTGTTAAAATTTTCAAAGTGTATCGTTTGTCTTCTCAACGAATAAAAAAAATGAAACATAAAAAAAATCGATCAATCTCAGATTGACCCCGGAATCGAATGAGATCTATAGGGTCGGTCCAGTCCTCGGTTTGAAAAATTAAAAACCAACATTGTGCGGATTGATTTCAGTGTTAGGTGTTGGATTGACTTAATCCGGATCATGCTTACTCTTGCTTATGATAACATCCGAAAAAGTTGCTGCCACGGGGACCAATCTCCGGGCCTCATTGAAGGATGCGGTCAAACGGCAGCCACAACCGCAGGCAACATCATTCGTTGCATGAAGCTCTTGGTCGGACGATTGCTCCTTCACGTGTCGACGTGGCAAGGCCTCATTCGTAAGCAGATCGTTTTTTTGGGGGTTGAATTTCGTAGGTACATCAACCTGTCGGAGGAATGTGTTGCACCAAATCAAGAGCTTGGACTCGAAGATGATTGCCACTTCATAAACCACTTGTTAGCAAGACAGGATATGTACGTATGAAGACTCCCGTGAATCATGATTACGTACGGATTGATCTCTCTCAATCTAAACGACAAATTTACGTATCTAAGATACAAATCATTCATAGAAAAAATAATTCTCAAGCAAAATGTGTCATTCGAACGAAGTTCGTCTTGTGAAATCGTCCCATCAATTGTTTGACTCGGCATAACCGGTGAAATGACTAGAGTTGATAGAGTTCGTCCGATAAGAAAACGAAACAGATCACCAATTTTTGCATGGTTAAACTGTTGAAAACAACTTTGATTATGCATTATTTTTTCGATTTTGAATCACCTCCAGCTATGTCTTCGGCAGTTTAGGATTAGTTCGGATGATCATTCGCTCGAGTTTTTAATAGGAGATAGGACCGTTGCATCAATGTGGCATGCGCAATAAATGTACGTCCTTGTCGATACTCCGAAAGTACGTAGGCGGGGCCAAGGCACAATGTGAAGAGAGTAAGTAAGTCGAACATGTAATAAAGTCCGTGCATGGACAAGCTTGTGTTTCATTAACCAAACTAAGAAACGAAACATTATGGAGAGAAGACACATGAAATAGACTCATCACCCCCTCCTTAGCTCACATCTTTTCTTTTCTCCTTTTTTTTTTTTATCTTACTCAATTAAACCATTTTTTCCTTCTTTTTTTTGGTTTAATCGACTACTAAACACTTAAATTTAAAGCCAAAGTGCACCAGCTTCCTTGAGAAGCGGCACCAAAGTCCCGTTGATGTGGGAGGCCATGACCCGGTCCATGGCACCGATCAGCTTCCCGCCGATGAACACAACGGGCACGGCCGGGGCGACCCCGTAGTTCCCGAGCAGCAGGGCCAGCGCCTGCTCCATCTCCTTCCCCCTCGGGTCCTGGTCGAGCTCGTGCACCACCGGGCTCACCCCCATGCCGCAGAAGAGCCGCTTCACGGCGTGGCACATGCAGCAGCTGCTCACGCTGAATATCACCACCGCGCTCTCCGACGCCAGCCTCGCCACCCTCTCCAGCGGGTCCGTCGAAGGTCCCCCGATCCCTGCCACGCCCCCCATCGTGGCGCCTGGCATGTAGTACTCCCAGCTCGACTCGGCTTGGTATTGCATCCTTTCTCTCGTGCTGACGAACGGGCTCTACTGGGGCTCGAACTCGAGTCAGAACCGATCAATCTTAGGAAGAGGAAGAGGAAGAGGAAGCTGTCGGATCACGAATGAGTGAAGCTTTTGGTCAAGTGGAGTGTGAACTGTGAAGTGAGGATGAGGGTTGTGATGGAGCGTGGCATGTATATATAGGGGAAGGTGGCCGAGACTGGCTGTGAATAGGGGGATGGAAGGAGGAGGGGATGAGACTGGTCTTTGTCTGTAGTTGTCGCGGCGCGTGCGTGGGGGCGATCTGTTGTGGGTTCTGCTTTTCGAAGGATTGTTTGTCTCTTCTGAGGGGTGTCGAAGCATTGAAGAACAATAATTTATGTTTGTGTTTTCATGTCTTTTTTATGCGGACGCATTTAAAGGCGAAATCAAATCTCTGTTTCGTTCGCTTTTTAGAGAGAGAGAGAGAGAGAGAGAGAGAGAGAGGGAGAGAGGGAGGGAAGGAGGGAGCTGACATGGCAGGGTGAGGAAGGGCGGCGAAAGGGTGGGAGCTTGGCTGCTGCTTGGTCGAGAGGATATTGCGTCTGGTTTTTATGTTCGCTCGCGTGGGGAGATGATGTTCAGTCATTGCTGCCTGCGATCTTCTGTCCGTTGATTTCTTTAATTCATAAGACGAGCTGAAACGCCTTGTTTGGTGCAGCAAATTTTGCCAGTCAAATCGCGCTCTTGCTCAAAATAACAACGAAGGCATGTGGAGCGAGGTTTTATCCGATGCACATGCAATGATCTATTATGACTCCAAGCGTTTGAACGAGAGAATGAGAAAGCCACACACAAGAAACACATCGCCAAATTTTTTTACACTTGGGTATCATGTGAGACATTATTATTGTACCTATTAAGGGGGTTAGGTCGAAGTGGAGTCCAAATTTGTTGCCCCAAGTCCGATCATTCTAAAAGTGCTTACTAATTTTCCGGTAAAGGAGTTTTAATGGCATAGAAGTTGGGCGGGACCAGACTTTGCAATTGATGCTAGTGTCGCAGTCCGATTTCTCCCATACCCAAGTGGGCTTAAAAGTGGGTAATACGGCGATTAATTATCAAAATGCAATTTGTCATATTGCCTTAGAGCGATATTTCGAGGGGAAGTTGATCTGATATTCCGGCTTATCAGACACCACACCGACTTGTCCTCGGCCAGAAAAGTTTTGGATTATACCGATAAGCCAAGAAAATCAGTGTACAAACCTGAAGATCGAACGGCGTACGCACGGAGCTCGTTCTAAAATTTCACAAAACTTTTGATCATACAAAAAATAAAATCTCACAGAACTCAAGAAATAAAGAGGGAGCGCATAGAAAGGGCGATGGAAAAAGCGAAAGGAAAATCTCAGATTCGAAGAGACATGGGCACAGGCTTTTTCAGGCCAAAGTCTGAGGAATGTGGACTGCTGTCTCCGTCCTCAATGTCGGATGGTTTTCCTTTTGCCCTTTTTTCTGTCATTTTCTTCATTTTAGTCTTGCAGACCAACAAATATTTAATATAAAGAAAATAATTACATAAACGATCTTTAAATTTTGATCAAATATGTAATGTAATTTTTAAAATTTTAATTTATTTAATATAGTTATTGAATTTTAGCCTAATGCTCAATGTGATTTTTTTTGAACTTTTGATATATGTTCAATATAATCCCTAAACTTGAATTAATTGAATTATTATATCGAATGTTTTCATATAGTTTATGAATTAAATCGAATATGTATAAAAAATTCAGGGACAATCTTAAACAAATTAAAAGTTCATATATTACATTATACTTTGAGTTAAAACTTTGGGACCACATTGCACATTAGGCTAAAGTTTAGAGATTGTTTGCGTCAATGATGATGGCCAACTAATATTACAAAAATAAGTAAAATTGAAGAAGTTGCGGTCCTCAACATCTCTCGATTCTCTTATTCATTTAGCCGGCTCTCCATGCTCGTGTCTTCGGATCATCGAAACAAATTAATTAATCACGATACATTGATTCTAACTTAGTTAACTATTAAGAAATCAACATTTTCCCCGAAATCTGGCAAAAACTAAAAAAAAAAACATATGATCGAAAGATAAAGATAAGGAAATACAGAATTTCCACTAAATATCTTATTGATTAATTCTTTTTATTTCTTTGCGGGAGTAACAGTGGGATTGGAATACATTATTAGATTGGTCGTCCTCGTCACCTGCTTCTCCCTTTTTCTTGTTGCCCTTTTAAGGTGACTTTCCTGACGTGACCACTAAGCGCATGTGATTAGATTTGGGATTTCTCGACGACGACGACCGAACAACATCGTCATGCTCGTCGGTCTGAGGATTGACCTCCCACATGAAAAGGCTAAAAAGCGTGCTTCCCCACCTTTCGAGTTTCCTCGCTTTCATTCGACGGATTCTTCGTGGATCTTTCATCTTTTTATCAGCCTAGATATCAACAGCTTTCTTGCTTTTTAAGGCATTACCGAAGCAGACGACCGTCAAAGTTCAATAGATGCCTAGAACTCGAGATTTGAGTCCTCCCGATTTACAGAAGAATCAAAGCACGAGAGAGATTATCTTGCGACGCGCGATTTTCGATTCTTTATTGCACTAGGAGTTTGGTTATTTGGGATGCACTAATCGATCATAATCCCGTCATGTGGAACATTCCATTTAAATCGTGCTATCAATATCCGATAAGAAATTCGAAAGACGTGAGTAACTGAGACTTTGATAGAGTCCGTCTAGTACGAGGAGTCCTCAGTCCAACGTGAGAGTAACGGCCTAATGAGGGTCACAAATTCATCCCGCAACAATTTCTAATTATTTGTCGCTTGCTATTTTGCAGCCCAGAATAGACCGTCAGTCTCACGGTGGATCAATGACGGTCACTTAATCATTTCTCATTCTGCTAATAGGATCTTCAATGGTAAATTCATGTGATTATGCCACGAGAAAATAAAAAAACCGCATGGATAAAAAAAAATTCATGTAAATGACTTGCCTTCAAACAGACTTTACTACGATACATCAAAACTAACCACGGAATGCCACCCGTTGTAATTGAGCAAGCACGCATCAAATTATGTCGAAAAAATGAGTTAATGACCTCGAATGGACTTTATTTTGATACGTCAAAGCTAACCCAGAATGCCACCAATCGTAATTTAGAAGCATGCATGAAATTATGTCGAAAAAATGTGTAAACGACCCACCTTCGAATCATCGAAACTAACCTAGAATGCCACCGATCGTAATTTAGCAAGCATACATCAAATTATGTCGAAAAAAATATGTAAATGACCCACCTTCAAATCATTGGAACTAACCTAGAATGCCATCGATCGTAATTTAGCAAGCACGCATAAAAAATTATGTCGAAAAAATGCGTGGATGCATGGATCACGGAAGCACATGCTTGCTTTTTTCTTCACCTAATTAGTAATTACTTCGTTCACTCCACGAGACATTTTGAAATTCTGTGGGGGCTATGCCGTGTCGGGTCGCGGCAATCAATGCGCCATTCCAACTTCGTTTGGTCCTGTCTCTAGCAATGTTTGGCCAAGGGGCCGCTATTCGAAGCACGTCTCCTGGGGCAACGGACCACGTTGAATCATGCCTGATGATTATCCATCAATTACTTTAGTGTGACCTCACTTGTTTACCAGCTGACCTCACTTTTTGTCTACCGATCGACAGTTGATTATTTTTAATTGGTTAGACACGAAAGTGGTTCCTCGAGCCACTCGACATAAAAATAATCCGTTTTGCTTTCGTTTTTCGCCGAGGAGGATGTCGTTTTTGGAGATCGATCTGAGGTGAATATGTCCAGAATTATGTGGAATTCATCGCCTTCTTCTTTGGATAATTAAGTCAATCGTCATTTATTTTTGGATGGCAATTGTTACGGTGTCAAATTTTGAACCGATTGTGTCTTTCCGTATCGTGTTTGAAATTTTTCTCTCGATAAATTCGAGTCACGTTTTCTTATTGCATCAATAATCACCATCCCTTCAATCCCAATTAGGGATGAAATTGAGTCAAGTTACTCTGGAGTGACCCGGGCTCGATTGGACAATTACCCGAGATCGGCTCGTTTCATATCGAGCCGCTCAAGCATATTGTCAAGTCAAGTAACTCGAGCTCGACTAGCTCCTGAGCTTAGTTGCGCTTCTATTATTATTATGTTTTAAATATTAGTTACAAAAAAAATGGACACGGGTATCTCGAAAACCCGCGTAAAATACCTACTTTCTTCGAGCTCTCTCAAGGCCCGAGCTCGACCTCATTCTCGAATTACTTATGGTCGACAGGCTCGACTGCTTCGATTTTCTAGTGGAGTCGAGTTTGAGCGCTCGATCGAGTATTCGAGTAGAGTTCCGAGCATCACCGGGCAAGCGAGCCAAGACCGGGACGCTCCCGTGCCGGTCCGTCCTGTTCCATTGAACGGGGCTCGACCCGATCCAAATGGGCCCGAAGGAAGCCCCCCGATTCCCGGCGCACTCGTGCCCCCTCCCCCCCTAAGCGCGGCTAGCGCCGCAGCTTTGCGCGCAGGCGATTTATTCGGGAGATAATTAAATGAGGGATGGAGTAATGTCCACCTAAAGCGGTGACAGCCGCTTCAATAACAGTGCCGTCGCTCCCCCCACCCCAACCCCTGCATCTCTGCAGTTTTCTGCAGCAAATCGGCGGCGCTTGTGCGTACGTACGCGCGGCGATAATCGGCGGAGTTCGTGCTCGGCGGCTTCGGACAGTGCTCAGTGGTAGCAGCCCCGACCCGATCCCGACCGAACATATAGCTCGACGAAACCTCGGCGTCCTTTTGCCCTTTCGGGGGGGGACTTTATGGTGAGCCGCAGGGCTGTTCGGATCCCGTGGAACAAAAGGCTGGTCGGTGCGGTTCCGCCGTTCCTTCGCTTCGCGTTGCGTTCCCGCTGCTGCGGCGGGGGGTTCGGCGCACGGCTGCGTCTGGGCGACCAGGCTCTGACACTCGCGTCGCTTCCTCATTAATGCTTTTGCCCCCCCTTCGGGGATTTTTTTGGCTCCGTGTAGAATTGGTCGTTTGGTTCACGGGTTCGTTTTCTTTGCTTTGTCTTTTGAATTTCGTTCTCGAGATCTACAAGATCGGAGGGTGAAAAAAGATAGGGTTAATATCACGAAAAATTTTAAATTAATACATTCGTGACAATTTAATTATCTTTAGATTTGGCGAGGTCGGGCGAGGCTTGACCTCGCCGTTGCCGGGCGAGGCCGACCTCGCCCAAGAAGATATGTAGTGGAAGTCAGTGAGTTTTACCAATTTCGTGACTGGAATCTATCAATGCTATTCAAACTTCAAAGTTGCATTTTGGGGAAGAAAATTAAGACCTGTCTCTTTTTTTTTTTGGGGGTCGGATGGACCATTCATGCTAACAATAATGTGCCCTTCATTTTGAAAATGAAAATTCGCAGTGTTAAATGGACTGGCCTAAATGAGCACGAGCCAGGTCTCGTGACAATTCTGGGTTTGAATGTCGAGTCGGGCTTAAGATCGAGCCTCGAATGCTATAACCAAGGTTGCCTAGATTTTCAAATAACTTGATGAGTTTCATAGTAAATGAAATGAAAATAAGGCCATTTTATTTGGCGAAAAATGAAAAAAATTGAAAAATATTTCCTAAAAATGATTGCTTATATTATTTATAAAAATGAACGAACGAAAAAAATTTAGACATGAGTTATTATCGGTAATAAAATATTTTTTGTTAACTAAAGAATTCGAGCGATTATTTTTAGCCTGTGGAAGGCCGCGATTGGTGGGATTGCCCAAGCTTCTTTCATTTTATCTTGATGTTGAATACCATGACTATCTTGGAGAACTTTCATGTTTGTAAAGACGAGATTTATAGATCCAACGGGTGCTAATAGACTCGAGAACTGAGATCGATTGCTTCAATTGTTGTCAATGCCCAATTGAATCTTAAAAGATGTCATGGTAAAGTAAAATCGGTTGCCATGAACCATATCTTTCTTCAGTCTTCACCAAAGTAATGTAAAATCATCTTTTTGACATGCGATTGACCAAGCGATGCTTAGGGAACGGATGTTCGACGCTTCAATGACCGTCGAAATAAAAGAAAGAACAAATTTCGCTCGTTTAATGTGAAGCCTCGAGGTTACTGCATGTTGCGACGTTCTTTAAAATTTACTAATCGAGAATCCGTCCCTCGATGGAACATGGGATTGCCCCCTTAAGGTGGTTTTGCTATCTTCAAAATTAGGTCAGGCAACGGTCGCCCTGTAATTAACAAGCTCTAAATGAGCCGTTCGTGCGAGTTCCATAAGCAAATCAAAGGTCATCGACCACTTTTCAAGTCGCAATCATCTCGACTTGCTCTTGCATGGCGAGGCCTGATCATAAATCCAACGATCCTGCTCTCACACGGACCTACGCTTGACAAGGGCCTTTGAGAAAAGCCTGGCCCAATCCCATTCGGCTCGATTTAGGATCACCTAGTCCATTGGTAAGCAAGTGCGGACAACAGGCTTAGGCTGGATTGGAGCTTGGCATGGGATTGCGCATCGATCACCTCTGTTCCTAGCCATCGATTAGATAAAGTGGCAAATGTTATTCACTAACTGAAATCCAAATTACGCAATCATAAGATAAGATTGCATATCAATGACTAACTATTTGGTACAGCTTTCCGCAGCAGTTTTCAATAATGAAAAATGATGCTTTACAGATTTTTGTAAGGCGTTTACTAAACTGAACGTCTTAGAATTACAATACTTTCGAAGCTGGAGTAGCTTACTGCAACTTTCACGAGACATCTCACCCAATTTTAAGCTAAAAGCATCAATGTAAGGGAGTCCTCGTCGTGGGCCTCTCGAGTGGGCCCAAGCCCAAGAAGATTTCAGACGCAGCTCAATTGGGTTTCCCTGTAAGGCCCACGAAGAGCCGCGCCCTCCGGAGGAGATGAGATACGGCCGTGACGCATGCCTCGCCTGAGGCCGCGCGACCTTGCCGTACCCGCGAATGGCTACGCATTCGTTGTTAGGTATCCATCAGTCATTGCTGCTTCGTGACGGCTCGGTTCGATTGTCAAATGTCGTGCCTCGGTCTGGCACCGAGCCATCATCACCTGCCGCATTGGATGCGCGAGTTGAATGCCGAGTCAAAGAAGCGAAAAGGAAAATAAAATTTCGATGGAGGCCCATGTGAAGTTGCAAGTCGAATCGATTTAAAGATGAGACATGCCGATTTAGATCCTGTCGAATTTTGTGTCTCGTTTCCGAATTTCCTCTTTTTGCTCTGTTCAATGTTTTAAACTTTTTTTTTTAATATTTTTGCTATTAACGTTGTATGTCGGCGTGGACCTTGAGAGCGGCGGTTTCATCAAATTTTACAACGGGGGACCAACTCATTAAGGATGCGAAAAAATAAACTAGGCACTCGATCGAACATTCAGAAAGAAAAGTTCAGGATCACCCGTGCCTTTGTTCCGAGAAAAAAAAAAAACATAAATGCAAGCGATATTTAAGGAGACGGAAGAAAGAAAACAGTCAAGGTAACATGGGCTACATACATCACTTGTGCTCATTGCGTTCTTGAACATCCCATTAATTTACTAATGATGCTGCCGACTGCAGAGTTCTCTCCTCATCTCACCACTTATTTTAGGCAGGAATAATTGCACGATCTTTTTGCACACGCGACGCGCTCGTCCTATCCGTTGATTCTTTCCTTTTCTGCTTTTGTTTGTGATTTGCTCCTTGCTTCTTTCTGATTTGCCAACAAAAAGTCAACTTGGGAACCAAGGCACTCGACCTGCGCACGTCACTTCCGCAACAAAGCTCATCGGGGTCCCTTTTCTTGGAATCCCCTCCGCCTCTTTTGTCAATGCTTCATTGGATTGAGAATTTGAGCTGCCCATCTCGATCTTTTCTATGTGTCTTTTTGAATGGTGGGGTTGCCCCCAAGAATGACAAATTAGAAATCGTTATTCAAATTTATATATGAACCGATTATTATGTACCGTGACGAGACTACACCATTGATATGATTACTTCTCCACAAATCTCGTTGAATTTGTGATATTAATTTCGGTCGAATTCATTAGCATCCTTCCATCAAGGACGATAGATGTGCATAATATCAAAGTCTTTACTAGAAAACTCAGAGGAGATAGACGAGTGGCCAACCAATTGATCAAACAAATAAGATACGGAGTTTACTTAGGGTTATTGTTGAATCTAAATAAAAGGGAGAGGTGATGGACACCGGGATTTTCGAGTTGTTTCCTTCCATACTTGGCATACAAAAGATTGCTTCCTGCTACATACAAAAAAATTCATCTTCGAGATACACATCCGATGATCTAAAATCAAGAGCTATAAATTCAACGAGTGAGTATTATACGTGGGTAAAGAGTTCTTTTTTGTCTTGTCATTGCTATCGTGAGATTGGCCTGAACAATATCCAAGAGACCATCTTTTCCTCGACCCCTCGAGTACAATTGAAGCCCTGCTCCTGTGGTCCCCGTTAAAACGCGGATGTAGAAGATTCAATAAGGTTTTTATTCAAGCATTTGAATTTTATGAGGTATGCTTACTCTAAGGGCGCGAATAGTAACCGTTTTGCTCTAGAAATTAAATTCTTGCCAGAAATTGATTTCCAGAATTCTTGTCAGAAATTGATTTTTGGAGGAGAAATCTATATGATAAAACATGACCATTTCTGCTCCAGAAATTGATTTCTAGAACAGAAATCTATTTTTATTTTTTTATTTTTTTGGGCATCTAAAAAAAATAAACTTCACTCAAAGTGGGTACCCAAAGGTATTTTAAGCCATTTTGTGAAGTTTTGAAATTATTGATTTTTTGATTTTTTTGGGCATATCAAAAAAAATAAATTTCACTTAAAGTGGGTGCCCAAAAGTATTCTAAACCATTTTGTGAAGTTTTAAAATTTTTGATTTTTTTATTTTTTTGGGTACCTCAAAAAAATTAAATTTCACTCAAAGTGGGTGCCCAAAGTATTCTAAGCCATTTTGTGGAGTTTTGAAATTTTTGATTTTTTTGGGCACTTCAAAAAAACTAAATTTCATTCAAAGTGGGTGCCCAAAAGTATTCTAAGCCATTCTGTGAAGTTTTGAAATTTTTGATTCTTTGATTTTTTTTGGGTGCCTAAAAAAAAATTAAGTTTCACTCAAAGTGGGTATCCAAAGGTATTCTAAGCCATTCTGTCAAGTTTTGAAATTTTTGATTTTTTTAATATTTTTTTAAAAAATTCACCATATTTCCTATTTTCCCTAAATCTGAATTTTTTTTATTTTCTAGAAATTTTTTATGAATTTTTCTGGAATTTTTCAATTTTTATGCATTTTCTAAAAAAAATTAGTGAGAAAAAGAGAGAAAATAGGGAGAATGCATTCTGGAAGAGAGAAGTTACAAAAACTAGTTTCTCTTTTTCTTACCAAAAACTCATTCTGGAATAAAAAATACATTCTGGAATCAAGAATGCATTCTGAAATCAAGTATTTTTAACAAATACATTTTTATTTCAAAATGCAAAAATTACTCTAGAATGCATTCCGGAAATTTTTTAACAAACGCATTTTTGTTTCGAAATGCATTCTGGAGCAGAATTTCTACTCCAGAATGGATTCCGTGCACGCCCTAAGGTATGTAATTCTAGAATGCATAGGACTCGGGGTCCTTATTTGCGGTTGATCGCTTGGGGAAAGAAAGTGACAACTAACGATCTCAAGCTTAACAACGTGTGCAACGACCGAGGTTAGACGAACATGTCTCTCTTTTCCTTGGCCTTCTCTTTGCATCAGAGCACAAATTCGAGCTACTTCCTGTCTTGTTTCTTCACTGCCAGAAAAGATCTAAGCCTGTGACATCGCAGCTGTTTGTTTCACCCCCACGAGCAGATACACATACGCAAGTGAGAATGACTTTGAATACATGGGATAATGCGAGGGACGACTGATGAAAAGAGACTTCATTCGCCTCACATGAAAAGGTATTTTTTTCGACGCGTCTATGATTGCTCTCATTGCAAGGAAGATCTTCTCGGGCGATTTGCGTTTCTGCCTTTAGGACAAACCGATCGTGCTCTCGTGGGGTGGACTTCACTTTCCTCGTCTAAATTTTCCAATATGACCATGAATCTCCACTTTTGAAGTAATGCTCCCCTAATCATGGAAAGTTCCTAGTTGGGTCCATGGCGGAGAGCATTAGTTTTATCAACCGAAAGGGATAAAGAAAGAAAGAGCCAAGAAAAGCTCATATTCAAAAAAGCTTATATGAAATGATATCCTTTGCTGCGATCAAGAGTCACACGCTACCTTGCACCGTAGAAACAACAAAAGCAGGAATCGATCCCCACCCCCCATTGACCCCACTCTCTGTAATTACAGAATTCACGACCATGGCTGATCTGCTTTTGACATTCGACCATTACTTTGAGTAAAAATGTTTGCTTTGTCCATTTTCTCTTTTGTGGGGGTGGTCAAAGAGGTGGGCTTAGATGGAGGTAGATCGAGCGTAGCTGTGTGCCTGCTGTTGTAACGAGTGTAGTGTTTTCAGGGGGGGTTGTAAACGAAGCCGAGGACAAAAAAGCCGGCTCCCCTCTCTCTCTCTGTCTCTCTTCAGATTTCACAGCAAAAAAGTCTTCATCTTTCTGCTTCTCTCTGCCACTTCTTTTGTTGTTTTCGAGCCTTGGAACAACTTTCGCTTCGTTTCGCTCGGCATCTTTCTTTTCCTTCTCCCTCCTCCTGCTAATCTCTCATCGATCCCTGATCGGACGAGGATCAACGGACGTCCTCTGCGAGCGAACCCTTTTGGAGTTTTGATTGGACTCTTGGCGCTTGTAGGGATGCCATCGTCAGATGATTGATTGAGCTTGAATGCATCTGAGCTTTGAACCGCATTAAAAGCAAGTGGGTCTTTCTTGGTTGTGAGTTTGGGAGATGGGTTGCTTTCCTTGTTTTGATTTGAGGGAAGAAGAGACGCTGAAACCGGACAAAGGAAGTGATGACCCGAAACACGGCCTCTCAACTATGTCCTCCAAGATTTCCAGCTTGCCGTCCGGTCAGTTTCGTTAGCTTTCACTGATGAATTCTTGCCCTTTTTGGTATTTCGCTGCTTGATCCAATCTTTGGTAGGTGAGTTTCATAAAGAGTGTAATCATGGTTCTAGCTCTGTGATTGTGACTTGGAGAATCAACTGGACGTTTGATTAGTAGTCCAATCCCGTTTACAGAGTTTCTAGAGAATAGGTTGGATTTCTTTTGCTGATGCAATAATAGCTCAGGATGATTTTTGATAGTTCAGGTCTTGCTGATTGATGAAAGATATAGGTTTCTCTAAATCAATTGGTGTGCTTGTGGGCACCCTGATTTGCTGACTTTGCAAGTCACTTATTACTGTTGAGTGCCTTCAGATTGATCACTGTTCAGCTATACCAAGTGATGTATCTTATTTAAATCTTTGGGCTCATACCTGCGGAGGTGATTGCTGTCTCTGTGCACACCATCGTAGATCACTTTGTTAAATGTCGAGTGGCGTAATTTGAAATTATCCGCATCCATTTGCTTGTCAATTTTACAGGGGCAGAAAGACTGAGATCGAGAAGCAATGTGGGGTCAAAAAGGGATCTAATTGGCCCTAAGGATGGACCGGGTGCACAAATTGCTGCTCAAACCTTCACCTTCCGCGAACTCACTGCTGCTACGAAGAACTTTAGGTCGGAGTGTTTCTTAGGGGAAGGAGGATTTGGGCGTGTATACAAAGGGAGACTTGAGAGCACTGGACAGGTAGATAATGTGCTCATTTTCTGTATGTGTTGTGTATGTGGCATATTTACGGTTGTGTTTTTAGTAAATTAAAATCTGCATCAGCTAGTATTCCCTTTCCAGGCTTTTAGTTTTCGGTCCATGAACCAACTCTTTTACCTGCAGTTGGAAAGCTAAATTTTGCTCGAATTTATGATTTCCTAAAAGGGCCTTTTTCTAGTTCATCTAACATGTAGAACAGGTATGAATTCATAGAAAATTATATTGTTACATTCTATTTCCAATCCAACTTTAGTCGCTCTTCTTACCAACTAATCAACAGTCAATTGGAGCTATACTTATTGACCATTAAAAATAAAAAAAGAACTCATTCCTATAGGTTGGATCCAATTGAACCTTGCTTATTGGTGGAGATTACTCTTTACTAGAATGGTTGTAACATTTTTTTTCTGTTATTGGAAATGACTATGGTTGATGTCTGAATCAGTCGAACAGTGTATTTTGGAGAAATATGTCAATCCCTCTGCAAGTGAAGCCAACACTTTTCGCGTTGTTGCCACCAGTTTAGTGGAACATTTGTTTAGCCCCTTTTTCTTTCGTTGAAAGGTTTTGCTAGCATTCATTGTTTCTTTCTCGGGAAAATAAATTTGGAGCTACAAGCTGTGAACAGCGCAATCAATCCTAAAACTTTTTCTGTTTGATCAGAAGAGTCTAAGTCAGTAGAGCAGATCTTTTAATTAGAAAAACTTGGAATAGTTTTCTTACGAGTTTGAAATGGTTAGTTTTCATGATAACATCTTAAGAGCTTCAACTTTTTCACATTTGTCTCACAATTGTCAAGATTGACATAATACATAAATTTTTTGCCCAGGATAAGTCATTGAACCATTGAAGGTTCCGATACTGTCAGACAAAGCACTGTATATACCATATTTATGCTGGCTGCGGTTCTGTTCTGTTAAATTCTCATATCTCGTGGAGCTACTCACGACTCTCTTGTACGTGCTGTTATACATAGTTCTTAATTTGACCTTAGTCGTTTGTAGGTTGTTGCAGTTAAACAACTGGATAGGAATGGTCTCCAGGGTAACCGCGAATTTCTGGTGGAGGTTCTGATGCTGAGCCTTCTGCATCACCCTAATCTTGTGAGTCTGATTGGTTACTGTGCTGATGGTGATCAACGGCTTCTTGTCTATCAATTCATGCCCTTGGGATCGTTGGAAGATCATCTTCTCGGTAAAATTAATTAGCCTAAATGAGAGGTTTTTCCTTCTATTATTCTTCTAGGTAATCCAGTATATATTTCTTTGCACTTCCCTAGAACTCTGCCCTGAAGTGGTCCAGCACTGAAAGTGTGAAATTCACTTTTATTGCAAATTAAAAAGAAGATATAGATATGATACTACAATTTTTATTATATAGTCGTGTGTTCACATTCTGGTTAATTATGTGAAAATCAGCTCTCTGTAATAGGCAACTGATATTAGCATTATGCTATTGGTACAGATCTTCCACCGGATAAGGAACCGCTAGATTGGAACACAAGAATGACTATAGCGGCTGGTGCAGCCAAAGGTTTAGAATACCTGCATGACAAAGCTAATCCCCCGGTTATTTATAGAGATTTCAAGTCATCCAATATATTACTGGATGAAGGGTTCCGTCCAAAGCTCTCCGATTTTGGTCTCGCGAAGCTTGGTCCTGTTGGAGACAAATCGCATGTTTCCACAAGGGTCATGGGCACTTATGGGTATTGTGCTCCAGAGTATGCAATGACGGGACAATTAACCGTTAAATCTGACGTCTATAGTTTCGGGGTAGTCTTCTTAGAGCTGATCACTGGACGAAAAGCCATTGACAGCTCCCGTCCCCATGGGGAACAGAATCTTGTAACATGGGTAATTCTAATTCTAATTTAACTTATGTCTCTGGTTGCATGACCATGAATCCCATTTCTATTAGACTTCTGGTTTGTTAACCTGTAAGGCAATGTCTTAGAATAAGTTAGTGATTATTTAGTGTACTTGAAGAACTTCTTCATGGATGAAAATGAAAACAAGTTTCAAGTTATTCTTACTTTCAGAAGTACAATTAGGTGCTTTTGGAATGCAAAGAGTTTTCAAAGTGAAACATTCCCTTACTACATAGTTTTAATTGAAAAGGAACGTAGCTGAACATACACAGAAAGCAAAGTGATTGCAGATTAAACTTTCTTTTGCTGCTTTCAGAACTGGGGTTTATAGAGTAGTTCTGAGAAACGGCGACCAGAGAGCAGTTTCAGAAGCTTGGCTTTGCCTCTATTTTTCCTAACAAATCCTAAGTTGTTCTTTCTGATGTTTTGCCTGTGCAGGCACGTCCACTATTCAATGACAGGCGAAAAGTTTCAAAATTGGCAGATCCAAGGCTGCAGGGGCGTTATCCAATGCGGGGTCTATATCAGGCACTTGCTGTGGCATCCATGTGTATACAAGAGCAGGCGGCTGCGCGTCCTCTCATTGGTGACGTGGTGACGGCCCTTTCTTACCTAGCGAACCAGGCATATGATCCTAACATAGCTTCTAATTATGGGAACAAAGGATCCGGCGCTGATGAGAGAGGTGGCAAGATTTTGAGGAACGAGGATGCTGGAGGTTCCGGGCGCAGCAAGTGGGAATTCGAGGGGTCCGAGAAGGATGATTCCCCAAGGGACGGTAAGTTGTTTAATAGGGACTTGAATAGAGAAAGGGCCGTTGCTGAGGCAAAGATGTGGGGAGAGAATTTGCGAGAGAAAAGACGGCAGAGTGCTCAAGGCAGTTTTGATGGATCTAATGGCCGGCTGTCTTGATCGAGAATTTCTCGCTTCGTCCCCACCTCGAGCCTCTCGGCTTGCTTTCTGTCAACCATACGAAGCAGACGCAGGGCATTCATGCTGCGTAGCGCACATTCCATTTTGTCGAAAGGGAATGAGTGGAGAGATTGTGGTCGAATTAGGAGGACTTGGTCCCTACCCTTTTAACTCCGGCACTTTTCGGGGTCTATGTCTCCATTCTCTGTTTATACTTTCTTGAAATATTGGAGGAAGAGGAGTTGGGTGTATATCATTTGCTAGGACAGCATTATAGAAAGAGAATCTAGAGGAAGAGAGACTTTGTCTGTCTTGTAACGCTTGTGCTGAATCTTGTAAGTTCATTCTGAGCAGAATCTTGCTGGCATTTTCTAACTCTAGTTTCGAGCGACATCTTATCTACTAATTTGGGGCTTGTTAGGCTACCTGGTCTCAGTTGTAGAAGAAGATTGGAACTCCCTTTGGTTTATTTGAATGTTCTTGTTCCTTTGCTTATATAACAGGCATGTTGCAAATGATGCAAGTCTTGAAGTCCTATCCGATCATGAACAGCCTACAAATGATCTTTTGAATTGTGGCTACGAGTTCGTTCATTTGGCTCTCTTCCTGTGCATGAATTTCCACTGCAATGCTTGCACTATGCGAAACACCAACTGATAAATGGAACAATAGATTAGATCGACTCAACCGCGGTATTCAAGTGAGTTAATGCAATTCAGCACGAGTAGTAATTAAGTCGTTCTTTGATTAGATAACATAAGAATGAATATTCATTGAGGGATTGCCTCAAGCACTTTCTTCTTCGCTCAGTTGGATACCGACCAAACGAGCGTTCAATTGTACACCCCAAGTAGGTAGTTTGGGGGCTTAATGTAGTTTCTTCTGCCAATCTTGCCTTCGGTAATGCGTAACTGTTCCTATTTTATTCCAACTGCTTGCATTGAGACAGAGTCGATTCAGGCCGGGTGCGCTTGCAAAGGAGTTAAAGAGGGACTCCGGCGCTACCTCGCTGGGGCTTGGGCGACATTGGCGACCACTACCTAAGGTCACGCATCATCTGAGTCGCGTAACTTAGGAGGCCCTCCGTTCTCCTTTTCACATATATTTTTTTTTGCAAATAAATATTTTACAAATTGTTTATCAACACTACTTGCTTTGCATAAAAATACTTTTTCGAGTCTACATTTTGCATAAACGCAGAGTCCTTTGGGCGAAAGCTGCCCAATATTAAACAGATACAAAGCTTCATTGCAGCAATTTCAATTTTACACTCTTTTTAAACTCGTAAACCGACGGAACGCCGTTTCTCTTGCAGAACCGGGTAGTCTTTGCGGCGGAGCCTTCAGGCGAAATCGCCGATCCGGGAGAAGGGAGATGCAGTTCTTCGGGGGGCTCCGACATCAGCCCGTCGCCGCCGGCGCCGACGGCGGCGGGCCACAACGCGAACGCGATGTACGTGTTCAATCGGAACGGGGTGTGCTTGTTCTACCGGGAGTGGAACCGCCCCCTCCGGACCTTGAATCCCCGGCATGACCACAAGCTGATGTTCGGCCTCCTCTTCTCCCTCAAATCCCTCGCCGCCAAGATGGATCCCACCACCTGGTATTCCCTTTTTGCTTCAACCCGCGTCTCCCATCCGATCGTTTCGTCGATTTCGCGGGAAGTTGGATTCCGAGTGCGCGGATGGCGGATCGCGCGATGCATCGAAAATGTTGTGTAGTGCTGTAGGTCTTTATGCATTGTGTTGAGAATGTACGTGCTGCCCGGTTGCTTGACGACCGGCTTTGACTTGGATCCCTTCGTAGTTGGTCTCTGAACACTCTCCCAAACGGTTATATGCGATTAAATTTCGCTGAAATTGCTGAAATGAGTGACCTTTTTGAATCTTGTGTGTTCAATTCGGGCACCCTTTGATGGTAATCCGGTTTTTACTTTATTTGGTAATTTACTTGTTCTTTTGCTGATTTGCTCTTGATCCTCACGAATGTTCAGCGAACCTTCGATTGAAAGGAGACTTTGGAAATTTTCAAGTCGAGTTCGAGCTCAAAGGAAAAGAAAAATCTAACGGAAGTCGAACCTGCAGTAGAAATTTTAGACTATATGAAAATTGTGTTTCTTTTGTCTATGCGCACTCGCGGGCTCCCTCTTACATGCAAACGCATCACAAACACACAAGACATAACTGCTCAATAACTCATTGGTCGGACAAGTTAAGCATTGCTGACCTTGAAACTCAACTAAACTTAATGTTCAAGTAGCCACTTAGTCAAGTTCATGTAGCTCGTGAGGAGGTGGACTTTTTTGTGCCATGAGCTTAAAGCTGCAAAAGCTTTCTATTGCCAAGGGCCAGGCATGCAGGAGAAGATGCAGGAGAACCGGATGATCAGTGATTGACTTACACACTCTCTGTTTTTTTCCTCTCGCAGTGGGGACAAAGGAAATCTTGGGGTGCCGCAGTTTCCAGGCCAGGGTTGTTCATTTCGCAGTTTCCGCACTAACACATACAAACTTAGTTTCATGGAAAGTCCTTCTGTTATAAAGGTTAGTTAAACTAATTCTGCCATCTTTGGAGTAATTTTTCTACCTCAGATGTTGCTTGTAATGAGCTTGTGCTAAAAAACTTCAATAATCTTTCCAAATGAGCAAGACCTGTTGAAACCGAGCATTATTAAGGAACCGACACCCCTACTGATGTATCTAAAGGCACCACACAATTAGAAGGTGTTTGCATAATACAAGAGAGAAATGTTTTGCTTGTGTTAACTTCTAATATCTGTGCATTGACTACTTATTATTTATGCTCAATAATGCAAAATGAATTTGTTGAGAATCACATTGCCAGATCATCTTACTTTTACAGTGTTAAGGATTTGCCTTATGCTTTTATTGCTTGCAACTTCAGCAAATATATTAATGTCAATGCATTTTTGGATCAGATCTTTGCCCATTAGTGTACTTCTCTTTAGAAGACTCTTACCAACCGTCAATCTGCCTTTTCTTCTGTTTTTTTTTTTCATCTCATTCCTCATGCCTTTGCAGATAATATTGGTTACACATCCTAGGACCGGTGATCTACAGGAAGCTTTGAAGTATATATACAGTCTCTATGTTGAATATGTGGCTAAAAACCCTCTCTATGCTCCAGGAACTCCTATCAGGTGACTGATGGACTTTTGTTGGTTTAAACTGGTCGATTAGATGATGCGTGTCAATGTTGATGATCTATTATTGAAATAGTGTTCTGTAGGGGACCAAAATAGTCAGATTGTCTGCCGGACATATCTGTCTGTTAAAATCCTTGATGATACTTCTTTGTCTTTTCGGATAATGAACCCTGCATTGTCCCAATGCTTTTGATATAGCTTGAATCTTTTTGGTATTAGTACTTCTGTGGACATATGATTAGGATTTGGGATGAAGACATTTTGTGGTGACCATTGCTTTTCTTTCTGTGAGTTATATTTGCTTAATTGCAGAAGCTGTTATCTTCTCTCCTTACATCTTTTCTTATCCTTTTTGAAGGTGTGACCTTTTCAATACAAATCTTGACCAATATGTAAGGAGCATTTCGTAAAACCTTGGTATGGAGCTAAATATGTTTATACTTTTTGGCCATGGATCAAGCTTAGTGGACAATCTGGAGAATTGGTTGATTGTGATGTGCCTGCTTGGTGTATTATGTGCCTCTCTCTTTGCTGCCAGTACTAGTCCAACTCCAATCTTCCTACATTTATGTATCAGCTGCTTCCTTTGTAAACAGATTAGCAGAGGAATTTTTTGTGCTCCTCTTCCTTCTATGTGAATGATAGTGATTGTTGCTGTGGACATTACTCTGTACACTCTTTTTATTTTCCCTTCTTTTACGGCTTTATCATCAAGATGCACAAATGTCGTTGGAAGGCGTTGACTCCCGTGTCTGAATTTAAATTGAGCCCCGATAGGTTTACCCGATTAAAAATACACAAAGCTGCGAGCATCTGCAGTGAACTTTTGATGTTGCCTGATTATGAGTGATTGATGTTATGCAGAACTATGTGCTGCTACTAGCTTCACTATGAGAATATTTCTTGGTCCTTGTGACGCTGTAGTACATATTTTTGGTAGGCCTGGATCGATCATCACCATCATCAACATCATTCATGCTCACGCCTTGTTATTAAATTGATGGGTATGGGTTCTGGTTGGTCTTAGAAAACCTAAAATATTTAATCATAGTATCCAATATTTGCTGGGGTGACTCTGGCTCGAAGAAAAGCAAATCTGGAATGGCAGTCGAGGGCAATGGTCATTTGGTAAAATTCATCAGGCCAGACATAAAAGGCTCTTATACAGCAATCAAAGTAGATTGATCCCCCATTGGGCTTCAATCACCTTGCCTAGAGTTACAAAACTCTAGATTTCACATGTCGAGATATAGTCAGAAGTTGCTTTACATTGATAATTTCATTGTTGCTTCCTTTGTGAGTTCATTATCTTGAGACGAACTCAATACATATTTTATGGAATTCAATGTACGTTACTTAAGAGCGTGCCAATATTCCTAGCTTCGAGCTATATCTACTTCTTCCTCTCACAAGTATGTTTAGAGGTGCTTTTGGAATGGAAAGAGTTCTTGAAGTGAAAGACTCCATTACTCCATAGTTTTAATTAAATAGAAATGTAGCTGAACATATAAAGAAAAGAAAATGATTGCGACTTAAAGTATCTTTTTGCTGCTTCGTAAGTTTTTAAATAGGGACGTGACTAGAGTAAACACCGTTGTCGAGGCATAGATGTGGGGAGAGAATTGGCGAGGGAAAAGATAGCAGGGCGCTAAAGGCAGTTCGGATGGATCTAATGGCATGTTGTCTTGGTCGAGAATTTCCTGCTTCGTTCCCTCCTCGAGCCTCTTGGTTCGCTTTCTGTGAACCATACGAAGCAAAAACAGGGCATTCATGTTGTGTCACGCATATTTCATTTTGCCGAACTGAATTGAGTGGAGAGATTGTGGTCGAATTAGGAGGAATTGGTCTCTACTGCTTTAATTCGCACTTTTCGGGTTCCATCTCTCCATTCTCTGTTTATACTCTTCTTGAGATTTGGAGGAGGAAGACTTATGTGTATATCACTGCTAGGACAGCAATCTAGAAAGAGAATCCACCAGGAGGGAGGGATAAGAATGAATATAATAATAAACTCAATCTTTAATTGGATGGCATCAGAATGAATATACATTGGGAGATTGTCTTAAGCACTTATTCATACAATTGTATAGCAACCAAACGAGAGAGACACTCGGGGAGAGGGAGAGCACGATAGAAAAGGTAGGATCCTTATGGAGACGATGGATCGCCACTAATATGGACCTTCACAACCTTAATTAAAGCCCAGCCCAATGGTAAGTTGGGCCCGAGCAAACCGATAACTTGGTAGGTCAGGCCCCCATATCTTCCTTGGCCCGGAGGTCATCGCCAGAAACAACCACTTCCACGGCTCCCTCCAGCGGTCGTGATGGCTGCTGCTCATCTGCACAGGGAGCTTTGCCGCCGTCGACGGGGCACAGGATCTCGACGGTGATGGGGTGGACTACGGAGTCTCCTCCTAAGGAGGAGCGAATGACGATGTTGGTCACGTGTTGAGGGACCTTATCGTCAATCACGATGACGATCCCTTTGTTTATGTAGTATCCGTACAACACCATCTGACATAGTCCCAAGACGAAGCCCACAACGTTCGGTATCTGCATGTCCAGGTTAAGAACATTCTTAAGTTCGGCGGCCGAACTTACGTTAAAACTCGACAAAACGTCCAGTCCGCCAAAAGATTGCCCACGTTTTTACCGAGAGTTTAGTATCTCCGGCGGAAGTATTAACGTGATATCGATTTACTCGATCACGTGCATACACAATCTTTATCCATAATAGTTAAAAGATATTGGATTTATGTGTCGAGATCGGCCAACAATCCGAGAATCCGAGATTTCACATTGATTTTTTTCACAAAGTAACGTCATTAAGTTTAGTTAAATATTCTCGTGTCAGTCCATTTTCCAAATGTAAAATTCTCAATCCAGCATTAATCATAATCTCTAATAATGTGTTCCGCTTGATCGATATTATTAAACTTTTTTTTCCAAAAATAGATATTATTGACTTATTCTTTGCCCTTTGCCTCCTACTTATACATGGAACTCAATGCAACAAATAAGATTATAGAATAACATGAAAACCGAAAATTATCACCAT
The DNA here is from genome assembly GCA_031216185.1 of Syzygium aqueum. NCBI lineage: Eukaryota > Viridiplantae > Streptophyta > Magnoliopsida > Myrtales > Myrtaceae > Syzygium > Syzygium aqueum. The sequence goes on along the minus strand of CM062238.1, from coordinate 38,121,773 downwards.
GCTAAAGAATTACATAAATTCATCCTACCCTAGCAGCCTGAAGAGTAAATCTAATCGCACAAAAGGTGTATAGATGTCTATGGACATGGGACCCGCACGCTCTTATTAGCTTTTCTTGAAAATTTAATTAGTCTTAGTCCATTAAAAGGACGTGCCAACGCAATCTATTTCGTATCAAATGCAGCTGAACCCAAAAGTGATGCTGAAGAAACTAATTGGATCAACGTCACACCAATGCACATTATGATAGAACATACACTTGACATAAATGAAAGCAATCCTTGACAATCGTCAATTTAATTTTTTGAAAATGGAGATCGCTTACCATAATGCACAAGTCCGTTGCAAAGAAACCATAGCTGAACCACATGATGGCACTCAACGTTAGAAAGAACGATAGAGGGAAGGGCATGAACGCCACGCTTTTCGTTCGTATAACTCGTGCCTGGACACCATAATAGACCAAAAAAAAAGAAAATCAACATGCATTTTCCATGGTTAAATACGAGAATTTGGGAAGAGAAAGATTGGGTTTTTGAGTGCCTACCACAATGCTTAACGGTGCCGCGAAGACGCTCACGGAAGTCGTTGTGCAGATCCATCCAAACACCTTGGTGCGTGTCCGATCGTTTGATATGAAGTGTGCGATGAGAATTAGGAGTGAGAATAGTCCGATGTTCATCAGAGCAAAGAGCTTAATCGTGGAGTTCTGCAATAATCAAGGTCATTAAGTTAGATAAACAAACACAGGGTAGTTAGAAATAGAGGGGGAAAAGAGAGCTTAACAGTAATTAGATTGGAAGGATGGAGAGCAGAAAACACGTTCGGTCAACCAAGTCAGTCGTACACTATCACTATAATTAATTATATTCTTCAAATTTCGGTTTTTTTAACTTGTCGAACATAAATTCTTTCGCTGTATAGATCACGTGAATCGCCCAAGAAAGTTTCCTCGCTAAGCCCTTTGTGTCATTGTGATCGGAATGTAAGCACTGTATTGTCTAACGATCAAACGTACCCTCGTAGCTCTCGGTGCATAAGTAACGTATATGGCAATGTACACCATTTCCACCACGCATCCGAAGGAGTTAATGGTGATGAGAAGGAAGGAGTGCCCTTTGAGGAGTGCGTAGTAAAACCAAAGCATGGAGCTGAACAGAGCAACCAAATATGGTAGCGACTGAAAACCCTCGGTTGATTTCTTCCTGTAAATTCTGTAAAATGTCGGTCTGCGATGTAAGAAAAGAAAAGGAATTAACAGTTAAGTACATCAGGAACAAACCACCATCTACATGAAGGAATGAAATAATATCATCTTCATTCTAGTGAAAGAAAAGAACTTTAAAGAAACATGATTACTCACACTGGCGCCAAGAAGACGAAGAACGAGACAACGTTTCCTATCATCAATTGCAGAACACAAGCACACACGTTAGATTATTCTATGCAATCGGAGTGCAGATGAAAATTTTCTTTTTCCTAGGGTTAAGTGAAAGAAAAAGAAAACCAAGAAGAAAAACAACCTCGGTCATTTTACTAATCTAACTGCTGAGCACATGCGGCGTTGTTGAACAAAACTCGAACTAAATCATGCTGCATGTCGTTCTATGACCTTTGTACAGTCACGATATAGCCGAAAGATAAAAAAGAACGAATTCCCACGAAATGCAAACCGAGTCGAGACAATATTAATCCCAGGTTAGTTGCAAAAAGATTGCAGAGCAGCTTTTGGTTGGTTGTGCAGCAACTTTAAGACGGATACAGACGCTAACGTACCCGCCTCAACATTTAAAGCTAATTCTAAAATTGCACTAGAGTGAAAACAAAAATCGTTGGAGGAAATGGCCAAAAGGGTTGGCCAAAGTTGGCGGAAGTCCAAGAGACTGAAAAAGTTGCCCGAGGTTTAATTTTGGGCGAGGCCTATATCATCAAAACGAAACTAATTAAAGAAAAACCCATTTTTTTTCTATGTGAAGGCTAGTGTCAAGATGCGTGCACCGAGAAAATTGTTCTTAGTTTCTTCGTGTTTTTTTTGCTTTACATGTGTTTTGCAATTGATAGAAAGAGGAAGAGTGAGGTTTCGAACAAAGAGTTTCCATACGAAAAGAAGAAGGAAAGAAAATATAAGAATGACCCACTAACATTATTCTAAAGATACTAAATATAAACGATATATCAAGTGGAAAAAAAATTGGATGTAGACTATATGCGATGAATGGGGCAGTGGGATCGAAGGAATTGGCCGACGAGCAGCAACATTGTGAAGAAGTACAATGATGATGAAGTTGAGCAGCTTCTGATCTTTCTTCTTTACCTAGGATACCAAAAGTGAAGGTCCACGGATGGTGGTAATCCAAGAAGGCCATTTCACCTCCAACCAAGAGAATCCTCTCTCCAGGGCAAGACCAGAAGAAGAAAGCAGGGTTCAGAGATAAACCCTAGCTCTCTCGTTCTCTCTCTCCCTCTCCTTCTCCCTCCCGCTCTCTTACTAACTTTCACTGACGATCACAAAAGGGATGGTTTAAGGTGGTGGGGAAGCTCGGCTTTATATATACACACACACGTTGCATCCGCTTAGCACAGGAGAAAAATGGGGGTTGTGTGTGTGTATGCGAGAGAGAGAGAGAGAGAGAGAGAGAGGGAGAGTATGCGTATCGATGTCATTCTGCTTGCATGACAAGTGGAGGATTAGTAGGTAGCGTAGCCCAAAATCATTCTCCCCTCCTTCCCCACGTGCCTCCCTGCTCGCGTGCCCCTACAACTCCTCCGTAACGATGTTGAGGTCCAAAAGGCATGCGTCCCCGACCAGCCACACCGCCGTATACATTGGTTTCGTCCGCCGTGAGATGGCGGCTATGTATGGAGGTGCGGTGCGGGGCGGTGCACGCGCCTTGGGGGAGAGAGTGGCAAATCGGTGCGAGGGGAGAGGCCTCTTCGTGAAACACTACGTTGCCCGCCGCACCGCAAAGCTGTCCCCCGCGCAATGCTTTGTTCAGGTGACATCACCAAAAATACATTTCGTTTCGTGAATTTTGATTGTGCCTTTTTGCTGCTTTTTCTCCTAAACCCCGAACCAAACACGCCTTGCTGACTCAACCCTAATTTACCTCTCTCTCTCTCTCTCTCTCTCTCTCTCTCTCTCTCTCTCTCTAGTATGATAGTGGGTGGTTGTTTGTCTCGTAGTGTTTTACTCAACCTTGCTTCATGAGAAAAAGCTCTAGAGATTTCGTGTGTGTGGTCATGGCATCTCCCTTGGCTTTTTTCTTCTTGAAGCCTTGTACTCTCTGGCCATGCGGTTATGCGAGGCATGTGAGGACAAGAGGGTGATGACCTTATACTAAAACAAATGATGGGTCTTTCTGTGCATTTATGTTACGGTGTGTCATGAATGAGGTTGTTGATGGTTCCCCATGCATGGTTGGAACTTGGAAGTGGTTTGTTTGGGATTGCAAGGTGGGAGGGTCAAGAAAAGATTTTTTGTTATGCACCTTCATTTCCCCATGGTTTTTCTTTTTCTATATCATGTGGTTGCTTGGATGTATGCATGCATCGATAACATAAGATTTTCTACTTAAAAGCGGTGGTTTCGTGAAACATGAGTTGGTGCACTTTATTTATTGTTTCCTCCTACCAAATTATATAAAGTTTGTATATTGTTTTGGACTCGACGCCGAGGAAACCTTGACTTTTTGTGGAATTCCCGAATCGACTGTCTCTCCGAGTAGTTCGATTTGGATGTAGTTTTTTAGGTTACAAAAAGTTAGTGAGCTGTGAAGTGATTAATCGTATGATACGATACTATTATTGCTCATTTGACTAGTGACACTATCAACTAAAAATTTTCATATTCTAATTTCCTCTGGTTACGTGGCTATTGCAGGGTAAATGGGGAGACTATAGCATGACTTCTAATGGATGCAACTTCCATTATTGTGGCCAATGATGTGTGAAATGGACTCTCGGGTACTTAGGTTACATATCCACTTCTGGAGGCCCCACGCAGGGTTACGTTTACTAATGAAAGCTATTAAATCCCAATGATTAAACATTCAATCAGAGCATGGTACAGTGGTGCGAACACCTGGCAATCGTGTATGATTTGATGTAAGTTGCGCCGAAACCATAATTGAAATCGAGTGTAAGTTCTTGGGCACAAATGTGTAAACGTGAGCCAGTCCCTGAAGGCTTTCAATCAAGGGAGACCTGAATATGTGGCCGTGTTCAAGCGTCCATTAGCTCTCTCTCTCTCTCTCTCTCTCTCTCTCTCTCTAGGTTTGAGCCAGTTCATCTTATCATCATTATTGGCAAGGAGAGGGAGAAAACCCATTTAGCAATTTAAGGTCGACGTCAATAATAAGATAAGTCGTCATAAAATATAATGACATTGCGCTACTAATGTGTAGATCTAAATCACAGAACTTATGTCATATTATCCTAATGTTAATCATGCACTCACTGATTCTGAATTTTTGAAAGTCGAAACTTATTGTTTGCCATCCTTTAAAACCCATCCTAAATCGTATTCATCTATGTTGATTCCGTAGATTTTCCTGCATTTGCCCTACCTTTACAGGTTTAAGAACAATAAAATCATGTAGTGCTTACATCCCACGACATGTAGGGCTGGCAATTCGTATTTGTGTGTTATATTCGCGTCAATCGCTCATGTCATTTCATGCCAATATCAAAATCGTTCAAATTATTTCAAAAGTGTTGTTTCCGGTCAGTTTCGAGTCTAACCCACATCACACCAAATTCCGATTCCTCACAATAAATCCACGTCGAGTTCGAGTCGCGTTCTCACATCGTGTCAAGAGTCGCCGCATCTAATTATGCGCCGGCTTTGACTTCACTGGACCACTGTACCTTTATTAGTCATAGACGATGACAAGGAATGCACCAGTTTAGGAAAATCAATGAGCATACTTTAAGTTATTTCTGCGATATTACGAAAGCTATGTATGCCATTCTTACTCGAAATTGAGGGGTATTGGAAGGAGAGGGAGATGACGGAATTTCCTGCTTAAATTGAGGACAGAACCCTGCCAAATCAATGAAGGAGATGGAGTGATTATCCCGGTTGCGTATGAGAAGGGGGAGATGTGATCAGATCAACGTGGCCATTGTTCCCAAATCATTCAGACTTCCATTACGTGCGTGGCACATAGGTGCCTTATTTGGCATGTTTATCGTGAGTTCGATGAAGTTTTAAGGAAGCTATATGCCAGGTATAATTCTTCTCCATCGATCCCCACTTCTCAATCTAGAGAATCCGTACAAGACTCTCTCTCTCTCTCTCTCTCTCTCTCTCTCTCTCTCTCTCTCTCTCTCTCTCTCTCTCTCTTCGATTGGGGCGGGCCACCGGCCATCCGATGATAGATGAAGACACGGAGAGCTTGGTTACTGTTTTCGTACTAATTAATACGGAAACTAGGAAAAATTATCCAAAAAATCTTTTCGTGCTTTGCAAGTTAAGTCCATTTGGTCAATTTTGGCCGGAATTTGCTGACGTGGACGCCGACCATCCTATGTGGCATGGTCAGTGCTGACATGTATAATTTTTAATAACATATATTTTTTTGAATTTTTTAAATTAATTTGTTCCTCTTTTTTCTTTCCTTTTTCTTTTCGTTTTTCACTTCGTCCCTCCATCGGCCACTGCTAGGCCTCGACCTCTACCGACCTTAGGCGAGAGACGCCCAGACCTGAGCTGGTGAGGTTCACCCTCGTTGGCCAGGAGAGGATCAATTGCCCTTGTCAATCGCCCTCACCTGGGCGAGCGAGGGTGGCTAACGCTAGGCTCACTAACCTAGGCAAGGGTGACCCTTGTCTAAGGTTGGCGAGGGCGGCCCTCGCTTAGCCAGCAAGGGTGAAACTCACCTAAGTGAGCGATGCCATCGCCAGCCTAGGTTCAAGCGGCCCGCTCCCAAGGCTGGCAACCTTTGTCGACCATTGACGAAGCTTGGTGGTGGCCAGAAAAGGGAAGAAGGGAAAAAGGAAAATAAATAGGAAAGAAAAAAAGCCTTTGGCAACCTTTCGATGACTATGAAATGCGGCTATTGATGCAGTGTGGCACGTGGCCTATGAACATCTCGTTTTGATAACAAGGCCAATATATGGCCGATATTATCGCAAATTTGGCTGAGTGTTGAATACACGAAAAAAGAGTTAAGATGTTGATTAAAAGTGTGGGTATCTATATCGATGGGTAGTCAAGGGGCGGGAAAATTACTAAAAAGTCCTAAACTTATTGCGTTTGTGCCATTTTAGCTGTAAATTTTTCAATTGTATCAACTGAATGCTAAATCTTTTGACAATTTGCCAATTTAGTCATTTTAGCCAATTTTGACAAAAAATTATTGACGTAGACGTTGACCGTTTTATGTGGTACGATCTGTCATAGGTGAGGGCCAACATTGCTGGGATCTCGCAAGGCTCAAGCTTGCCGGGTTTGAGCAAGGTGGAGCCTCGCCCGTGGCTGGTGAGGCTCGAGCTTCCCAAGATAAAGCAAGGTGGAGCCTTGTAGGCCTCAGACGAGCTTGATCTCATTGGCCCTCTCTTATGGCCAGTCATTGGCTATCGCCGAGGCTTGGTAATTGGCTGCGACGTCTGGCAGTTATGAGATGATCCCCATTGGGCTTCAAACACCTTGTCTAGAGAAATAAAACTCTAGATTTCACGGGTCGAGATGAAGTCAAAAGTTGCTCTACATTGATAATTTCATTGTCGCTTCCTTTGTGAATTCATTATTTTGAGATGAATTCAATACATATTTTATGGAATTCAATGTACGTTACTTAAGAGCATGCCAATATTCCTAGCTTCGAACCATATCTACCATCGCATAATCGAGTTTATTCACATCTCCTCGTAGATTACACGAGGAGAAAATTACTAATTCAGTGCTTACAGTTTCCTAGAATTCAGATGACATCTTTCTTCTTAACAGTTGCTTGGGTGAAAATAAGACAGATGCAATGAACTGGAGTGAAAAACCTCACTATTTGGGAGGCAAATCTCCCCAAAACAAGAACTTGGATTGCGTTGAAAAAAGGGGTTACCCCCAATGAGTACTCCAACGGAAATATTTCCCAAATGCGTGATTTGAATTGGTCCGCATTCATTTGTTGGTGAAGTATTCCAGGAGCAGAAAGACTCCGCATTCATTTGCTGGTGAAATATTACAGGAGCCACATAATACAGAAGCAATGTGGGGTAGAAAAGGGATCTAATTGGCCCTGAGGATGGACCGGGTGCACATACTGCTGCTCAAACCTTCACCTTCCGCAAACTCGCCACCGCCAGAGGGTTTCTCAGGTGAAGGAGGATTTGGGCTTGTATACAAAGGGAGAATGGAGAGCACTGGACAGGTAGATAATGTGCTCATTTTCTGTATGTATCGTGTATGTAGTAGCAATGGTATATGCTTGACACAACATGAATGCCCTGTTTGTACTTCGTATGGTTCACAGAAAGCAAGCGAAGAGGCGCGAAATTCTCAATCAAGACAACGTGCCATTAGATCCATCGAAACTGCCTTTAGCGCTCGGCGGTCTTTTCTCCCGCCAATTCTCTCCCCACATCTACGCCTTGGCGACGGGCCCTTCCTCTACTCACGTCCCTATTTAACAAATTACTGTTCCTCGGAGAATCGTTCTCCGCGGACCCCTCGAATTCCCACCTGCTGTGCCCCATCCAGCATCCTCGTCCCTCAAAATCTTACCTCCTCTCTCATCAATGCCGGTTCCATTGTTCCCGTGATTAGAAGCTTTGTTAGGAGTGGTACGCCTGGTTCATTAGGTAAGAAAGCGCCATCACCACGTCCCCAATGGGAGGATGCACAGCCGCCTGCTCTTGTACACACATGGATGCCCGGCAAGCGCCTGATAGGGACGCTGCATTGGATAACGCCCCTGCAGCCTTGGATCTGCCAATATCGAGAAGTTTCGCCCGTCATTGAATAATGGACGTGCCTGCACAGGCAAAACATCAGAAAGAACTTAGGATTTCTTGGAAAGGACCTCCCCTTTAGGATTAAAGATATTGAAGCAAAGGCAAGCTTGTCAAACTGCTTTCTGGCCGCCGTTTCTCAATAATACTCCGTAAAGCCCAGTTTTTTTTTTTTTGGTGAAAGCAACAAAAAGAAACTTGAACTTGCAATCACTTTGTTTTCTTTAAATGTTCAGCTACATTCCTATTTAATTAAAAACTATGGAGTAAGGGAATGTTTCACTTCAAGAACTCTTTCCATTCCAAAAGCACCTCTAAACATACTTCTGAAAGGAAGGAAGTCCATATGAGAAAGTCTAAACTTTGGTTGATGACTTAACCGGGGCAGAATATTTATGTAAAATGTCAATCTGACGACTTCAAAATTTGATAATTCCGAGACAGATGCAATTAAGTTGAAGCTCTTAAGATTACATTACAAAAACCAACCATGTCAAACTCATTAAAGAAACTAATCCATGTTTTTCCAATTAAAAGATCTGCTGCACCAAATTTAGACTCTCTGATCAGACAGAAGTTTAAGGATTGATTGCACTGTTCACAGCTTGTCAATATCCTTTAGCTCCAACTTTATTTGCCTGACAAAGAAACAATGAATACTGACAAGCATTTCAGCGAAAGCAAAATAAAGAGGCTAAACAAAAGTTCCACTAAACTGGAGGCAACAACACGAAAAATAATTAGCTTCCTTGCGGAGGGATCCACATATTCTTCAAAAATACACTGTGTAACTGGTTCAAACATCAAACACGGTCTTTTCTATGAATTCATTTCTTCCCTTCATGTTAGATGATCCAGAAAAGGCCCTTTGAAGAAATAATAACATCTAGCTAACTTTAGCCTTCCGACTTCAGGTAAAAGAGTTGGTTCATAGACTGAAAACTAAAGACTGGAAAGTGCCGAACTAAATGAGTGGAGAGATTGTGGTCGATTAGGAGGAATCGGTCCCTACTGCTTTAACTCACGCTTTTCGGGTTCCATCTCTCCATTCTCTGTTTATACTCTTCTTGAAATTTGGAGGAAGAAGACTTAGTGTATATCACTGCTAGGACAGCAATCTAGATAGAGAATAAACAGGGACAGAGAGAGAGAGAGAGAGAGAGAGAGAGAGAGAGAGAGAGCGAGAGAGAGAGAGAGAGAGAGAGAGAGATTGTCTTGTGATGCTTCTGCTGGATGTTGTAAGTTTATTCTGACCAAAATTTGGCCACATTTTCTAACTCTTAAGTTCAAGCAACATCTTTTATTGCCTAATTTACATGTCGCGGTTAGTAGCAATCATGTGCCCATGCGTATTTTAATTTTGGGCTTGTTAGACTAGCTCATCTCAGTCGTAGAAGAAGATTAAAACTCCATTTGGTTTTGAATCTTCTTGCTCCTTTGCTTATCACAGGGACATTGCAAATGATGCAAGTTTTTGAATTCCTATCCAATCATGAACAGCCTACAATGATCTTTCGAATTGCATAGCTACAAGTTCGTGCGCTTTTACTCTCTTCCCGGGCATGAATTTCAACTAAAATGCTTGCAATGTCAGAAGCACCATCTGATAAATGGACCATAAGGCCAGTTATACTCAGCCGTGTTCCACATGAGGCAATTTAGTACGAGTATCATCAACCCAACATCATAGACGAAAACGGGTTTCTCGACCACTTGCATAATAATGAATATATTAGTAATAAACTCGATCTATTCTTTATTTAGATGGCATAAGAACAAACATCCTTTGGGAGATTACCTTAAGCACTTTCTTCTTCGTACAATTGTATTACAACCGAGAGAGAGAGAGAGAGAGAGAGACAGAGAGACAGAGAGAGACAGAGAGAGAGAGAGAGAGAGAGTAGGATCATCATAGAGAGGATAGATCGACACAAAATGGTAAGTTGGACCCGAGCTAGCCAATAACTTGGCAGATCAGACCCCCAAATCTTCCCTGACCCGGAGGTCATCGCCAGAAACTACCACTTCCGCAGTGCCCTCCGGCAGTTGTGTTGGCTGCTGCTCATCCGCACGGGCTTCTCCGCCGTCGATGGGGGGCGGGATTTCGACGGTGACAGGGTGGACGTCGGAGACTCCTTCTAAGGGGGTGAGAATGACCATGTTGGCGATGTGTTGTGGGAGCTTCTCTTCCACCACGACGATGCCGTCTTTGTTTCTGAAGTACCCGTACAAGACCATCTGGCATAGTCCCAAGAGAAAGCCTAGGATGTTCGGTGTCTGCATGTCCAGGTCAAGAACATTCTTTAGTTCGGACGAACTTAAGTTCAAACTTGACAAAACATCTACTCTGCCACAAGCTTGACCACATTTTTAACGAGAGTTTAGTATCTCCGGCGGAAGTATCATGTGATATCGATTTACTCAATCACATGCAGACACAATCATCACATAATCTTTATCCGTAATAATTAAAAGATATTGGATTTATGCGTTTAGATTGACCAAAAAAGCTGCCTACTTAAGTTTTGTTAGATATTCTCGTGTCCGTCCATTTTCCAAAATGTAAATTCTCGATCCTCCATTGATCATAATCATTAATAATATGTTCCGCTCGATCGATATTATTAAACTTTTATTTTCCAAAATTAGATATCATGAACTGATCCTTTGCTCTTGCCTCCTCAGTATACATGAAATAAAATGCAAGAGTATATAATATGAAAAGAAAAAAACCGAAAATTATCACCATGCTAAAGAATTACATAAATTCATCCTATCCTAACGACGTGAAGGGTAAATCCAATCATACAGAAGGTGTATAGATGTCTATGGACATGGGACCGGCATTAGCGTTTCTTGAAAATTTAATTAGTCTTAGTCCATGAAAACGACGTGCCAACGCAATATGTTTCGTATCAAATGCAGCAGATCCCAAAAGTGATGCTGAAGAAACTAATTGGATCTACATTACACCAATGCACATTATGATAGAACATACACTTAATGCAAATGAAAGTAATCCTATACAATCGTTAATTTAATCTTTCAAAAATGGAGATCACTTACCATGATGTACCAGTCCTTTCCGAAAAAACCAAAGCCGAACCACATGACGGCACTCACCGTTAGAAAGAACGATAGATAGAAGGGCATGAACTCCACACTCTTCGTTCGTATAACCCGTGCCTGGACACCAGAATAGGCCCAAAAAAAAAGAAAATTACAATGCGTTTTTCATGGTTAAATATGAGAATTTGGGAAGAGGAAGATTGGGTTTTTGAGTGCGCACCACAATGCTTAACGGTGCTGCGAAGACGCACACGGCAATTGTTGTGCAGATCCATCCAAACACCTCGGTGCGTGTATGAGCATTTGGAATGAAGCGTGTGATGAGAATTAGGAGAGAGAATAATCCCAAGTTCATCCCAAGAAAGAGCTTAATCGTGGAGTTCTGCAATATTCAAGATCATTAAGTTAGACAGAACAAACACAGAGTAGTTAGAAAAAATAGGGGGAAAAGAGAACTTAACAATAATCAGATGGGAATGATGGAGAGCGTAAAACACATGCGGTCGACCCAGTCAGTGGTACACTATCATTGGAATTTATTGTATTCTTCAAATTTCAGTTATTTTTCTCGTCGGACATAAATTCTTCCATTGTATAGATCACGTGAATTGCCATAGAAAAGTTTCTAGTTATGCCCTCTGTGTCATTGTGATCGGAATATTAGCTTGTATCGTCTAACAATCAGTACGTACCCTCACAGCTTTCGGCGCATAAGCCATGTATATGGCGATGTACACCGTTTCGATGACGCTTCCGAAGGAGTTAATGGTGATGAGAAGGGTTGAGTTTCCTTTGAGGAATGCGTAGTAAAGCCAAAGCATGCAGCTGAATAGAGCAACCAAATAGGGTAACGACTGGAAACCCTCGGTCGATTTCTTCCTGTAAATCCTGTAAAATGTCGGTCTGCAATACAAGATGAAGAAGCAGAATTAGCAGTTACTATATCAGGATCAAACGACCATGTACGTGAAGGAATGAAATGATATCATCTTCATTCTTGGGAAAGAAAAGAACCTTAAAGAAACATGATTACTTACAGTGGAGCCAAGAAGACGAAGAACGAGACAACGTTTCCTATCATCAATTGCAGAACAAAAGTACGAACGTTAGATTATTCTATGCAAGCGCAGAGCACATGAAAATTTTCTTTTTCCTAGGGTTAAGTTAAAGAAAAAGAAGAACAACCTCAGTCATTTTACTAATCTAACTGCCGAGCACATACGGCGCAGTTGAACAAAACTCGAGCTAAATCATGCTGCATGTCGTTCTATGACATATGTACAGTCACGATACAGCTGAAAGATACAAAAGAATGAATTCCCACAAAATGCAAACCGAGTCGAAACAATATTAATCCCAAGTTAGTTGCAAAAAGATCGCAGAGCAGCTTTGGGTTGGTTTTGCAGCAACTTTAAGACGGAAACAGACGCCAACGTATCCGCCTCAACATTTAAAGCTAATTCTAAAATTGCACTAGAGTGAAAACAAAAATCGTTGGAGGAAATGGTCCAAAGGGTTGTCAAAAGTTGGCGAAAGTCCAAGAGACTGAAAAAGTTGCCCGAGGTTTTAGTTTGAGCGAGGCTTATATGATCACAAAGAAAGTAATTAAAGTAAAACCCTTTTTCTTATATGTGAAGACTAGTATCAAGATAAGTGCACCGGCAAAAATTTTCTTATTTTTTTGTGTTTTTTTTTTGCTCTACTTGTGTTTTGCAATTGATAGAAAGAGAAAGAGCGAGGTTTCGAAGAAAGAGTTGCCATGAGATAAGAAGAAGAAAAGAAAAGAATGACCCACTAACATTATGCTGAAGATACTAAATACAAACGATGTAACAAGTGGAAAAGAAAAATGGATGTAGACCATATGAGGATGGATGGGGGAAGTGGGTTGGAAGGAAATGCCCAGGAGGCAGCATTAATGTGAAGAAGCACAATGAAGATGAAGGTGAACAGCTTCTTCTGATTTCCTTTTGTCTTTACCTAGGATACCGAAAGCGATGCTCAACAGATGATAATCAGCCATTTCACCTCCAACCAAGAGAATCCTCTCCCCAAGGGCAAAGACCAGAAGAAGAAAGCAGGGTTCAGAGATAAACCCTAGCTCTCTCTCTGTCTCTCTATCCCTCTCCCTCCCGCTCTCTCACTAACTTTCGCTGAGGATCAGACAAGGGATGGTTTAAGGTGGTGGGCAAGCTCAGCTTTTATATACACCCACACACATGTTGCATACACTCAGCACAGGAGAAAAATGGGGGTTGTGTGTGTGTGTGCACGTGAGAGAGAGAGAGAGAGAGAGAGGGGGAGAGGGAGAGAGGGAGGGAGGGGGCGAATTGAATTTCATGGCAGGTTCTCTCCACAGCAACACTAACCGCCCTCCTTCACGTGCCTCCTTGCTCGCGTTCCCCTACAGCTCCTCCGTAACGATGTGGAGGTCGGAACGCATGCATCCACGACCAGCCTCACCACTTGAATACATTGGTTCCGTCCGCCTTGAGACGGCGGCTTTGCGGAAAAGTGTCAAGGTCCTAAACTTTTTTTAGTGCCAATTTAATCCTAAAAATTTTATCTTAGTGCTAATTCAGTCATTCCGGCTAATTTTGGCCGAATATTACTGACGTAGACTCCGGAAGGCCTACGTGACACCGCTTGCGCTGACGTGGATAATTTTTTAATGATATGTTAATATTTTTCAATTTTTTAATTATTTTTCGATTTAATTATGTCGATATGGCCGAGTGGTGGGCTAGCCTTGCCTGGGTGATGGTCACCGTCGACCACCACAAGCAAGGCCTAGTTGACCCTCGCCAGGCGTTGGCTTGGCACGGGCGAGGCCGCCATGGCCTGGGCGAGGGCCGACCTTGCAAGATTTAGTGAGGGGAACCCGCACCAAGGGCTCGCCCTTGCCTAGGTGAGGGCTCACCTAGGCCAAATTTGGCGAGGGTTGGCCAGGCCTCTCTTGTGGCGGGCAACAATGATCTTGCCTAGGCGAGGCCAGCTTGCCTCGGCCATGGCCTGTGGCCAGTTACCGGCAAAAGGTAGAGGAAATGAAAAAAAAGAAAATAAAGAAAAAAAATCTTAAAATATTAAAATATTATTTAAAATTGTCAATATCAGCTATGATGGTACCACATAGGCTGTCCGGCATCCACGTTAGTAATATCCAGCCAAAATTAGTCGGAAAGTCTGAATTGGCACAAAATTAAAAGGTTTAGGACTAAATTGGAACAAAAAAAAAATTTAAAACTAAATTGGCAACAATGCTAGGTTTAGTATCTTTGGCCTAATTCCAAAAAAAAGTACCAACTTTAGGTCAAGGTACAATTCTAGCCCGAACTTTTTTTTGTCCCATAAAAAAAATCAACTTTAAGTCAAGGGACAATTTTGGCCCAAACTTTTTTTGTCCCATAAAAAAGCATCAACTTTTAGGTCAAAGGATAATTCTGGCCTGAACTTTTTTTTTGTCCTGTAAAAAGGCATCAACTTCAAGTTGAGCGACAATTCTGGCCCCGATTTTTTTTTGTCTTATTAAAAATCACCAACTTTCATCATGATCCCAAATCTGGCCTCCTGTTAACTTTCACCTTTGTTTGAGGAAGAAGGTAATGGTGGTGAGCTTGGCGAATCTTATCTATGGAGTCTGTCAACAAGCGATGTTTGGCCAGAGAAATTCAATATGGAGATATTTTTTACTTGTCAGTAAAGTGAAGAAGACGAATAGTTTTACCGTTATTCTTCAAATTGTGACTTAAAGAATAAGGTAATGAATATTACTTTAAATCCAGTCGGCAAGCCACATGAATTTATTGCTAATGTGGAATAGTCAAGTTAGATAATCAATGGTTCTAAATCAATGGGGGCCAGATTTTGGATTTAAGTTAAAGTTGGTGTTTTTTTACGGGACAAAAAAAAGTTCGGGCCAAAATTGTCCTTTGACTTAAAGTTGGTGCTTTTTTAGTGGACAAAAAAAAGTTCGGGCTAGAATTGTTTCTAGAACTAAAGTTGGTGTTTTTTTTTGAATTAACCCTAGGATCTTTCCGAGACTTTTCCCGGCGGCTTTCTATGGAGGTGGGGGCGGGGGACGCGCCTTGGGGAGAGCGTGGCAAATCGGTGCGAGGAGAGGGGCCATCGCGAAATGTTACGTTGCTCGCCTCACCGCTATGCTGTCCCCCGCGGAATGCTTCGTTCACGTGATTTTTCCGAAAATACATTTCGTTTCGTGATTTTTGATTCTGCCTTTTAGCCCTTTTTTCTTCTAAACCCCGAACGAAACACGCCTTGCTGACTCAGCCCTGATTTACCCCCCCTCTCTCTCTCTCTCTCTCTAGTATTTCAATGGGTGGCTGTTTGTCTCGTGGTGTTCTTCCTTTCCACGCATCGCTAGGAGGTTTCGTGTGTGCGTTCGTTCATGGCATCTCCTTGGCTGTTTTCTTCTTCTTGAAGCCTTGCGCTCTTTGGCATTGCGGTTGTGCGAGCCACGTGAGGACCAGAATGTGAAGTGATGACCTTATACTAAAAGTAAATGATGGGTCTTTGTCTGCCTTTATGTGTGCGTGAAGAATGAGGTTGTTGGGTTCCCATGCATGGTTGGAACTTTGGAAGTGGTTTGTTTGGGTCAAGAAAATACTTTTGTTATGCACCTTCATTTGCCCGTGGTTTTTCTTCTTCTAT
Source organism: Syzygium aqueum (assembly GCA_031216185.1). Classification (NCBI taxonomy): domain Eukaryota; kingdom Viridiplantae; phylum Streptophyta; class Magnoliopsida; order Myrtales; family Myrtaceae; genus Syzygium; species Syzygium aqueum. Next base: position 38,106,086 of record CM062238.1, on the reverse strand, counting down.
GCCATGTGGTTGCTTTGGTGTGTATGCATGCATTGACAACATAAGAATTTTTTCCTGAAAGCGGTGGTTTTGCGAAACATGAGTTAGTTGCGCTTATTTAATTGTGCCCTCCTACCAAATTATGCAAAGCTTCTATATTGTTTCAGACTCAATGCCGCAAAAACCTTGACTTTTCGCGAAATTCCCGAATCGATTGTCTCTCTAAATATTTCGGTTTCGATGCAGTTTTTCGTGGGGTACGAAAAGTTGGTGAGCTGTGAAGTGGTTGATTGTGTGATACGATACTATTATTGCTTATTCGACTTGCGATTATCGACTAAAAGTTTTCAGATTCTAATTTCTCTGGTTACGTGGCTATAAGTATAGTGGACCAAGATCCATATTTCACCAAGACTCGAGTAAGCTTTGGCTTACCGTTCGAGACTAAGTTATTTAGGTAGACAACTCTTTATCAATTGTATCGAATACAACTCTTGGTTGTTGGGGTTGACAACTCATATCTTATCCCCAAACACTATACCTCAAGGCCTAAAACCGTTTTGATAGCCTCATTAAGTAAATCAATCTTGACTTATGGATAACCATTATCCATCCTATTTTACTCAAATAGTTAAAGACACCCTACTTTGGCAGGCCCATCTATTGACGATTCAAGTCTTAATAGGTATATGATTGAAAATACATCATATTATTACTTAATTTTAATTTTGTTAGGGACTCTTAATGTTTATTTAGTGATGAATGTATGCATGTTATGAACATAAACGAAACATCACTTATAATAACAAAGGTACATCAATCATATGGGAATGACCAATTCCATGCAGGGGTCAAGGAAGTTGCGCCCCCTTGCGGGATTGAGGGGCAGCACCCCTCGCGGGGTCAAGGAGCAGAGCCCCTTGCGGTGGTCTCAGCCTCGAGCAACAGCCCAGGCGCGACGCTATCTCCACCCACCGTCTCAGCCTCGGGCAACAGCCCAGGCGCTAGGGGAACATGATCGACCCACCCCTACTTCGTTCATTCTCAATTGATCATATCAATTCGCATTTCAAATTCATCCAACCCTAATTTAGACTCTTTGGGTATACATTATATGCATCAATAATTAGGGTTTCCAATTCAACTTCAATATATCACAAGTTGCTCTGATACCACTTTAGGGTTTGACGTAGGGTTCCACAGTATTAAAACGCAGTAGAATATATTTGTAAACCGAAACCCTATAACCCTAGATAGGATCCATGCGTATATTGAAATCAAGACAGATATTCGATACGTACCTTTTGCAGATCGAACGTAAATTGACAATTGATTATGTCTGGATTAGTGTCTCAAGTATTGCGCCTCTACCGGTATCCATACATGCAAACAGAAATCTTCAGTGATCCAAGTGCTAGCTAAAGATCTTGATATTCCTTTTTTTCAACGTCTTTTTGATTTTCGATACTCTGTCGAAAAACCTTAGACAGAGAACGATTCTTTATCTATTTATACAGCCTCATTATCCAGCGAAATTAAAAGAAGTGGGCTAGGCGATTTGGGCCCTCCAAACCATCCACCTTCAATCGTACATTTAATCATTATCTCATAACGCGCACGACTGTGTAGATAAGTTGAATAGGAGAATAAATTAAAATCTACTTCTTATTTTAAGTAGATCCTGACGCACAGAAAATATTAACTCAATTCGCTTTTGTGTGCAACCCTGTAAGTTCACTAAACATTAGCAGTGTGCTCAAAATCCTTTTTGGTCCACAAGTCATAAGCGATCTCCAGCAAAACATTATGACTACCTAAGTATAGTGAAGGTTGATTTTCCGACACAACCTAATCCACAACTAATATTAGAGTATCAACCTTGATTGATTCTTAGGGCAGATCACTAACACTTAGGTTACATGTCGACTTGGGAAGGCCCCATGAAGGGTTTGCGTTTACTGATGAAAGCTATTAAATCCCAATGATTAAACATTCAATCAGAGCTGAAGATCGAATACCTGGCAATCGTGTATGATTTGATGTTATTTGTGCCGATACCATAATTGAAATCGAGTGTAAGTTCTTGGGCACAAATGTGTTAACGTGAGCCAGTCCCTGAAGGCTTTCAATCAAAGGAAACCTAAATAAGTGGCCGTGTTCAAGCCTCCATTAGCTTTATCTCTCTCTCTCTCTCTCTTTCTAGGTTTGGGCCAGTTCATCGTACCATCATTACTGGCAAGGAGAAGGGAGAGACCCCATTTAGCAATTTTAAGGTTGTCATAACTTCTATACACTGTACGATAGAGAATACATGTTCATGTCAAATACTAAGATAGAGTCGTCGTAGGATATAACAACATTGTGGTACTGATGTGTGGTTAAATCAAATGTCCTTAGTATAATAATATAGCCCTGCGAGCCTAATGAAAGATACAAAATCTCAAAATTTAGGTCGGGTTATTTTATAAACAATGTCTTTTTAAAAAAATATATTTTGTGAGCTAACCATGCGTCTATCTAGAATGTGCACTTTTCAGGGTAGTGGATGCAAGATACCTTGGCGGCTAAGGTATAGAGTGAATCTGGCTTCATAATATCCTAAAGTCAAGCATATACTCACTGACTCCGAACTTTTGAAAGTCAAAACTTATTGTAACGCTTGCATCCTATGACACACTGGGTGCCAATAATTCGTATCCATTTCTTCTATCTGTGTCAAAAGCTCGCGTCATTTCATGCCGATACCAAAAATTCTTCGAAATCAACCCAAAGCGTCGTTTTGGAAAAATCGAGTGAGAACATGTCGATTCTAGTCAGCTTCGAGCTACGCCGAATTCCGGCTCCTCACAAAACATCCATGTCGCGTTCCGAGTCGTGGCCTCAGGTCGCCGCCTAGAATCGCCCGTCGACTAACTATGCGCCGGCTCGATTTAACCGAGAAAAGTGTCAAAAAAGTCCTAAACCTTTTACATTTGTGCCAATTTAATCTTAAACATTTTTTTTGCGCCAATTCAGTCCTAAAATCATTTGCATTTATGCCAATTTAGTCCTAAACCTTTTTTTTTATGCCAATTCAGTCATAAACATTTTACATTGGTGCCGATTCAGTCCTTCCGATTAATAATTATTCATATGTCGAAAGACTAAATTGGCACAAACACAAAAAGTTTATGACTTTTTTTTACACTTTTCCCCTATTTGATCGGGCCTCGGCACTTCATTCATTGGTCATAGGGCGATGACAATGTGGGTGCACCCTGTTTAGGGAAACCAGTGAGCACATTTTCAGTTACTTCGGCGACATCACAAAGAAGGCTACGATGAAATCCTTGCTGGAGACCGAGAAGGAGGGCATTCGAAAGGAGCAGGAGGAGGAGGGAAGTGACGGATTTCCGGCCTTGATTTGAGGGACACACGTGGACCGCAAGGGAGGCCCTTTCGGGGTCGCAAAGACACCCCCGACCAACAAAAAAAAAAACCAACGAGGAAAGAGTTCGCGTTCGAAAGAAGTTGGGACATTCGATGGGATCGATCAGGACATGCCAAGCAGTTTTGGCGCATTCATCGTGAATCTTCATCGGGTTGAAAGCGGGGGAAAACTGATGTATTATTCCAGGCGTGACTCTTCTCCGACCAAACCCCCCACCTCGGCTCGATCCGACAGGAACCCGTACAAGACTCGCTCCGTCGTCAAACTGGGAGGGCGCCGGCCGAATCTTCGCTGTCGGCTTGGGCTTGCTGTTTGCGTAGCGATTTGATCTGGAAAACGTGGGATCCGCTCCTCGGCCCTTCGCTTCTCCCCTTTGTTGACCGCCGACGTGCGTGCGCGCGCGCGCCCCTTTCGTTGAATTGACAGGCGCTATTGCCATACGGGTCCCTCCCTCTCTCCACATCAGGTCATTTCTTCTGTGCTTCGATTTGGCTGGAGGCCTGACGCCGCCCCCCACGCTCCTCTAGAACGACACTTATTAAAGGTTAAATCCGGGGCCCGCTCTTGATTTGACAGTATTGCTTGCCTTCCTCTTTTCTTCGCTTTTCGGTCTTTCCCCTTTTCTTCCTTCGTTTGAAGCAAGATTGGTGTAACCCCTTTTCCAAACTAATAATAATAATAACAATAATAAATTATTTGGTAGGAGCTGACTAAGCACAATTAAGAGTGAAAAGAACCTGTCTCCCTGTTTCAGGATGCATTTCCGTGTAATTATAACTTTAATACTTGTCGTTAGGTTGCGGTCCGTGTATTTTAACTAATCAATTTTCATCTTATTCAGTGAATTTAATAGCCAAAATTTTTATTATTTATTGTGTGATGCATTCAATGTTTCGAGCGGCTCTAATCCATTCTCCTGTTTATAGCAGCGGACTTCAAAATGACAGTCGATCGGATGAAATCCGATCTTTCTTCTCTGAGGTGCAATAGAAATATTACGTCGATACATGGTGATTACCTCCCTATCGCAACCAAGAAGAACATATCTGTCTCTCTTTGACCTTTTTATAAAAGACAACATAACCTTGAGCAAGAAGATGCATCCGCTCACTGCTCAAAAGATCCTCCCGTGATAGAAAATTACCAAGTAAAGTTTCAAGTGCACTTGTTGACATGATTGATTGCTATTCTCCATTCGTAGTACAAAAAAAATAATAATATTGTCATCCATAGTAACTGCACTACAAAAAACAATACAATGAAAAATGAGTAAATTGTGCATAATGCATACATCAACCACAACATCGAAGTCGAAAAATTCACGGTTGTCAGAATAATCTAGGGAAATAAAGTGAATAATTTGTAGATAGAACTAAAATTTCTTTAATCCGGTATATGACTAGTGTTTGCTCGGATTATAACAATGGAGAATAAGTTTAGACAAGGACAAAGGTAAAGGAAATGTTAAAATGTAATGGGTGTGGAAGAAGCTGGTAACGTGAAAAAAACAGTCGTTGGAACTGAATGTACATAATTTTCTCTTTTTAGTAAAATTGAAAAGAAAGAAAAGGAAGAAAAAATGTAAAAGATAATCTTAAAAACAGAGCCAGCCTGTATTCGTTGCAGCCATCTTCATCACTTTTCATTTGCCCGATCGATTTATGCAATTCTCTTATCACTTTTGTTTCTTGTAGTAGTTAGACGTACGACTATCAATCCATTTATATAATCTTGACTTCGATAGAGCCACGGCAAGCCCGAGTTAATCACATCTAATCATCTAGCTTTTCATCATCCTTACTAAATTCGTTCTTGAAATACAAAATCGGTATGTCAAGCAACTTGAAAAGTTATCTGGAAGCCCACGGAACATCTCAGAATTTCACGAACGTGTTAAGCTCGAACCTTTCATGTGGGGTTGTCGGTGGTCCCGATCCAAAACAATTTACAGGCCGCCGGCTGGCAGAATTTGAATAAGTGATCTTCAGCTCATGAGCTAGAAATCTCGTGACGTCTCAATTTGTGGCGCCCGATCGTATACAAATTTCCCAAAACGGAATTTGAGACTTGACTTTGAGTGGGGTTGTCAGTGGTCCCGATCCAAAACAATTTACACGTCGCCGGTTGGCAGAATTTGAATAAGTGATCTTCGGCTCATGAGCTGGAAATCTCGTGACGTCTCAATTTATGGCGCCCGATCGTATGCAAATTTCCCAAAACGGAATTTGAGACTTGACTTTGAGTGGGGTTGTCGGTGGTCCCGATCCAAAACAATTTACACGCCGCCGGCTGGCAGATTTTGAATAAGTGATCTTCAGCTCATGAGCTGGAAACCTCGTGACGTCTCAATTTATGGCGCCCGATCATATGCAAATTTCCCAAAACGGAATTTTGAGACTTGACTTTGGGTGGAGGTGCAAAATTCGTGCAATTCGTCACTGCCCTTTTCTGCAGTCTGTCTCTGTGATGCACATGTCGGTACTGTTTCATTCCTCAAAATTCTGCCAAAGTTGAATCGAAAACACCTCAACAAAGTACGAGGTTTTTGACCAAAAAAAAAAAAATGTACCTGAGGTAAGCGTCGTTTTGCACAGGATAATCGAGGAAAAACACGTGTCCGACCGAACGCGGCCCAAAGAACAGCGCCCCGACGAACGAAGCGACGCCGTTCCCCTCCTCCGGCTCCGAGCTGGAGCTGAAACCTCGTCGTCTTCTCCAGATCTTGTTCTCCTGCTTCTCCTTCTCCGACCAAAGATGGAGGAATTCAAGACCCTGGAAATCGTCCGAGCGAGCCCCGGCTCCGCCGTCTTCCACCTCCGCCTCAACCGCCCTTCCTCCCGCAACGCCCTCTCCCTCGGCTCCTTCGCCGAGCTCCCCCTCGCCCTCGCCTCCCTCGACCGCCGCCCCGACGCCCTCGCCGTCGTCCTCTCCGGCGCCGGCGACCACTTCTGCTCCGGCATCGACCTCGCCGCCCTCGGCTCCGTCGTCTCCTCCCCCGGATCCCTCGCCGCCGGCGCCGACCGTGGCCGCGCCGGCGAGCGGCTCCGCCGGGAGATCAAGTCCATGCAGGGGGCCGTCACGGCCATCGAGCGGTGCCGCAAGCCGGTGATCGCCGCCGTCCACGGGGCGTGCGTCGGGGGCGGCGTCGACATCGTCACGGCGTGCGACGTGAGGTACTGCACGGAGGACGCGTTCTTCTCGGTGAAGGAGGTCGACCTGGCGATAACCGCCGACCTCGGGACGTTGCAGAGGCTGCCGGGCATCGTGGGGTACGGGAACGCGATGGAGCTGGCGTTGACGGGTAGGAGGGTGTCGGGTTCGGAGGCGAAGGAGTTGGGTCTGGTTTCTCGGGTCTTCAGGTCGAAGCGTGAATTGGATGATGGAGTGAGAGTCATCGCCGAAGGTAAGCAGTTTCAGATTCTAAGTATATTGGTTTCTCAAAGCCTATCTTTTTACTGGCATATAATTCTTATGCTAAATGCCATATGCAGCATTCACTGATTGCATTAGTCATCATTCATGGTATATGACATTGAATGATTCCTATCGGAGTTAGATAGATCCTGGTTTCGTGGTTGTGCATTTCGGTGGGAATTTGAGTAGTCTGAGTCTTGAAACTTTTGGTTATTGGATACGTTACTCGCGGGTTTGATTCGGATGGGATTGGACATCTTTCTGATTCCAAATCGATGTTTTCTGGAGTTTTTTCCAGTTATGTGGAATTCAGATCTTGAGCACTTACTTTATACTAGCATAAGAAACCAATTTGAGACCAGTTTGAATGATTGAAATCAACAATTTTGTAAAGCTGTGCGGGATTGGTATGTGACCATAATTCAAATGAAAAGGTACTGGTGACAAGGATCAGGCATTGGCGGGATGGTCAGGACTTAAGTGCCGGGAGCCAAAGAATGCATGTCTTGGTTTGGAGTAAAAAGAGAGGAAGAATGAGAGAACAATTAGTGCTGCTCCAAAGTATCGAAGTCTGGGAGGTTTTCCATTTTATCTTGGTTTTTTCCATTTTCACAGTGAACCCCTACAGTGGCGAACAGACATACTCTTCATTCATAGAGTGAACTCGGTGGTGCCTAAGATGATTGGAGTTAGGTCAGTTGCACCAAATCCACTTTGGCTGTTCTTTTGGGGTAACTACCTTTTCTCCTTGGTATAGCAGTCTAGGTTAGCAGTTTTGGCAATTAGCAAATCGAGATTGAAGTAGCATATGGTCGACTGGTCTACTTAAACCAAACCCAAATTGTTAGACCAACAATCTAGGTTTTGGGTTTACTTCACATCGGTTGTCTTCCGTTTACCAATTTTGGACTTCTTTAACATCCTCTTGGTGTATTGAAGGATAGTGTTACCATTTAGGTTTGAAGGCTCTGCGTATCCATTTCTTCAAGGCTAATAAACCCACCTGTGTTTCCGTTTTCTACGCATGTATGATGGGTGTGTTTGTCCCTCGCTTGGAACTTCAATCGGTTGGGATTAACTGTGCATAGAACAGTGTACTGAAGACTCTGGGTCAGTGCTTTTCTCTGTTAAAATAGCAAACTACCCTTCAATTGCTATTTGGATGGGCATTTTTTGTTTCTAACCGAGGTTGTGGAAAAAAATTTGCCCATTGAGGTCATCACTTCAGTGAGTATATCTCTGTAAAATGAGATAACAGCAAGTTAAAGGTGGGAAAATTGACCTCATTTCAGGTAATAGTGTGTATTGGATTGGGACTAGGAAAGTGTCCTTGCATTGGTAAATCATTCGTGTAGACAGAGTTGTTTCTTGTGGATATTGCTCTGTTCTGATTTTCTGAGGAAAGGTTGGTTTTATTTTGCACACAGCGATTGCTTCCAAGTCCCCGATGGCTGTTACCGGGACCAAAGCCGTGCTACTAAAAAGCAGGGACATGAGTGTAGATCAAGGCTTGGACTATGTTGCGACCTGGAACTCGGCAATGCTTCTGTCCGATGATCTGGCAGAGGCCATCTCAGCACACATGCAGAAAAGGAAACCTGTTTTCGCAAAGCTCTGATGGTCGGCGTTAGCATCGAATCGGAAGAACCGATTCAATGCTTTACATGTAAAGGAGTGCAAAAAAGAAAGAAGGGAAGTTGATTCTCGGCCGGCTTCCGGTGTCATTCTTATCTCCATTGTGCTTGTAACTTGGACTTTACGTTTAAGGGTTCAAAAGCCGCCAAATAATCCCCTCTACAGGGAATCGTCGTTATAATTTCTGTTGTTTTTTCTCATCATGGGTGGCCTAGGTTTTAGATTGTTATACAATGAACAATAGTTTCATCTGTACCCTATGAGAAATACTTACTATATATCGTTGCAAACCTTCGTCCATCTTCGACTCCTTATTTTGTCGCGCTCTATGCATTCTGGTAAATCACGGCTCTTGGTTTCCACATTTCATTGCACTCTAAGCTCCGTCTGTTTCACGAGACATGGACGATTTGCCAAATTCATTTTTGAGGACGACAAAATTTGTTATTTTTTTATTTTTATAAGTGATGTAAGTGATTTTTTTTTAAAAAAAATTCTTTAAATTATTCATTTTTTGCGAAATAAATGGAGTTTAAGCTTTAATCCGGTAAGCCTTGTTTAAGATGCACTTGCTTTTGACTTGTACCGGGGCATCTGGGAGTGATTTATTTTCCATTTATTTTTTGTTTTTCGTGCTTTTAATCTTAGTTGCAACCTTTCTTAACAGGCCCACGCCGGGCTGCCCTGCCCAGGCTTTCTGGCCTAGGAGCCCACTTTGGACTTTTTCAATAATGGTCCAATGACTCCCTTTCCTAAACATTTTTGTCTGTATTTTTATAATCATTAACGTTAATAAACATGGCTATAACATTATGGATGTTCACCAACAACCTTAACCTAGGATCTTAAGGTAGTATTGAGGGGTGAAATATGGCTATATCGTCCCCCGATCAATATCATAGACACGACATCACCAATCGGTCCAATCAGGGATAGAGTAAAAAGCAGCCGGGGAAAAGTACATCGCCTTGTGCTGCGACGATTTACCTTGTAGATTGACTGCACATAAGTTTCAAAAAGTTCTTTGACAAATCAAAAGTTAGCAAAAGAGTTATTTTCTTTTCTTTTTCCGTGTCAAAGTAGCTGGTGGAAATACGAAGTTCAACACGATTACAATGTGTTTGCAGTTTCTAATTCTGGAAATTAGCGAAGACCTGTTGAGCATTATCAAGGAACTGATCCTCTTCTGATGTATCTAAAGGCACCACACAATTAGATGGTGTTTGTGGTTTCTTGATCACATGACACAAGAAAGAAATGGTTTGCTCGTGTTAACTTCGATTATCTGTGCATCGACTACTTATTATTTATGCTCAATAAGGCAAAATGAATTTGTTGAGAATCACATTACCAGATTATCTTACTTTTACAGTGTTAAGTATGTGCCTTGTGCTTCTATTGCTTGCAAGGTCAGCAAATATATCAATGCCAATGCCTTCTTGGATCAGATCTTTGCCCATTATTGTTCTTCTCTTTAGAAGACTACTAGCAACCATCAATCTGCTTTTTCTTTTGGTGTCTTTTTTCATCTTATTCCTCGTGCCTTTGCAGATAATCTTGGTTACAAATTGTAGAACCGGTGATCTACGGGAAGCTCTGAAGTTTATATAAAGTCTATATGTTGAATACGTGGCTAAAATCCCTCTTTACGGTCCTGGAACTCCTATTAGGTGACTGATGAACTTTTGTTGGTTTAAACTGGTTGGTTAGGTGACGCGTGTCAATGTTGATGATCTATTATTGAAATAGTGTTTTGTAGCGGACCAAAATAGTCAAATTGTCTGCCAGAAATACCTGTCTGTTAAGATCCTCGATGACACTTTTTTGTCATTTTGGACAATAAAACCTGCACTGTCCCAAATGCTTTTGTTACCGGTCATCAGTTGCGGCACCTAGCTTGCATCGTTTTGGTATTAGTACTTCTGTGTACATGTCATTAGGAATTTGGGATGAAGACATGAGGTGGTGACTAGTGCTTTTCTTTCCGTGAGTTACATTTGCATAACTGCAGAAGCTGTTATTTTCTCACCTTACACCTTTTCTTATCCTTTTTGAAGCTGTGACCTTTTCAATACAAGTCTTGACCAATCTGTAAGGAGCATTTCGTAAAACCTCGGTATGGAGTTAAATACGTAAATGCATTTTGGCTATGGATCAAGCTTAGTGGACAATCTGGAGAAATGGTTGATTGTGATGTGCCCGCTCGGTGTATTATGTTCGTCTCTCTTTGCTGCCAGTACTAGTCCAACTCCATATCTTCCTATGTTTGTGTATCAGTTACTTCCTTTGGTGACGGACTAGCGGAAGAGTTTTTCTATGCGCCTCTTTCTTCTATATGAATGACAGTGATTGTTGCTGTGGACATTACTCTGTTCCCTCTCTTTTTTCCCTTCTTTTATGGCTTTATCATTGGGATGCGTAAATGTTGTTTTAAGGCATTTTTCTCACGTCTGAATTTAAATTGAGCCCCGATAGGTTTGCATGATTCAAAATACACAAAGCTGCAAACATCTGCAGTGAACTTTTGATATTGCATGGTTATGAGTGATTGATGTTATGCAGAACTATGTGCTGCTACTAGCTTCACTATGAAAATATTTCTTGGTCCTTGTGATGCCGGAGTACATTTTTGGTAGGCCTGGATTGATCATCGCCATCATCAATATCATTCATGCTCACTCCTTGATATCAAATTGATGGGTATGTAATCTGATTGGTCTTAGAAAACCTAAAATATTTAATCCTAGTATCCGATATTACAGGTGACCATGGCTCGAAGAAAAGCAAACCTAGAATGGCAGTGGAGAGCCATGGTCATTTGGCAATTCATTAGGCCAGACATAAAAGGCTCATATTGAGCCTTATACAGCAATCGAAGTAGATTGATTCCCATTGGGCTTCAATCACCTTGATAAGGAACTAATATTAGCCTTTTATGTGAAAATCGGCTCTCTGTATTAGGCAACTGATATTAACATTATGCTATTGGTACAGATCTTCCACAGGATAAGGAACCGCTAGATTGGAAGGCCAGAATGAAAATAGCAGCCGGTGCAGGCAAAGGGTTAAAATACCTGCATGACAAAGCAAATCCCCCGGTTATTAATAGAAATTTCAAGTCATCCAATATATTGCTGGATGAAGGGTTCCATCCAAAGCTCTCTGATTTTGGTCTTGCGAAGCTTTCTCCTGTTGGAGACAAATCACATGTTTCCACGAGGGTCGTGGGCACTAATGGCTATTGTGGTCCAGAGTATGCATTGACTGGACAATTAACCATTAAATCTGACGTCTATAGTTTCGCCTTAGTCGTTTGAGAGCTGATCACTGGACACAAAGCCATCGACAGCTCCTGTCCCCATGGAGAACGGAACCTTGTAACATTGGTAATTCTAGTTTAACTTATGCCTCTTGTTGCATGACCATGAATCCCATCTCATTTGGACTTCTTCCTTTCAGAAGTATGTTTAGGTGCTTTTGGAATGTGAAGAGTTCTTGAAGTGAAACGTTCCATTGCTCCATGGTTTTAATTAAATAGGACCGTGGCTGAACATATAAAGAAAAGAAAGTGATTGCAAGTTAATGTCTCTTTTGATGCTTTCGCAATTGGGCTTTACAGAGTACTTACTAGAAACGGCAGCCAGAGAGCAGTTTCACAAGCTTGCCTTTGCCTCTATGTTTTAACACCTAAAAGGGAAGGTCCTTTCCAAGAAATCCTAAGTTATTCTTTCTCATGTTTTGCCTGTGCAGGCACGTCATTTTTCAATGACAGGCGAAAATTCTCGAAATTGGCGGATCCAATGCTGCAGGGGCTTTATCCATTATGGCGTCTATATAAGGCGCTTTCTGTGGCATCCATGCGTATACAAGAGCAGGCAGCTGCGCGTCCTGTCATTGGGGACAGGGTGATGGCACTTTCTTACCTAGCGAACCAGGCAAACGATCCTAACATAGCTTCTACTTTCGGGAACAAAGGAACTGATGTCAATGAGAGAGGCGGTACCATTTTGAGGAACGAGGATGCTGGAGGGTCTGGGCGCATCAGCAGGGAATTCGAGGAGTCTGGGAAGAACGATTCTCCAAGGGACGGTAAGTTGTTAAAAAGGGACGTGAATAGAGAAAGGGCCGTGGCCGTAGGGAGAGAATTGGCGAAGCAGAGCGCTCAAGGCGATTTCGATGGATCTAATGACATGTTGTCTCGATCGAGAATTTCCCTCTTCGTTCCCTTCTCGAGCCTCTTTGCTTGGTTTCTGTGAACTGTGCAAAACAAAAACAGGGCATTCATGTTGTGTCACGCATATTACATTTTGCCAAACTGACTGAGTGGAGAGATTGTGGTCGAATTAGGAGGAATCGGTCCCTACTGCTTTAACTCACACTTTTCGGGTTCCATCTCTCCATTCTCTGTTCATACTATTCTTGAAAGTTGGAGGAAGAAGACTTATGCGTATATCACTGCTAGGACAGCAATCTATAGAACGAGAATAAACAGGGAGAGAGAGAGAGAGAGAGATTATCTTGTGATGCTTCCGCTGGATCTTGTAAGTCTGTTCTGAGCAGAATTTGACTGCATTTTCTAACTCTAAGTTTAAGCGACATCTTTTATCGCCTAATTAACATGTCGCGGTAAGTAGTGCAATTATGTGTCCATGTGTATTTTAATTTGGGCTTGTTAGACTATCTCGTCTCAATGGTAGAAGAAGATTAAAACTCTATTTGGTTTTGAATCTTCTTGCTGCCTTGCTTATCGCAGGGACACTGCAAATGACGCAAGTTTTTTAATTCCTATCCAATCATGAACAGCCTACAATTATCTTTCGAATTGTTGCTACAATTTCGTTCACTTTTACTCTCTTTCCGGGCATTAATTTAAACTAAAATGCTTGCAATATCCGAAGCACCATCTGATAAGTGGCCCATAAGGTTCGTTATACTCGAGTTCCACAGGTGATCTTCAAGTTCGTCAAGGCGATTCAGCACGAGTATCATCGACCCAACATCATCAACGAAAACAGGTTTCTCGACCACTTGCATAATAATGAATATATTAGTAATCAACTCGATCTTTATTTAGATGACCATTGGCGCTCAAATTTGGCTGATTGGGCTAGAAGAAAGAAATAGTACATCGGGCCCAAATTGTTTAATAGCAGGCTGGGTAAGGAAGTCGCACAAGGCCCATTACACGGGATATTGAAAACTTGGCACCAATAACCACTCGGGACGACGGGATAAGGATAAGAGCGGTTACCACATTTGGTGCCGACAATACCGCGAAATAAAAGGGGCGGTTATCAGGAGGGAAGTCGAACAATCCAAAATCAAGACGATAATTGTTCGATAGCGATTATTCATCAGCGTTAGCTATAAATAGCTTATAGGCAATCATTGAGAGGACCTTTTGCTAAATTGACTGCAGAATGCATACATTTTGTAATCTCGTTCATTCAATTACTATCGTTAATTTACTTTTTATCGCACAATTTATCTGTTGTCCTTTTACTTTTGTTCGCCATTAATATAGATTTCATCACTTCCTTTCCGAAACGACACAGGACTTAGTTACTCACAAAAAAGTTGAAGATCTTTCCCTTCGGTGAAAGATTTTTCGTTCAAGGCCACTCTTAGTTTCTTTTTGGCACGCCAGGTGGGACCATTGTGTTTCATCTCTAGGAAGTGTCAATGGCGAAAACCAGGAATCGGGAAGGCCGTGCTAGCACCGGCAAGGATAACTCATACCTATAGCGTGTAGGAGAAAGGCTTCCTCATTTCGACACATCTGATCAAAATCTTAACCGAGCCGTCGATATCGTGAAGGTTGTCGATAGTGAAAATAAATAAAGTAATAGAGATAAATGAGTGAAGGTCGTCAAGAGGTGACATAACCCAGAAAAAGTTGTTTACGTAAGCAGACGGCTAGCAAGCATTGGAATATTCTTGCTGGAAATTTGAGAATTTGAAATTGAAAAGACCGGAGTCATAGAAGAAGCAAGAGCCACCTGCGCTTCCATAACGAAGGTCATCGATGAAAATTGTTATATGAAGCTTAAGTCATCGAAGCTGTCGACGAGAAAAGAAGGAAGGACAGGTGTCAAAACAGAAAAAGATTGATGACGGTTACCGCATGAGGAAGGATGGATGTCAAGACGGAAAGAGATCTATGACAGTTATTGCATAGAGAAGGATAGGTGTCAAGATGGAAAAGAGATTGATGACGGTTATCGCATGGGAAGGATAGGTATGTCGGGATGGAAAAAGAATTGACGATGGTTATCTCATAAGAAAGGACAGGTGTCCAAAACGAGGACAAAGTCAAACTAATGGTTAGTAATGGGCATGAGGAAAATGGAGAAAAAGATAAAGTCTATGGCAATTAATGGACATATGTCATAACAGCGAAGATGAGATCAACAGTAGTTATTGAATATAGAACAGAAGGCAGTTATCAAACTTACAATATAAATACTACCCAATAGCTAGAAAAAGCCCCGCAAATACATATCAAGATGCTATCTTTCAATTATCTTTACTTTCAGTATTGCACTTTCGGTTTCCATAGCTGTAGTTATCTACGTTTTAAGTACAGTAACTTTGTAATGTTGCATTGATGGAGTTCGGATGCCGCCAGTTAGTAGCTAGACGGATTTGTCTGAATTGTTTATAAAGTCAGAAGCTCTTATTAGCCAAATTTCGTCAAGGTACAAACCTGTGTTGCTAATAAAAATAAACAAACTTTTTATTCACGCCTTTTGTCCGGAGTTAACCAAAGAACCTAGTCTCCTCTTATTAAGAATCGAAAAATGACTTTCGGTGAATTATATTTTATTGCAGGAGCATTTCTGGCAAAACAAGACCATATGAGGATGAATGGGGGAAGTAGGTTGGAAGGAAGTCCTCACGGTTTTGTTCCTCCAAAGGCAATCCATACTGCTTCCAGAAAAGGTTTCTTGTAAATTAAGGTTTCCCAAGTCTTTATAAGCAAGCTCAAGGCTCCCTCTCTAGGTGATATGAGAGGGGAGACATGCCTCCTAGAAGCCTGCCGGAAGCCGCTCTTTGTCTAGGCCCTTTTGGCCCTGGCGACTACTCCCCGCCCTCATTGGACCGGGTCATTACATTCTCCCCTCCTTCGAACACAGCGTCGTCGTTGTGGCCCCACACGCAGTCGTCGTCACTGTGGCCCCACACACAGTCGGGAGTCAGCTCTGATACTACCTGTAACGACCTGGGTCCCAATCACAAGATATTATCCGTTTTGGACATTAAGTCCTCGCGGTTTTGTTCCTCTAAGGACAACCCATACTACCCCAGAAAAGGCATCTAAGGTTTCCCAAACCTTTATAAGTAAGCCCAAGACTCCCTTCCTAGGCGATATGGGATAGGAGACATGCCCCTCCCTTGTCATCCTAAAAGCCTGCGGGAAGCCGCTCCTTATCCAAGCCCTTTTGGCCCTAGCGACCACTCCCCGCCCTCGTCGGATTGTGTGTGTACGTGAGAGAGGGAGAGAGTATGCGTATCGAAATTACTCTACTTGCATGACAAGTGACTTAAGAATAATGCTCTTCATGATCATATTGTTACTATAAATAGTAACAAAATATTTTGGATATCATGTTACGTGATTATTGCAGTCAACGGATGAAATTTATAGCATGGATATCTTCGTGATCGTATTGTTACTATAGATAGCAATAAAATATTCAGAAGATAACGTAAAGATATCCTTGTTCTCTTTTTTGGTCAAAATGAAGATATCCAAATAGTAACAAAATTGTTACTGATTGTAAATGATTGTGTAATATTTTGTTACCGTAAATAGTTGACGTGTCTATATCCTAGTTACGTGGCTATTGCAGGGTAAAAGGAGGTGACTATAGCATGACTTCTCATGGATGCAACTTCCATTAATGTGGTTCCATCAATGTGGCCGATGATGTGTGAAAGGGACTCTCGGGAATTTAGGTTACATATAGACATTAGGAGGCCCCATAATAACGTGAAGATATATCGTGTAGATATCCTAGTTATGTGGCTATTGTAAGGTAAATGGAGGAGAATGTAGCATGACTTCTCGTGGATGCAACTTCCGTTAATGTGGTTCCATTAATGTGGCCAATGATGTGTGAAAAGGGCTCTCGGGAACTTAGGTTACATATTGACTTGGGGAGTCCCCATGAAGGGGTTACGTTTACTAATGAAAGCTATTCAATCCGCAACCGCGCTACTAATGGGGTTGCCGTTTTCGTGCAGTTTTCGTGATGTG
This sequence comes from Syzygium aqueum, assembly GCA_031216185.1. Taxonomy (NCBI): domain Eukaryota; kingdom Viridiplantae; phylum Streptophyta; class Magnoliopsida; order Myrtales; family Myrtaceae; genus Syzygium; species Syzygium aqueum. Next base: position 38,089,368 of record CM062238.1, on the reverse strand, counting down.
TTGTCGTTTTCGTGTTGATTTGATATGGAAAACGTGGGATCTACTCTTCACGATATCTCCATAATATTTTGTTACTTTGCTTGCATAACGAGTTAAGAATAATGCTCTTCATGATTATATTGTTACTATAAATAGTAACAAAATATTCTGGATATTGTGTTATGTGACTATTGCAATCAACGAAGGAGACTTATAGCATGGATATCTTTGTGATCGTATTGTTACTATATATAGTAACAAAATATGCTGGAGATATCGTGAAGATATCCTAGTTCTTTTTTTTTTGTTGAAATGAAGATATCAAAATAGTAACAAAATTGTGATTAATTGTAAATGATTGTGTAATATTTTGTTACCGTAAATAGTTGACCTGCTTGTACCCTAGTTACGTGGCTATTGCAAGGTAAATGGAGGAGACTATAGCATGACTTCTTGTGGATGCAACTTCCATTAATATGGTTCCATTATTGTGGCCGATGATGTGTGAAAGGGACTTTCAGGAAATTAGGTTACATATCGACTTGAGGAAGCCCCAGAATATCGTGAAGATATATCGTGTAGATCCTAGTTATGTGACTATTAATTGCAGGGTAAATGGAGGAGACCATAGCATGACTTCTCGTGGTTGTGACTTCCATTAATGTGGTTCCATTAGCGTGGCGATGACTTGTGAAAGGGGCTCTTGGGAACTTAGGTTACATATTGACTTGGGGAGGCCCCATGAAGGGGTTACGTTTACTAATGAAAGCTATTAAATCCACAACTGCACTACTCATGCTCATTTGATATGGAAAACGTCGTATCTGCTCTTTGGGTTTTTGCTTTCCTTTGTTTTTTGCGTCTTTCCTTTCTTGGGTTCGCGCCATTTCCGTCCCTTTATTGACTGCCAACGCTCACATGACTCAGTTATCTCTAGTGTCGTTGGAATCTCTGTTGTGCTGGTGACTTGGACTTTACGGTAAGGGTTCAAAAGCCACCCAATAATCCCCTTGTCTTGATCCGACGAAATTCGTCAAGGCAGGGAATCATTGTTGTAGTTTCTGTTGTTTTCGTCTCATCATGGTTGGCCTAAGTTTTAAATTGTTATACAGTGAACAATAGTTTCATCTGTACCAACGAGAAATACTTATTAGTATACATTGTTCCAAACCTTCGCCCATCCTCGACTCCATATTTTGTTGTGCTCTATCCATTCTGGTAAATCACAACTCTTAGTTTGCACGTTTCGTTGCACTCTAAGCTTTGTTTGTTTCGCGAAAAGATGAACGATTTGCCAAATCCATTTTAGAGGACGATGAAATTTATTTTTATTTTTATTTTTATTTTTATAAGTGACACAAGTAATCATTTTTAAAAAAATATTTTTCAATTCGTTCATTTTCCTCAAAACAAAAGGTGTATAAGCTTTAATCCGGCACGCTTTGTTTAAGATGTAATTTTTCTTAACATTTCGGGCTCGAGCTAGACCCAGACCGGCCTGAGCTGAAGCTATAAAAAGGCCCACGCCGGGCTGGCTATCCAGGCTTTCGGGCCGCGGAGCCCACTTTGGACTTTTGTCAATAATGGTCCAATTACTCCCTTCCCTAACCATTTCTTTTTTTCGTATTTTTATAACCATTTCTTTTTTTTTTCCAACTTGCTTTTCACTTGTATTAGGAAGACGCCCCGTTTATTTATTTTTTTAAATGAGTCATATATTGTCGAATCTAGCGAGGTGAAGCCTCACCTGAGGCAGGCAAACCCGAGCTTCACTAGACTCCAGCAAGTCCGTTCCTCATCTGTGGCTGGTCACCGGCGACCGCCCGAAATGAAGGAAAAATAAAATTAAAATAAAATTAAAAATAAAAATTTTGATTTAAAAAAATGAAAATAATTTTTTTTAAAAGGAGTGCACGAAAGAAAATCAAATAATATTTTCTATATCAAACCACGGAAAATATTTTCTAGTTCATTTTTAGGTTTCAGCCAAATACTAAAAAATATTATCATTTGCTTGGAAAATGACTTCATGGAAAATTTTTTCTAGAAATGTCGCATTTTCCACGAAATAAACAAAGACTCAATTTAAAAAAAACAATTATAAGAATTGTCCAATACATTTGTATTGCATGGAAATATTTTCGAAATATATATATTTTTAAAAAGTCACAAGAAAAAGGTTTTTCTAGATTAACTTAAATATGAAAGTGTTTTATGGGTCGTGTCTAGATTAGGTATAGGTCGAGAAATTTACATTATGAATAAATAGGTCATAAACGGGTTAATGGGTCAATTTAGCACAATCCAAACAAAACCTGACCTGACTTACCCGTTTGATAGATCTAGGCATCTGGTGTGATTTATTTTCCTTTTTTTTTTTTGTTTTTCATGCTTTAATTCTTAGATGTAATCTTCCTTAACATTTTAGGCTCGAGCAAGACCCGGACCGGCCTGAGATGAAGCTAATAAACGGGCCCACGCCAGGCTGGCCTGTCCAGGCTTGCGGGCCCTGGAGCCCATTTTCAACTTTTTTCAATAATGGTCCAATTACTCCCTTTCCTTAACCACTTTTTTTTTCTGTATTTTTCATAATCATTAACGTTAATAAACATGGCTATATCATTATGGATGTCCACCAACAACCTCAACCTGGGACGTTAAGGTTAAAAAAGCATTATATTGTGGGGTAAAATATGGCTATACCGTCCCTCGACCAATGTTCTGATGGGTAAATCATAGACACGACATCACCAATCGGTCCAATCAGGGACAGAGTAAAAAATAGCGGGCAAAAAGTACATCGCACCATGCTCCGATTATTTACCTTTGTTAGAATTAGGCGCACAAACACAACGAAATAAAAAATAAATGCGAGAAAAACAAATCGAGACATAAGGTTTATTCTGGTTCACCCTTCAATTAGGGCTAAATCCAGCAAAGGATTTTACTATAATTTACACCTCTCACCTCTCTAATTACAATACTCAATTATAAGAAAAAGAAATTATATATATAATAGTTATTCATGAGTTCAAGCCTAAATTACCAAAAAAATACTGACCCAAAATATAAAAGCCCTTTGACGACTTGGAGGCGCTACCCTCATGACCCCTATTGGGACTGTCCCTGGGGACCCCTGGTCGCTCATCGGAGACCCCCGTACTTTGGTGTCGATGAGGAGTATGAACCATACCCTCAGTAATTTTGTAGATTGACTTGCACAAAAGTTTCAACAAATTAAAGTTAGCAAAAGGTTACTTTCTTTTCCTTTTCCGTGCGAAAGTAGCTAGTGGGAAATCCGAAGTTCAACCAACGAACCCGAGATGCTTCTCGCCGCATTCAACCATAATAAGAAGAAGAAAAAGCAGGCTGCTTCCTGTTTATTCCCTCCTCCCTTGCCTTGCTTGTACTTGCTTTCTTCGGGTTAGATACGATGGATCGCATGTCTTGTCTTTCCTTCTCGGGGTTGACAAAAGGATGTTTAGCTTCACCAGCAAGGCAATGAGCTCAAAGCCCACACTCTTCCCAGTAGAGAGAACTTTAAAAAGAAGCAGCAGCATTTCATGACCTCGTAAAGCTATTATTTTCCCATCATTAAAGAACTCTCGCGGGGTCAACTTTGAACCCCCCATACTGACCCCCCTTTTGGAGAGAATTCTGCACTCCACTTTCTAGAAAGTTCTCTCTCTCTCCATTGAGTTTTGGGTTTGCTTGTTGAGGTTGCCCACTCTTTAAATTTACAGAGATATTTGACCATCTTGGTTGATTATTTAATGCGAGCCTATGGACTGACCGATCGTTGTCGATATACTTTCGTTGTCCCGTGGCGTGTCCCATATTAAATTTGTAGGTATGTGCGTGGCATCGCGTAAATACACAAGCGGGCGCATGTAAGTGTATATGATATGCTCATGTCAAGTAGAATAATAATAATAATACAAATGGGTGCTGTATTTAATGGCCGTCGCCCAAAACATGGTACCTTTTGCGACAAGGTGAGATCAGCTTGTCGCTCCTAAAATTGTTTAAAGGCCCCCAATCAATTGTTAGTTGTCATCTTCAACAAGCTCTCCTATGAATGCAAATTTATTAGAATTTTATTGTAAGGTCACTTTCACGGGTGAAGCTCCACTAATGCCATGGCAACTGGGGAGGAGATTTCTTAAGGATTGGAAAGGGCATGATTCCTAGATGATTGGCCAAAAGAAGAAGCAAGAGTTAAATTTTCAATTTTTTTTGTACCGTAAAGTGCTGTCCACACCTCATTTCTTATGGGTAATGACGTTTGTTGTCGGGTCAATTACGTGGTAACGTGTTCTTCTATATTTTGTGATAAGTGATCCCGCACATTTGCTTTGGTGAAGCAGATTATTGGTTTGCAATCCTGCCATCATATATGATCAGGTCAAGAACAACACGTCAGTGACTCTGTAACTTTAGCGATAATTAGGATCGTTGATTGGGCGATAATATGGTCCGATTTCTTATTCGATCCCTACCTTTCTTTGGGCCGAAATTATATGGTCCAAGTAATAATCATGACCTTCTTTAACATTTTTTCCTTCAACAATTTCGATTTGTTGTTATATTCTCTCGATAAATCGGATTGATTTGCCTTTTCTATTTAGGGGTTTAAGTGTAAGGTGACAAAATAACCGAGGGGTGAAGTGCAAGAATGTTTCCTTTTCCTTTCACTAATAGGTAACTGAGTGCTTTTCCAGTAGATAATAGTTTGAAGTAGAGCGCCTCCTTTCGATTACCAAGAACAATTAGAGCACCTACTTTCCTAATCTTCTTTAATTTAAAGTTTACTTTTCCTTCCAAGCATAAACTTCCCATTATTCTTCTCATAAAATGGGCACGCCCCTTTAACTCTCTCTCTCTCTCTTGACCATCACCTTATAGGGCATATGTGCACATGCAATAAAGTCAAAGTGCAGTAAAATGTTAAGGAATCCAAATGCTTCAGAGAAGGGCAAACCCCAAAAGGGGTTAAAGCCAATCCTGCGAACACAAGCCTCGTGCAAAAGGGCAAAAGAAGAAAAAGGCAGGAAGGGATCCGAAAAGGCCCACTCCCATCTCCTCCATAAACCAAACTAAAAGAGGCATTGGTACAGGGAAGGACAAAGGGAGAATGGCAAAGAGAGATTATATGTGAACCCTTAGACATTTCGATTTCACTTAACCAAAGATTCTCATGATCAAACCACAATTATTGCATCCCTTTGACGTTTCCTTCTCCTCTTTTCCTTCCCTCCCTCCCCTACCCCAAAAACCCTCCCACCTCTTCAACACCCACACGCAAACGCCTTTGACTAGTCCAGAAATGAAAAAAGAAAGTTAAGACAAAGACAGAAGCTCGCAGCCGCAATCAGCTCACGAAAGCCCACTTTTTCTTATCACTCCATACACATGTGGGTCGATACCCTTTCGCTTGTGGGAATCTAATCTTCGAGAAATTTATTGAATTTTGTACTTTCCTTCTTCCCTTACCCGGTTCCAACCCCGAACGAATTCTGTGCATTTGCCCCGGGGGAGGGCTCCCTTTGAAAAAGCTTTGTTTTTGAAAGAAAGAGAGGGGTGTTGTACCTTCTTTCTACGGAATCGGGCAAAGATTCCTTCGATTGTCAAAGTTTGAGGCTCCATCTTTAACTAATATCAACCGTCCCCCACGTTTCCTCCACTCAAACCTCCTTTACAATCCCTTTTCGTTAGATTAAATTCACCACTAATGGAAAACTTTTTTGACGCGAGAACGCCGTTGTTATCAAATGCACAGTTCAGTCACGACCATTTCTTTCACTTGCATGAAAGGTTTTTCTTTTCATGACAAAGCATGTAATGTAAACTCTCCTAGAGCCCCCCCCCCCCCTATCTTTCTTCTTGTGCCAAACACATCGCCTCTGGCTTTCCTAGAACATATATAAAAAGAAACAATGGGCATTTTTTGTTTGTAATTTTGGTTACTTGTTCTTAGGGTTTGCACAGATAGAGATGCAAACTGTGATATGGGATCCCATCACTTACAAAAACCCTTACTTTATTTGTGGATGATTGGGGCGGCGGGGTTGTTGAAATATGATTATGTTCTCCAAAATCTTTGCCTCTTCAACTAAGTTACCTGTTGGATTAACCGATTGAGTTGGATGCCACTAAGAATATAGTATAGTAATATATATATCCCACCCAAGTTCCTAATTCAATCATTTAAGTGGGGGGTTCCCAACCATTATTCAAAACAATTAAAGAAAAGGGTTATGCTAAAAAAAATATCAAGACACCATATGTCTCATCTTGATTTTTTCCTTGATTTTTCTTTTATAAATTTGCCTTTGTCTCCGGTCCCTCATGGGATGCTTCTTGCCATTTTGTCCGCATCATGTCTGAATTGCCAACCGTGCAAGCCATTGGTCTCTGCCACCAGAGGCAGGATTCTTCCTTATTTCCCATGACTTTTGCTCTGATTGAATTAGATGAGAATTAGTTGAAGAACCAAAACCCGGAATCCAGAAATTGAAAAACGGCAAAAAAAAAAAACAAATGGAAGGAAGACAAAATTCTGAATATATATTTATTCTGTCATTAAATTTGCATGCTAGGGGCGATGCTGTAGAGTCAAATTGTGGATGGAGGGAAGATTCTTGAGAGACGATTTCTCCAAATAGGACTTTCTATACAGTCCAAACTAGTGAGACAAGAAGATTTGAGGAAATCTTGAAATGGAGCATCGCATTGAAGGTGGCATTTTGTCACCTTCTCCGAAACCGACGTGGGTGCCCGTCGTTTCGGGGCAAAGTAGGTCCTATTGCTTTTATTCCCTCGCCCCCACGTCCCGCTCGATCATACCAGCCATGGACTTCACATTGACCAAGATGCCCTTTTTTTTTTGGTAAAGGACCAAGATGCCCTTTTCTCTTCTTCTTTTTCCATTTTTTAAAAAAGGAAGATCGTACTGATTGTTAAATACAATTAGACATGTCAAAATTGATCATAAACCAATTAATTAATCCATATATGATGGGTTGATTGATTGTATGGATTAATTGTATTCAGTAAATGAGTTATAAATAAATTTAAAATAGTAATAATATCAGTGTTAAATAGATTCATAGCCTACCTTTATGACTCTCTCTTACATTCACTCGATCTTGCGCTCACTTACTCCACGCTCTCACCTTGGTTTGGATAAGAGTTTTCCTAGATTGTGTTAAATATAAAAGTATTTTAGAAAATATGAGTTGGGTCAGAATTTGTTATCTATGAATCGGATCGGGTATAGGTCACTAGAAAGATTTCTGTTAAACCCCTCTACACTCCACTGATGGCAATGTATATGTATTTCACCAAAAAAAAGTCTATCAATGGGATCTTTCACAAATTGTGATCTTTTTTCCCTCAATTCTCAATCTACTTTAATCATTTGAATCTAAAAAAACCTTGGTAATTATTAAACTATAACCCATCAAATGTTTAGAGATCATCATCCAATTTTCTCTTTAGTATGAGAGCCGTAAAAGATATATCGACATGTATTAACCCCTAATTTTAGCTCTAAAAGTTGTCCAAGATATTCAATGAAAATTTAGGAAAAAAAATCGCTCCACCAATTGTATATGGCCAAATACAAACAAGAACTCCAATTTTTTTTCTATTTTCAATGATTCAAAGAAAAAAATATATCATATAGGTTTCTATATATGACGCTATGCTACTTACATTTCACGCATGCGATTTTCAGTATCCGTACAATTGAGTTTACATTGATTAAATAACGTAGCAAAACTTCTCATATCAATTAATATGTCTGTTCTCATTTTCTCTTTCCGGACTTAGACATTTGCAAGTATCTTGGTGACTTACTGGTGAATATTATGTCAAAACAATGATAAATTTAGAAAATTTACATTAGAAAAGTATTACTTGAAAATTTACCCCCGCACCCCGAGCAACTTATCCCGTCCCGGGGGGAAGATGGGGGACGAGATACCCATTCCCGTCCCGTGCTTACCCCTACTCTCGAGTCGCATTCGTTAACAATTTATATTTATTATATATAGTAAAATGGTGTGTGTGTATATATATATATATATATACATGGAAGGGGCACTCAGACTAGTCAAAGAGATGGCGGGGGAAAAGGGCCCGCATGCTTTAAAAGAATCTGCAGGGAATGGTCGATTTCAATCCTCCAATCCCCTCCTCTTCTCTTTTCTTTTTCTCTTTTTGTCCTTTTTGGCGCAATAATTTTTACGCAGAATAGATAGATATATAAGATCAGATGAAATTTCTGGAATATTAATGATTGGACGTTGCTCATTCGGTTTTGTTTTTATAGAAGAAATATGCCCTTTTGCACTGAATTGCTAGCAAGTGACACACGTGTATCATGTATGTATGTACACACACCTCACTGTTTCGTCACGTTACCATGACATTGCTACGGTTTTTGAAATAATTGCCGATGGATTCGAGTTAAATGCAGTTTCTAGAAAGCGTGATTAGAGAGATTGCTAACGAGAAATCCGCTCAAGATAAAAACACCCGATGGAGTACGGAGAACGGGGAACCGAGCTCTAACGACATGATTCCAACATCTCGCTTTCGACTCGGACTATTTTCCTTTCTATTCCCTAGAATTTTTTTAGGGAAAATGACACAAAAAATTCTTAGACTCTGACTCAACGTATAATGTGATCTATGAATTTTTAATTTGGTCAATACGATTCCTGAACTTTCAATATGTTCAATGCGGTCTCTGAATTTTTTGTACATAACTACTTTAGTCCCTGAATCATATGAACATGTTCGATATTGTCCATGAACTTGAATTATCAAAAAGATAATATTGAACAATTTTATATAGTTTAAAGACTAAATTAGTTTAAGGACTAAGTTGAACACGTACAAAAAGTCAATGGATCACGTTGAACAAATTAAAAGTTCATGAATCACATTGCACATTGAGTTAAAGTTCAATGATTATATTACACGTTGAATCAAAGTTCAGTGATTATTTGTATCGTTATCCTATCTTTTTAGAGCTTGGCAACAGATATTCCAATTGAAAAATGAATATTTTAGAAAAATCTTCCTCCAGGGGTCAACGTTTTCCCTGATTTCGAGTCACGAGGGAAATTTTGCCATGCTTAACTGCAACGAGATTTCAACCCCCGACGAAGAAGCTAACAGCAGCAAAGTTTCGAGTACGATAATCGTCCCGACCATTTTCTGTCCCCTTTCGTACCGGCAAAAACTGCCCTCGTCACCCATGACTCTAGCACCGAATGAATCGGCATAAACCAAACTTCATCAACATCTTTTTTACTTAAAAATGTCCAAAAATTCACGCGCATCTTTGCCATTGATTTTAAACAATGCAACTTCAAAAAGTAAAAGACTAAGGTGTTAATACTGCAAAAAATCCTAAATTATCACGCTTGTGATAAATTCACACAAAATTAATTTTTTGACTACAAAAAACTCGAAATTAGTACATTCGTGACAATTTAACCATCCGTCAAATTAAATTAATGTCATAAAAAATCACAAAATGGTAAATTGGCAAATAAAGGGGTGAAACTCTAAAGTAATACATCCGTTAATTATCACGTGTCATCTAATTTGATAATTTAACGGTAAAATTTAACGGAAACTAATTTGTCAAATGTGCACTAGTTCGAAATTTTTGTTAGTTAAAAAATTAATTTTGGGTAAATTTGTCACTAATCAATCAGTTCGGAATTTTTTATGGTATTAACCCAAGATTAAACAATCATAATTAGCAATCGAGATCCGCTATCTCACGAATCAATCGAAAAGCCTCCTCGAGAGACCACCGAAGCGCTCCCCATAAGATGGGAGTTTTGCAGACGGGGACTTGAATTCAGCTCATCACGACCGTTGATTCCGCGAAGGCCTCGCGAAATCGACGGTTGCGGTGCGTTTGACGCGAGCGATGCTCGCTGGTACTTTCGCCTCCGTGGAATTTAGAAAGCGAGGCGATATGAGGTACCAGCTGGCGAGGGATCCGTGACGCCATCTGACGTCACCCACTTAGCGGAAATGACCCAAAAGCCCCCCCTCCCAGCGCGACTTGTCTATGTCTATCGCTGTCCTTTCCACCTCCCGCTTGTGATGTCCAAATTGCCCCTCCCACCGTCCAATATTTACTCGCTTCGGTCCTCCCCCGTGATTTCTGACTTTGACCGCGATTTACATATACAGACTTTAGGGCATCTAGAACTCGAATTAAAAATATTTTGTTTTATTTGAAAACGAGCGGAACAGACACTGCCATAATCCTACACGTCGAATTCTATGGAACAAAAGTGACATTTAAAGAGATTTTTCTGAGATTTTTCGCACCACACATCAGAAAAAAATATATATATCGTAATGAACTCGAACGGGTTATGTTCTCTCGCTACCTCATAATTCATTGTATTAAAAAATTCAGAAAATATCTTACATATGTCATTATTGCACGTCACACGAGATCCTTCTTATTGCATTTACGCATATTAATAGATCCTCATCAAATTGCTTCTATTTCTATGACAAGCCCGTTCCGTAGTACCAAGTTTTTGGATAAACGGGTCCAAGAGTGAGGAAAAAAATTGCGGAAAATTTGTGAAGTTGTTAGATTTGTGACTACCAATATTTACTTTTAAAATTTTTAGGTGTGTCTGTTTTACGAAAAATGAATAATTTGAAAAATTATTTTTCGAAAAATGATCGCTTGTATGATTAACAAAAATGAATAAATGATAAATATTTTCATCGTTCATAATAATGTCTAGATATAAATTGTTATTGGCAATGAAAACATCTGTTATTGACTAATCATTTCAAGCAATGTAAACGATTATTTTTTAAAAAATATTTTTCAAATCATTCATTTACCAGAAAATAAAGGTGCCCTAAAAGATAATTTTTTTTTATCCACGAAAGATATTTATCATTTGAGGTCGCGAGTCGAGGGAACATGAACCCGCCTCAATCTCAAACAAGCACGTCGGAACAACGCGGACTGTTCTTTTCGATGTCGGATATCTAGTCGGGATCGAACCTCCCTCTCCCGGACGCAAACATTGCCACCGAAACACCCTTCATCCTAAAGAGACAAAACGAATCACAAGAGAGTCGTACGCTCCCGTTAACTCGAGAAGGGTAGAGTCCGTAGGGATCATCAATGGGAACGAGGGCGATGCCGTTGGTGTTGTTTGGAAGCAAAGAAAACGTCCCGATTTCCAACAGCTTCGGCTATTCCCACACTGCACAGTGCACACAACTAGCGTTTGGTCCCAAGTTTTCTCTAAAGCTCCCGTCCAAGACGACGAAAGGGAGAGACGTGAGATGTGTTTTGACCTTTTCGGGCGTTGCCCCCACTCGGCTGCCGTAGGCGTACGTCGAAACAGTGGAAAAGGGAAGACGAAAAAGAAATTCGAGGAGGAGATTGAGTCTCGTTTACGCCAGATGGGTCGTCTTCCTCGTCTTCTTCTCCGTCTTCTTCTTCTGCCTCTGAGACGAGGAGACCCTTGTGGGTCGTGCTTATAAAGAACCGGCACTTTCCCTCTCTCTAGACCACACTCGCACGCGCAGGGTCGGGTTCCTCACCTTTTGTGCGCGGCTTCTTTTATAGGTCTCTCTGTATCTTGTTCTTGTACCCTCTCGTTTCTTGGTTTTCTCTTGGTTTTCCTTTGGGTTCTTGTTCAGCCAGCTGCTTTACCAGGAGTCTTCTTGTATTTAGGAGAAGTCTACACACATGGGTTCGTCGAACTGAGCGAGTGTGTGTGTGTGTGTCCAAGCGGTTGATGAATTAGTTAGAGCTGGAAGATTTTTGAGGGGTTTGAAGAGGGCAGAGAGATAGACAGAGTCAAAATAAGCTGTAATTTCACAGAGCGCCCGAAAGAGAATGGAGAAGGTGAGTTTTGTGAAGAATGGAGTGCTGAGGTTGCCACCAGGGTTCAGGTTCCACCCAACGGACGAAGAGCTGGTGGTTCAGTACTTGAAGCGCAAGGTCTTTGCTTGCCCTTTGCCTGCCTCCATCATCCCTGAGGTTGATGTCTGCAAGGCTGACCCTTGGGACTTGCCAGGTAAGAAATCTGCTGATTTTGAAAAGCTTTTTCCATGTTCCTAGTTTAATTTTGTGGCACAAATTTTCAGTTTAAGTAGCGTGGAGTTATGTGTACATGCTCTTTTGCAATGCCATACTGACGGTGATGTATCAGCTAGTTCCTCAGGACATGCTGGTTTTCAGGATTTTAAGTTTTTAAGGTCGTATCGTATGACTCTGATTTCAGGTGATACAGAGCAAGAGAGGTACTTCTTCAGCACGAGGGAGGCCAAGTACCCAAACGGAAACCGGTCGAACCGGGCCACGGTTTCGGGTTACTGGAAGGCCACGGGGATCGACAGGCGGATCGTTAGCTCGAGGAGCGATCAATCGGTGGTGGGCTTGAAGAAGACTCTGGTTTTTTACAGAGGGAAGGCCCCCCACGGCTCCAAGACCGACTGGATCATGCATGAATATCGCCTGGTCGACGGTCCAGCCCCCGGCACCGCCCTGCCCAAAATGAACTTGAATCAGGTGAGTCGAGTCGGATTGCGCATGCCATAAGGAACTCTTTATTCTACCGAATGTTAGCCGATATCATAATCATCTATTTTCTTTTGCTAGGTATGCCACAATTTTCTTATTGACTCATGGACGAAATAAGCCGTGTTCAATTTGCTGTGCGTTTTAACTAATGGGTGTTAATATTCCAAAATTTTTCTTTCAGAGCCCTGTGGTGCCAACGGAGAATTGGGTTCTCTGCCGCATATTTTTGAAGAGAAGGAGCACCAAAAATGATGGCCATAATCACAACATAGAAAGCTTTAGGATTACTACTACTAATGAAGTTAGCAAAGTCGGACGAAATGGGCTGGTCTTCTACGATTTCATGGCTAGATATAAGACCGACTTGAATCTCGCACCGGGTACCTCGTCCTCAGGATCGAGCGGCATCACCGAGATGTCCTCGCATGGCAACCGGGAAGAGCACGAAGAAAGTAGCAGCTGCAACAGCTTCCCTTATTCCCGGAGAAAACTTTAAACAATGCTCAATCAGCACTCGAGTCGGAATCTCGGTCATAATAATCCGTGTTGGTTAGTGTTTTCGAGCACGGACTTTCTCTGCATCTCGCCCTGAGATTATCTTGGGTTCGGGGTCGGAGATGTACGGACAACAGAAGCGAAGTCGGCGTTTACGTTTCTACTGTTTGTTGCTAATGTATGAGAGCCATTTTGTATTAGCTTATGATGGTAGTCGATCATGTAATCTGATTCCCCCCTCCCAAATTCCAATTCTAGTGAGCTGTTTAGTCTCCTCTTTTTCGGCATTTGACCTGTCAATTTGGAACTTCTTGGTGGTGAGCCCTCTGGCGCAACATGAAAAGATGACTTCTTTATGGAAAGCCAATAAGAGTGACAAAAGATGAATGTTTGCAGATAGAAGAAGGAACATGATGTTTTTCATATCTAAAATGACTTGCGAACTTTGTTCAAAAGTAGGTGCTCAGACAGCCAAGGGTTGTACTCTTTTAAGGACCCAAAATGGCTCCCATGTTGGTGCTGAAAGTGGATTGGAATCTCCAGGGAGGGGGACCTGTCTGTACAGAAAGTCAAAATCCTTCATGGACACTCCACTCCAATCCATGTCATTGAAAAAAAGATTATTAGGGAGAATCTTGTTCAAAAGGAAACAACAGACATTCTCAATGTAGTGGTTCTTTTCCGGGACATCTGTTGCAGTTGTCTTCCTCTTTCAACTAACACAAGAAATGTTGCATAGTAGTTAAAGGCACCGAACAGCGAGCAAACAGGGTTGGTTTTGAATTTGGAAGAACGGGTGAGGTTTTAACTTTTAAGTGGTCAGATGAACTACTGTTTTTCTCCTCCTCCATTTGTTTTTTTTTTCGAAAGGGTTTTTATCAAAGGAGGGCTTGCTCGTCGAGTAACCAAATAGAAAAACGTCACACTGACTTTCTAGTGATGGTCGTAAGCAACAAGATGGAAAATCATACGAATTCTCACAAGAAAATTACCCAAAAAATCATAAATTTATTGTACGGCGGCCAATTCAGTTCTGAACTTACTGTGCAACGGCCAATTCAGTCCTGAACCTTTTAATAATTTGCTAATTTAGTTCTTTGGCGATTTTCGGCCTCAATTACCCAGAAGAATTACATTGACGAATTGTTAAAAGGTTTATGACTAAATTATCAAATTATTTAAACGTTTAGGACTAAACTGGTTGTCGCGCAATAGTTTCAGGATTAAATTGGCACAATAAAAAAGGTTTATAACTGGATTGGCCATCGCACAATAGATTTAAGACCTTTTGAACTATTATCTCGAATCCCTATTGGTATCTCGGGACACGAGTCAAAGGCTGAGTTTATTTTTTTTTCCCCCTCGTGTTTCATTGAAGCAGGACACATGCATGACCGTAAGCACGCCCTCAATTCATGCGGTCGAAGGCTGCTTCCTCGATTGCTTGAGCGATTGGGGAAACCCCACGACAATGCACAATCAATCAGACAGGAGATTTGACCTCTATCAGAAGTGCAAAATTAATCTAGAGTTTTCGCGACATGATCGGGCCAGCAAATACCAGAGATTAGCGGCGAGATCCTCCCCCGACTACCTCCCAACTACTTTGCAGAACTTTGACCTCAGCCGCTTCTTTACAATAATCTTTTTTTCCTCGAGAGAAGAAGATACAGGAAAGGGGGGGGGGGGGGGGGGTTGGCTTCGATTGCTTTCCGCGTCACGTTACGATCTCAATCTCAAGTCGAGCTTGCTTCAGGCAAGGGGCAACCTCGGTGACAAGAGACCGATCGCCGCCCACGGGAAGAAATACTTTCGACCTCTTTTTTCTCTTCCAGCTTCTTTTTTCTTTTTCTTTTTTGCGGGGAAAAGAAATCCATTTTAAGCCAATAAAGACCGGGGCCCGCGATACGTCCCTCTGAGCTCGCGAGCGGTGTGAAAAGAAAAAAAAAAGGCGAGCGTAAAATTCATGTGTAAGAAGTTTTCGGGCTCAAGTTGTGTTTGCTTCGCGGGAAAAAAATGAACGATGTGGAAAATATTTTCCTAGAAATGATGGTTCACATTGTGTACGGAAACGAGAACGAAAAGATTTCCGTCGTCCACAAAAAATATTTAGAAATAAATTTTTTATTTATAATGAAAATATTTTTCGTTCATTGATTATTTCAAGCGATATAAACGATTATCTTTTTTTTTCTTCCAATAATCCATTTATTTAGCGTAAAATGAATAATTTAAAAAATATTTTTCAAAAAATGATCATTTATATCAAAATATTTATCATTATCGATAATTATTTATATCTAAATATTATTATCGAAGAAGATAATATTATTTATTTATTTATTTTTATTTTCTACCGTCAATGCACTGCTGAGAGTTGACTTTGCTGGGTAACGTGGGCCAACGAGAAATTCTATCGGAGAGTGCCACGTGGACAAAGGAGTCGCAAAGGACGGCATCAAATCCTGTATATATTATTTTGGCCGAATTGTATATAATAACCTTTGTTTGGTAACTTGCACGAAATAATCTTCGATTTGCGGCGAGGTTAGTCCATATCTGAACAGGAAAAGCATATGAAATTTTGAAAACAGATTCTTTAATGAAAAAAAAAAAAGAAAGAAAAAACAAAAACAGAATGCCGACCAGAGGGCAAAATCTCCCGTGACAGGTTTTGTTGGGAGTTCCGAAAGCCATCACCATTTGCTTGAAACGTGCAAAAAATGTAGAATGCATGTGCCAAGCGAGTTTATAACAAAGGATGACGTGCTCATTTTGCGAAAAAATTAACAATTTAAAAAAAAAATTCTACTGCGTAATCAATGATTATTCCGAAAGCTTAAACTAACTTGAGTCCTTCAGCTCTAATACCATATGAGATTTTGTGAAACTACCAACAACTGTTCTAAAAAATTTAAACTGTTATATGAATTCATATTTTGATGTTTAATTATTCTAACAATTGTTTTTTTTCCTTTTGTGGTCAAGTGATATATTGAGCAGTTAAAGTCGTTGGCATTTCGCATGCCGGACTAAGTCCATGTGTCCGATTCAATCAAAGACAAGACACGACATTCCCATCGGCAATTAGGTGGCTCACAAAGTATCGCTTCTTTGTTTGCTTGTGCATGGAAAGGGTGCATTACAACTTATCTAGGTTAGACATCGAATTTGGCTTTGATCGTTTTGCATTTTGTTGTACTTTTAAAACACGAACGCGGGCGCGGGCACGCGGCGGACCGATAATACTTGATTCAAACTTGGCACGGGGGGATCTACCCAGCTCCAACTCCTTTGCGAGAGACGGGATTTAAGAGTCGACTAGCTAGCCACTTACATCATACATGATAATTTTATGTAAATTTTGGCCTCATGGATAATTTTAACTTCACCAAAGCCGATCACGAATCACCATGAAGAGAACAAGAGCTCAACTGTCTTTGTAGGCACGGCACAAGGGTTTTCCACTTTATGCCAAACGAAAACAAAGTTATGAAACCCACTCATCGGTGGCCGCGTTAATTTGCACTCAGTTCCTTTCACGAGAAGTTTTGGATTCAAACTCGTCCATCGGTGATTTAAGTGGGGGATTGTGGCGGTGGGATGCTGCGCTAGCTCCCCTCGAGAACTAGTCGGGCATCACCGCTATTTAAGTCTTAGCTCACCGACCGTGCGGGCACCTTAATTATCGTAAAAAAAAAAATGAAGTTATGAAGATTGTCGAATAAATTAGGCCCATGAACCCAATTTTCGTTTGAATAGTTGAATCCGATGGGACTTGCCAATGTACATGTGCTTGCTGTTGGGTTGCATTAATTGCTAACTTAGGTCGTTGGATTCTCATTTAGCCAAAAAAAAAAAAGGTCGTTGGATTCTCAATCGTCGATCATACTGGCCAGTCACATGTCTATCTTATATAAATTCCAACCAACTTCGACACGTACATTCCCACGAATCGAATGGAAAAAAGTACCAAGAGAGTCCTAAACTTATTACAATAGTACTAATTCAATCTTAACCTTTCAATTGTAGTAATTTAGTCCAAAACATTTTGACAATTCGCCAATAAAGTTTATCTGGCCAATTTCGGCCGGAAATCGCTAATATAGATATCAATCATCCTACGTGGCACGGGCAGCACCGATGTGGACAAATGTTATAATTTTTAAATATTTTTATTCTTTTTTACAACTATGGTTGGGTGAGGGCATTGTGGCCCTTGTCCAGACTAAGTGATGGCGTCACGGTCCTAACTTGTGGCCTGTGAGGGCAAAGAGGCCCTTGCCCGTTGCCGACAAGGGCTACAATGCCCTCGCCCAAAATAAGCGAGGGTTGTTGGTCCTCGCTCATGGATAGTGATGGTTAGATAGCAATCTCGTCGGCCCACAGTTGGAAGAAAAAAGGAAGGAAAGAAAAAAAAAACAACAAAACAATGTATTAAAAATTCAAGAAAATTTTAAAAAATTATCCATCTCAGTATTAGCCATGACATGTAAGTTGGCCATCGCCCATGTTAGAGATTTCCGGTTAAAATTAGTAATATATTATAATTACAAATCATCAAAAGATTTAGGACTGAATTATAATAGGTTTAATACTTTTTTGATGCATTTTCCAACCGAATGTATATGGGGCCCACCGTGCCTCCTTAAGGTCCATCTTAGCTGGGAAGACGAATCTTTATCTCATTCGAATTTGTGCAACTTAGAAGTATCCAAAGCTTTGGGAATACGAAAGCTGGGAATCAAATCCTAGCAAAACTAGAGTCCACTCATCACGAAAAGAGACACCTAGGAGTGTTAGGGACCTATACCACACGATCCGCAGCCATGCGACAGCTACAATCACCTACGACATGCCGCTACTTCTACCACCTCTATGTTCGCATAGCACAGTGCCTACATTCACTTTAATTTCGAAACAACAGCATCCGTTTTAGTATCCCAAGGGCACATATGTCAGGAGCAAAAAGGTAGAAGAGAAACGCACCTCCTGGAAATCGGAAGGACGCGCAAGTTACTAATTATACGGTCTCTACCGTGGAGAGCTCGAGTCGTGCGTCCCTCGTGTAAGATTTCCCGTTCCAATGCCAGCGTCGCAATCTCATATTTGATTTCACAC
Source organism: Syzygium aqueum (assembly GCA_031216185.1). Taxonomy (NCBI): domain Eukaryota; kingdom Viridiplantae; phylum Streptophyta; class Magnoliopsida; order Myrtales; family Myrtaceae; genus Syzygium; species Syzygium aqueum. The sequence continues at coordinate 38,071,172 of CM062238.1, read as the reverse complement.
GAACGAGAGGATATGCCGGAATCAATAAATGATGAATGATTGACGGAGCAAGTTATTGCAAAGAATTCGGAATGACGTGCTAATCTCCCCACATGTGGCACTATTCAATCTTCTGGCTTCTTCACCCCTCTCCCGCTCACTCTTTTCTCTTTCACACACGAAACGCACCCATCAGCAATGGACCCTAGCGTCATAAGACAAGATTGTTACATCTTATCCTATCGGCATCACTAGAATTTGAAATATCAGGAATCAAATCATGTTGAATAATATTCGTAGAGCGGCTACTTTATACACTGTTTAAGCACGACTTGCCATTAGTTGTCGATTGAAAAAACAAGCAGCTGTCACATTAGGGGCACATAATCCCTGTGGAAAGCAATGTGTGTTGTCGACTAATTGAGATATAATGATGGAATCATATCTATACTTAAACAATCTCAAGTGTGAGATGGACTAAGGTCAAGGGGAGAAGAGAGAACTAACTAAGAAAGACTATCAAAATCCCATGAAGTTGTAGGTTGATAACTTGATATAGACATTACATGTGTAGGTTGCTTCCAACAGTTATGGAACTGGACTTGAGCCCATGAAGTTGCAAAATCCAGTTGTTTATGGTGGGCCTCCTGTTAGGGTCATGACAAACAAAGGATTTGAAAATTATTTTTTAAAAAATGATTACTTGTATTGCTTATAAAAAAAATAAAAAAAATATATTTTCATCGTTCGCGAAAAATATTTAGACATAAATTGTCATTTTTTTTGTTAAAAGGCATGAATTGTTGTTGGTAATTGAGAAAAAGATTTCAATGACTAATTATTTTAAACTACATAAGCGATTTTTTTTTAGGAAACTGTTTTCCAAATTATATATTTTCCTGTGAAACAAATGGACCCTAAAATCAGAATGTCTCCATATATTTACCATGTCAATGAAGAACGTGATAATACATGCCCCTCTCAAATGGGAAAATGATTCAAACAGACCATGAACTTTGGCTTAATGTGTAATGTGGTCTCTAAACTATTAATTTGTTCAATATGATCCCTGAACTTTTAATTTATTCACTGTGTTCTCTAGACTTTTGGTACATGTTCAACATGGTCCCTAAACTATATGAAAATATTCAATGTAGTCTTGAACTTGAATTAATATTTTCATATAGTTCATGGACTATATTGAACATGTATCAAAAGATAAGAAAACACATTAAATAAATTAAAAGTTCAAGGATCACATTGATTATTAGGCTAGAAGTTCAAGAACTATATTGAACAAACTAAAAGTTTAAGAACCACATTATACATTAAACCAAAATTCATGAATTGTTTGTGTCATTATCCCCTCTCAAATCCATCAAACCTTACCTCCCAAGCCAATCCTAGCGAGGCTCGAGTCTAAGCTCACTCTGGCTCATGTCCTACTACACCTCCTATGGTTTTCACGTCCTACTTAAATACCGGTAGGTTTATGAAAATCCGAATCTAAAATCTAGGTGCCCTAACATATTTATCTATGTGAGCTGGTTTGGTCATGATCTTCAAACTTGAGTTCAATTTATGTAATCATAGACCCAATCTTTACTAAATATTTGTAAATGCGAAAAGATGACTAACTTTTGGTTATTATCTATAGGTGACAGACTTAGTCTGTGCGAGTACTTATTGATTGAAACAGAAGTCACCGATGAACAAAACAATGGATAACTCGAAATGAGTCAGCACCTCGCCAATGAAGCCATTGAAAGCAAACAATACAAGAGTTTTCGATGAGTGCCTTCACCAGTCGATGGGGGTCATCAACAATCAGCTATTGTAGATTTTGCTATGTATTAGAGCTCGAAGACAAAGATGATGGATCAACATGGAAACTTGATTGTTGGCCGGTTATCCTTATGATTTCGAAGACTGGTACTCCTTATAAATAACCATCAATAAAGTATTAGGGAACATACCAAAGATCTCAAGAATTGCTTATTTATAACTATAAATGGTGCAATGAAGTTATTTTTAATTCAAAATTCGTAACCACTCATAAGTAACTACCGTTGGTGGGATATCGGTACCTATGTTGTAATCTTTGCAAATAACAAAACACAAGTTCTTCTGCACTTTCACCTATCCCTTTAAATTCTCGCAAATTTGTCCTTCTAACACTCCAAATTTGAATATCTTTTTATATTTCTCGCAATTTTTTATTCAAGTACTCGCATTGAAAAGCCTTTCAAAATCGCTTCCAACCCCACCAAAATCACAAAAAATAAAAGAACCCCTTTTTATAAAACTCCATTAATTTCATTTCAATTTATTAGATTTCCACTTTTTGGGTATTCGGAGATCATGTCCCTGTCTCCCGGGCCCGGACAAAACCATATTTTGTATTGTATCACAAACCCGATTGCTTAGATTACGAATGTACTGTTTTTTTACGGACACGTTGCACATGATCCACGTGCAGTGCGGATTCAATGCTCTTTCTCCACTTGTCCCTAAAGCAACAGAAGGTGCTGTGAATGCGACGAGAGCATGAGCTTCCCGTGGGAAAAAGTAGGAAATGCCGTGGTCTTCACGATCCCTCCTACCTAGCTTTACCCAAATGATCCGATCTTACAATGCCGCACGCAAGCAACAAAGTATGAAAAGATAAGGGATAACGAGGCAAATTATTTTTGAATTTCGATTCAAGGCGTAACATGTTCCTTAAATTTTAAATTTATTTAATATTATTCATGAATTTCTACATAAATATTAATTTATTTAATATGATTCCTAAATTTTTAGTACATATTCAATTTAATCTCTCGACTAAATAAATTAAATTTTATGAACGATGTTACACATTGGGTTAAAATTTAAGGATTATATTAAACAGATTTAAAGTTTATGAACCGCATTGCATATTGAACTGAACTTCATTGACTATTTGTGTCATTTATCCAAAAAATAAAGTGATAAAAATCTTTTTTTTCTTGTTGAAAAGAAAAACTTAAAACTTGCAACGTTCACAAGCTCTTGCAAACTTCATATAATCGATGAGACTCGAACATATAATGTTCATATCCCGAGCTAGAAGCCTCGACGGGGTCTAATCAATTGAGCCAATTGTTAAAAGATTTCTACTCATCCCTGGCATAAATTTATCAATAGAAATTCAATCTGACGAGACGCGGCACGATCTGATTTAACTCGAAAGCAACGTGGATCGGCGCATTTTCGTTTGTTTTTTTAATGGGAGCACGGACCGCAAGCCCGTGGCCACCCGTCACCTTCTTCCACCGCACGGGTTTAGATATGCCCCGCCCTGATCCACCGGCAATGAACCGCCACCTGGTGGCCTGTCGGCTTATCTTATTGTGTTTCTTTTGGTATTATTTGGGACTTTGTTTCTTCACGAGAAAAAAGCAGAGAGAGGAGGAATAGGGATGATAAGCAAGTGCATGGCAACGGTGGATAATGTCATGATTCGCCTTTTATAAGGCAGAGACACGTACGCACCTTCATTCGGGCTCACTTTCCCAAGGGATGGAAGCAAAAACATCCTATCTTTTTTCGGACTTTTTATCTATGTGAGCTAACCTGTTTAACTATGTGAGCTGGTTTTTGATCGTGATCTTCAAACTCGAGTTCAATTTTTGTAATCATAGACCCAATCTTTACTAAATATTTGTAGATGCGAAAAGATGACTAACTTTTAGTTATTATCTACAAGTGATAGACTTAGTCTGTGCGAGTAAATATTGATCGAGATTGAAGTCACCGTTGAACAAAACAGTAAATAACTCGAAATGAGTCGGCACCTTGCTAATGATTTTCGGACGGCTGTTGTCTATGTCAACGATTTTCGATCAAAATTGACCAAATAGACTATATTGACAAATTATCAAAAGGGTTAGGGCTCAATTGGTATAAATACAATAAGTTTAGAACTTTTTAATACATTTCCCAATTGAAGGTATGTGAGGCTCACCTGTGCCTGGTCCTCAAGGTCCATCCCAAACCATCTTGGCGGTGAAGACGAATCTTTATCTCATTCGAATTTGTGCAACCTGGAAGTATCCAAAGCTTTTGGAATACGAAAGCTGGGATCAAATCCTAGCGAAACTAAAGTCCACTTATCACGAAAAGAAACACCTAGGAGTGTTAGGGACCTATACCAAACGATCCCGCAACCATGCGACAGCTACAGTCACCTACCACATGCCGCTACTTCAACCACCTCTATGTTTGCATAGCACAATACCTAAATTCACTTTAATTTGGAAACAACAACATCCATTCTAGTATCCCAAGGGCACATGCGTTAGGAGCAAAAAGGTAGAGGAGAAACCCACCTTCTGAAAATCGGAAAGACGCGCAAGTTACTAATCATACGGTCTCTCCTGCAGAGAGCTCGAGTTGTGCGTCCCTCGTGTAAGATTTCCCCTTCCAATGCCGGCGGTGCGATCTCATATCCGATTTCACGCGAATGAGAGGATTTGCCGGAATTGATAAATGATGAATGATTGACGAAGCAAGTTATTGCAAAGAACTCGAAATGACATGCTGAGCTCCCCACAAGTGGCACTATCAATCTTCTGGCTTCATCACCCCAATCCCGCTCACTCTTTTCTCTTTCACACGCAGATGCACCCGTCAACAATGGACCACGGCATCATAAGAAAAGATTGTCACATCTTATCCCATCGGCATCACTGGAATTGAAATATCAAGAATCAAATCATGTTGAATAATATTCGTATAGCAGCTACTTCATACACCGTTTAAGCATAATTTACCATTAGCTGTCGATTGAAAAAACAAGTAGCTATCACATTAGGGGTGCATAATCCCTGCATAAAGCAATGTGTTTTGTCGACTAATTGAGATATAATGATGGAGTCATATCTATACTTAAACAATCTCAAGTATGAAATGGACTATGGTCAAGGGGAGAAGAGAGAACTAATTAAGAAAAGCTATCAAAATCCCATGAAGTTGTAGGTTGATATGGACTTTGCATGTGTAGGTTGCTTCCAACAGTTGTGGAACTGGACTTGAGCCCATGAAGTTGCAAAATCCAGCTGTTTATGGTGGGTCCCCTGTTAGGGTCATGAAAAATGAAGGATTTGGAAATCATTTTTCTAAAAATGATTACTTGTATCGCTTACAAAAAAGAATGAAAAAAAAATATTTTCATCGTCCGTGAAAAATATTTAGATATAACTTATCATTTTTTTTGTCAAAAGACATGAATTGTTGTTGGTAATTGAAAAAAAAGATTTCACTGGCTAATTATTTTAAACTATATAAGCGATTGTTGTTAGGAAACTGTTTTCCAAAAAAACAGACCCTAAAATCAGAGTGTCTCCATATATTTACCACGTCGATGAAGAATGTGATAATACTGGCCACTCTCAAATGGAAAAATGACTCAAACAGTCCATGAACTTTGGTTCAATATGTAATGTGATTCCTAAACTATTAATTTGTTTAATATTGTCCCTGAACTTTCAATTTGTTCACTATGTTCCTTAGACTTTTGATACATGTTCAACATAGTCCCTGAACTATATGAGAATATTTAATATAGTCCCTAAACTTGAATTAATTGAATGACTACATTGAACATTTTAATATAATTTAAGAACTATATTGAACATATATAAATAATTTAGGAAACACACCGAACAAATTAAAAGTTCAAGGATCTTATTGAATATTAGACTAAAAGTTCAAGGACCATATTGCATATTGGATTAAACTTCATGGATTGTTTGTGTCATTGTCTCCTCTCAAATCCATCAAACTTTCCCTTTCAAGCCAATCCTAGTGAGGCTTGAGTCTAAGCTCACTCTAGCTCATGTCCTACTACACCTCCTATGGTTTTCTCGTACCACTTAAATACCAGTAGGTTTATGAAAACCCAAATCTAAAATCTAGATGCCCTAACATGTTTATCTATGTGAGTTGGTTTGGTCGTGATCTTTAAACTCGAGTTCAATTTATGTAATCATAGACCCAATCTTTACTAAGTATTTGTAGACACGAAAAGATGACTAACTTTTGGTTAATATCTACAGGTGCCAGATTTAATATGTGCGAGTAAATAATGGTCGAAATTGAAGTCACTGATGAACAAAACAGTGGATAACTCAAAATGAGTCGGCACCTCGTCAATGAAGCCATCGAGAGCAAACAATACAGGAGTTTTCGAAGAGTGCCTTCACTAGTCAACAGGGGTCATCGACAATTAGCTATTGTAGATTTTGCTAAGTATTAGACCTCGAAGATAAAGATGATGGATCAACACGGGCACTTGATTGCTGGCTGGTTATCCCTATGATTTCGAAGACTGTAACTCCTGATAGATAATCATCAATAAAGTATTAGGGAATGTACCAAAGATCTCAGGAATTGCTTATTTATAACTATAAATGGCACAAGGAAGTTATTATTGATTCAAAATTCGTAACCACTCGTAAGTAACTACCGTTAGTGGGATATCGAAACCTATGTTGTAATCTTTGCAAATAACAAAACGCAAGTTCTTCTGCACTTTCACCTATCCCTTTAAATTCTTGCGAATTTTTCCTTTTAACACTTTAAATTCAAATACCATTTATATTTCTCGTGATTTTTAATTTAAGTACTCGCATCGAAAAGCAACCCCACCAAAATCACAAAAATAAAAGAGCTCCTTTTTATAAAACTCCATTAATTTTATTTCAATTTATTAGATTTTCACTTTTTCGGTATTCGGTGATCATATCCCCGTCTCCCGGGCCCGGACAAAACCGTATTTTGTATTGTATCACAAACCCGATTGCTTAGATTACGAATGTACTTTTTTTTACGGACACGTTGCACATGATCCACGTGCGGTGCTGTGCGGATTTAATGCTCTTTCTCCACTTGTCCATAACGTAAAAGAAGGTGGTGTGAATGCGATGAGAGGATGAGTTTCACGTGGGAAAAAGTAGGAAATGCCGTGGTCTTCATGATCCCCCCTACCTTGCTTTAGCCAAATGATCTGATCTTACAATGCCGTACGCAAGCAACAAGGTATGAAAAGATAAGGGATAACTAGACAAATTATTTTTGAATTTTGATTCAACGCGTAACATAATCCTCGAATTTTAAATTTATTTAATGTAATTCATGAATTTCTGCATAAATATTTAATTTATTTAATATGATTTCTGGACTTTTAGCACATGTTCAATTTAATCTTTTGACTGAACAAATTAAAAGTTTATGAACGATATTACACATTGGGTTAAAGTTTAAGGATTACATTAAACAAATTTAAAGTTTATGGACTCCATTGCATGTTGAACTAAACTTCATTAACTATTTGTGTGATTTATCCAAAAGATAAAGTGATAAAAATCCTTTTTTTCTTGTTGAAAAGAAAAAACTTGAAACTTGCAAGGTTCGTACCGGCCAAAATTTCTTGAATACATCTAGAAAACACCCTTTTTGAAAATCTACCGTCATTAATATGGAAATATCAACTACTGATTTTCAACAGGTTCAGAGGATTAAGTCTTAGACCCAGTGATACCTTCTCACTATCCACGTTAGTGGGTACAACAAGGGTATACGCATGTCCAGTTTGATGCTATCCGCCTGCAAACTTCATATAATCGATGGGATTTGAACATATAGCGTTCACATCCCGAGCTAGAATCCTCGATGGGCCCTAATCAATTGAGCCAATTGTTAAAAGATTTACTACTCATTCCTGATATAAATTTATCAATAGAAACTCGATTTGATGAGAGGGAGCATGATCCGATTTAACTCGAAACTGATGTGGATCGGTGCATTTTCGTTTGTTTTTATAATGGAAGCACGGATCGCAGGCCTGTGGCCACCCGTCACCTTCTTCCACCGCGCGGGTTTAGATATGCCCCTCCCTGATCCACTGGCGATGAACCGCTGCCCAGTGGCCTGTTGGCTTATCTTATTGTGTTTTTCTTTTGGTATTATTTGGGATTTTGTTTCTTCACAAGAAAAATGCAGAGAGGGGAGGAATCGGGATGATAAGCAAGTGCATGGCAACCGTGGATAATGCCACGATTCGCCTTTTGTAAGGCAGACGCGTAAGCACCTTCGTTCGGGCTCCCTTTCCCAAGGGACGGAAGCAATCTTCACGTTCCAGAGAGAAAGAGGGAAGAGAGAAAAAAAAGAGGAGGAGAAAATGGGTTTTCAGGCGCATACCAGGGTGGTACCATCACAACTTCAATGTAAGGGAACGATGGTGCCACGCTGCGTGCGTCTGAAAACGTTCGCTTTTTTCTCCTTAATGAATCTCCCCCTTCTTTAAGTTTTACTTCTTTTCGATTGCAAGTGCTTGCTTTATGTTTTTCTCCATGATTGGGGGATCATTCTCGAGCAGTTTGCAGGAATGAAATTGGGGGAAAGCTGAATCCAAACTCAGTCCAAGAGTGCCCCGCTAAGCTATTTATGAAGGGGTCGGCCGCGTAATTCCAGGAAAGAAGTTTCTTTTCAGGGGCGAATAAACAACGCGCAGATGGGATTTTGCTCAATTCTAATTGAGTTAAAAGAGTTCTATTGGTGTAGGATTTGCTGGGATGGGCGAGCAGTTCCGAAGCCCGATCCATGCTCAGCTTCGCCAATCTGCAAGGTATGGACTTTCGTTTGAGTCGAGTGTTTGTAGCAGCAGATCACTCCTCACCACGTACAAAATTTTAAAGAGTAGTCCTTTCGTTCTTTTAGAAGAAGATATGAGTTGGTGATCGAAGATATCAAATTGGATCACGGCAGAAAACATGCTGTTGGTTTGATGTCCTGAATGTTGTCTCGAAGTTATCTAATAATGAAACTCATATCTTGCGTACGTTATCGGGGGCAGAAAACATGCATGGTTGTTACAAGCCACGGGAATGTAAGTAACAATAATCGTGTGACACGATATGATATGGCAAGAGCCTTCGAGCAGTGGCACGAAATGCTGAAATGGATTAAACCAAATGATATTTCGGTCCCCCTTCTCGGAGAACTCGAAAGGGTAATTTTGTTTCATTGTCATGTCATGCATTCTAACATTGCTGGCAAGAACAGTAGTAGTTTCATGAAGTTGCTATCCTTTGATCAGATGATTGAGCCACTTACATATCTCTTGAAATCTCTCTTGTTCTGGTTTCTGCACACAGCTCTCTTTCAGGAGGTCTACAATCCTCTTTCGCACAAAAGAAGAGGAATTTGCTCATTTTTGGATTCTTGAAGGCACGTCGAGACGCATAAGATAGAGTGGTCAGCTCAAGATAAAATGAGCAACTAAGCCCAATATCCACTTTAATTTGTGCAGCCTCGTTGAAGCATCCTTTTATATGTGATGCCGTGCGCTAGGGACTTATTTTAGGTATAAATATTTTGGGATGAGGTAAACTTTAACTCGGACCGCAGCGCTTGCAGATTCTTCGAAAGTTTCTTCTCTTGGAAGATAATGCTTTAGGTTTTGCTACCCACACCGCATAAGATTGTGATAGTTCTGTACATGCACCACAGGAAATCGTGCAAAGCAAAGATATCTTTGTAGTCAAACATGAACAGTTTTTGAACGTCCCTGCATGTCTGGAGAATGCGGAACGAGGAAGTCTGGAGCCACCATAATGCCCTTGTAGCAGTAACCCAGCGGCTGCCCTCACTTGATGGAAGAAGACGAACACACACACACACACACACACTCGAGTCAAGCGAATTCAGGAGTAGAGATTTTCGCCATCGTTGCTGACCCCCTAACAAATGCGATCACAGACAACAAAATCAACTAGCTAATCCTGCAGATGAAGTAGAGATTCACAGATTTAGACTCCGGTTTAGGATACAAACTGCGATGATAGATCGGTTGAATTTGCGGAGGGGTCGGTCTTGTCGACGGCCCACGGAACAACACTGGCACAGCAAAAAACAGAAGGTACATGGTGTCGCGTTTATTCATGAGGAACGGTGGCCAGCACTCGTTCCGACTGCATGACTCGCGGACACAAAAAGAAACACAGACATAGGAAACGAACCATAAGAGAGAAGCCGTGTAAAAACCACATAGAAGCAACTTCTACGACGGTATATCAACACCTTTATGAAAAGGGTTATCTCAAAAAGTGTTCCTCCGGCACTTGATAAGAAGCATAAATCTACTTTGAATTTGTACTTTATTCATACCATGTGAAGAAGATAATTCAATACTCTTCTATGCCCATTGAAAATTGCTCTTTCTATTTTGAGATTCTCGGTACACTTGTTAACAAGACCTTTATAAATATGTAATTTCAAACAGAGATATTTTATTGCTTCACAATTCGTGATTTTGCTTGGATGTGTCTTTTCTCGAACACGGGAGTGTACATACACTGAAAGGAGGGGAAAAGTGCCAAAGAAATCTTAAACCTTTTGCATTAGGGTCAATTTAGTCACAAATCTTTTTTTTGTGTCAATTCAGTTATAAACCTTTTGCATTGATGTCAATTCAGTCCTAAACTTTTTTATGGTGCCAATTCAGTCATAAAATTTTTATAGACGTGCCAATTCAGTCTTAAACCTTTTGTTTTTATGTCAATTTAGTCCTTTAAGTCAATTTTAGCAGGATTTTGCTGACGTTGACGCCGACCGGTTGGCTATCGATCACCGGCGCTGATGCGGATAACTTTAATAATATTGTAGTATTTTGGAATATTTATTTATTTTCCTCCTCGCCCTTCTTCCTCCAGCCAGTCGTTAGACCGACGACCCGCTAGAGGTCGGCGAGGGTGGCCTTGCGTTGGGCGAGGCCTGACCTCACTAGCAACGGCAAAGGCGAGCCTCGCCATGACTAGGAGAGGCCTGACCTCGCGAGTGGCTGGGCAAGGCATGACCTTGCCAGATTTGGCGAGGTCGGGCCTCTCCCGGCCATGGCGAGGCTCACCGTCGCCGCCATTGGTGAGGGTGAGCCTCGCCAGTGGCCAGCGAGGGCGAGCCTTGTCAACCCCGGCCTCTGGCTGGTCGCCGGTCTGATGACCGGCTGGAGGAAGGAGGGAGGGGAGGAAAAAAGAATTCAAAAAAAATATATTAAAATTTTATTAAAGTTGTCAACGTCAACGCCGGTGGCCAGTTGCCGACCAGCCGGTGTCCACGTTAGTAAAATCCGGCCAAAATTGATCGGAAGAATTGAATTGACACAAAAATAAAAGATTTAGGATTAAATTGACACAAATGCAAAAGGTTTATAACTGAATTGGCACAAAAAAAGTTTATGACTAAATTGGCACCAGTGTAAAAGGTTTATGACTAAATTGATACAAAAAAAAAGTTTAGAACTAAATTTGTATAAATATAAAAATTTTATGACTTTTTTGGCACTTTTTCCCCGAAAGGAGAAGGCCTATTCATGAGCTGGACAACAAGCACGACTATGTTACTGGAATTAATGCCACGTTGCCATTGTTATGCCTCGCGACTAAAATAGTGATTAGACCAGATGTACATTAGCCAAACGATAACGAAATTCACTCTTTTCTTGGGCTGTAATATTGTTCTCCTCTCCTTCCTTTTTCCCTTTCGAAGAGTTGTATCGTTCAAGATAAAATGCTGAACTTCCCAATTTGCTTATTCAATTGGCCAAGACTTCCTACAATGCTCGAAATTTTGCCCGACCCCCACCTAACCATCAAGCTTTCGCAGTCTTGTAAGGACCGAGTATCGAATATGAAAGGTGAAGAAGCAGGAGCAAACTACTCAAAGACCAAGCACTAATCCAAAAACTTTTCTTCTTTAATAATTGTATTTGCTTTGGATTCCACATTGAGATAATGGAGGGACACCAATTTTCTCTACACAACCCTCTTTACACCACACAAAATGAGCTATCCCAGCTTTTACATGCGGACGCTAGACAAAATGGCCTATTAGCCCAATTGATTAGAACTTGATCTAACTCCATTTGGCTGGCGTATTAGATTGAATAAATGCACGTCACATATTTGATACGCCATGCCACCAAGTGCAAATAATTTTCGTCTGACACTGCCCATGTACTTATATCAATTTGCCTTGGCAGCGAATAAGCGAGCAGTTCTCCGAAAAAAGAAAGATTCATTTAATATATAGTGATGTTATGATAGTATCAATTCCATTAAAGTTACGTCAAAAGTGTGTGTTTGTTGTAAGATGCGTGCCATGTTGTGTTCTTACATGTCTACATCGATAGGTTAAGGTCTTATAAGTTGAATAAACCAGATTCAACTTTTCTTGTCCTATCTTAGAGTATTCATTTACTCAAAATTACTCCGCTTTCGTTTCCACTTTCCACAAACGGGCCAAGACTTTTTCGGAATAGTATTTAACATCCTCCATTTTTTATTTCACGACCTATTACGCTAAACCTAATGTCTATGTATGTAGATGGTTCCTTCGCCCTTTTGATTACGAAAAATTCTATTCAGATTTCCACAAAGAATTCAAGCACTATTTGGTAACTCGAAATAATTATTTCTAACTTCTACTTCCTACAATTTTTCCTCTAAATTTAGAAATTCAAAGATGCTATTTTAACTTTAAAAACTTACAAAGTGTATTTCACACGTCATTATTTGAATATTTTGAAAGGTTTCCGATTTTTCGAGTTAAATAGAATTTAAATCAGCAACTTTAAAATCGACAAGAGCTCAGAAGTAAAATTTATGTCCTCTATTTTCCACGAGGAAAATATCATACATTCTTAAATGAAAATTTATCTTTAGTATTCTGCAAACATTACTTTTTTAAAAAAAAAGGGACAACATAAATAAATAAATAAATAAGATGCGAGAAAGGTTTTTGGGCCTGGGATAGGCCCAAAAAATTGCGGGAAAATGGCCCGGGCAAAAAAACTCGGCCCGGGCCTGGAACTCGGGACGTCACAGGCCCAACAGGAAAAAGAACCGGGCCTTTCCGGCCCATTTACCCGGCCCAGTGAGGCGTCGCCGGCCGACGGCGACCGTTGCCGTTTCCGCTTTTTGAAGAGCTCGCACGTATCTTTCCCGGGAGAGAGAGAGAGAGAGAGAGAGAGAGAGATAGAGCTGTAGGGTGTCTGCTCTCATCATCCTCCACGTCGAGACCTCCACCTGATCGCCACGGCTCTCTCATGGGCCTCCACCTTCGACTTCAAGGAGCTTCCTTCCCCTTCTCGAACGCTCTCTCGCTTCTTCCGTCTCGCAGCTTCGTCTCTCCGAAGAAACCCGAGCTGAAACAGCTGGTCTTCTCTCTGTTTCTTTCCCGTGCAGTTTGCGGTCTCCAGCCTCCACGAAGACGCCATTGGCAAAGAGCTCGGTTTCTACTCAAACGGGTCGGCTGTGACGACGGCCTTCGACGTTCCGAGTTTTTTCTAGCCGCGGGGTAGAGTCTTCCCTTCTCTGATCGGCGCGTGGCGGCGTTGTTGATGCTTCGTTTCCATTGATCATCGTAGTCATCGGGCGGCCGAGAGCGAGCTCGTGTTTGAGGATTGAAAGCGCGAGATGTTGTCGATTCTGAGACGAGAAACTGCTGCCGGATGCTTGGATGCCGTGGTAAAATTCTTCGCGCGGTGAACGTCCGCTTCGGCTGTTTCTTCAAGCTTTCGAGAGTAGATTAGATTTCCTCTGGTTTGTTGATGGTCGGAAGCTTTTACTGGTTTTACTTAGTGCGGAAGATATGGCTCGTTAGGCTAGTAGTCAGTAGCTGATTTCAATTTCGATCATTCTGTTGCAGTTGTTAAGAGAGAGGCTGCAGAGGAGTTGCGCCGCAACGACAGCGCGGTTACGGGGTTATGCTACCGCTGCGAAAGAGGTACTGCGCAACTTTGCTTTGTCACGTCTTCCCTGATTTTGAGTTGAGTCTCTTGTCGATAATCTTTGCCTAATTGCTTAGCCAAAACAAATGACTGATCGTATAATGCTATGTTACTGGGCGTGCTTCTGCTTCTCTTCGATCGCATTTTTGGATTTAAGATGGTGCAGGTTTCTTTTGCGGATTGGTTATACATCTTAGAATCATTAGTCTAGCGGGTCTTGATATCCACTTCTGCAGCTGCAACATGTTCGCTCGTTGCTCAAGACTGCACGCTAGTGCATGATGGTGGGAGGTTATGTATGGGAAAAAAAGGAATACATTTTGAGAGGAATGGAGTGATTGTTTAATGAAGTGGATATAGTGGTAGTGCATAGTTATCAGATTTATACCCATAGATAATCTCTTAACCATCGCATCGAATGAGTGGAAATGGGTGGTTAACTCAATGAAATGAGCTTACGAAGTAATCAGGGTAATATTGGAATGTCCGAAAGTGAGAGTGTTTGCTCATTGATATGGATATTGATTTAGGCATGTAATTGATTCTCTCCTGTACAAATTCATTGTGTCCTTCAGAAAGGGTCTTTACTTCATTGATAAGTGCGTTATCATCTGTGCAGATGACTGTGAGAGAGGCTCTGAATACGGCGCTTGACGAGGAAATGTCTGCAGATCCTAGAGTCTTTCTAATGGGTGAGGAGGTGAGACGGCAAGACATTTATTCTACATGTAGCAATATTATTTGCTTTCTACTGACCCTGTCGTGGGTTTCTTTTGAGTCTAGGTCGGAGAATACCAGGGAGCCTACAAGGTTTGGATTGCTAATCAAAGAAAGAACAAACCGTTTCTGCATTCTTAATGTCAAGAATGCTTACATCTCTATGTAAAATTCCATTTCCATCATTAAGCTTATAATATTTTATTATGTAGATATCCAAAGGTTTATTGCAGAAGTTTGGACCTGAAAGGGTGGTTGATACTCCAATCACAGAGGTAATTCATTCTTGAGATATGCTGATTCGCAAGCGTATTTTAGTTATTGCCTCATAGAGGTAACAAGGCTAGTGTTGAACATCATTTTAAATAGTAATGCTTAATGGAATCATGACCTGACTGTTCCATGTGTTTGTCAGGCTGGTTTCACTGGAATTGGAGTCGGCGCGGCTTACTATGGTCTCAGACCTGTCGTGGAGTTTATGACATTCAATTTCGCTATGCAGGTTATAATCTTGAATCTGTAGACTTGTAGCATAAGAGCATTCTTCATAGAACCATGTGCATTGAATGCTGAAAGGTAAATGCGATCGGTTAATTGATCACTTCATTCATGTTATAATGTCCTCTGTTGCGAATCTTAATTATCAGTCTACTCTTTATGCTATTTCACTATCTTGGCAGGTTGATGACATTCAGCTTAGATCACTAGATTTCTCTTTGTGAATGTCATCCTGAGTGTGGATCTGTTTTAACTCATCTTCAGAGATCTGTGTAATATTTGCCTGTTTTCCTGCTGGAAATTGATGAATAGGCAAGTAACTGCAGAATTTGTTATGGATATAAAGATGTGACGGGAACAGGAAGGAAGTAGAAGGAAAAGAAAATGGAAACTGTGATTTCCCTTCCTTTTCAGATATGCATTGAAGGGAAATTATGTGATGGGAAATGGAGTTTATTGACAGACCAAAATACCACATGCATCGCAATTGTTTGCCACCTTTTACTTAGAATGTTCTTAAATTGCAAAAAATATGAAAGAGTTGTCCATCATTACCGTCCATTTCTCTTCTATTTTGAAGAGGAACTTTTGTCATGATAAAGATTAGTAATTTTCTCCATTTCTCCCCAATTCCCTTCTTTTTCTTTATCTAAACAATGGGATCATTTTCCTCATTTCTTTTTTTTTTCCTTCACTTCCTTTTAATTCCTTCCAACCAATCAAGAAAAAGATGCTAAACAAAGTATAAATCAGTTGATCTTATCATCTTAAAGGCTGACATGAGAATGTTACATTCTCTTGTTTGATCATGAGAAGATAGTCTGGAAGCATTCTATGTTCACTAGATGAATATTTGATGGGAAAGGAATCAGCATAGATTTCTTGATTGTTTACCAGTCTAGTTTATCTTATGGTGCATGGTTTTGAAGACTCGAGAGGTATATTGAGCTTTTAAATTGTTCAATAACTTCATAACAAAGGTACATGGACCTCCATTCGGGAATGCAGTGTGCCTTGTCGTTTTTGATTCACGGTTCTGGTTTTGGAAATATTCCTGGTTCTGAACCATCGTTCTCTTTACTAACACCATTTATATGACTTGTTATAGTGACCTCGATCATCACTTGTTCTGCAGGCAATTGACCACATTATAAATTCTGCTGCAAAGACGAACTACATGTCGGCGGGCAACATATCAGTCCCTATAGTTTTCAGAGGACCTAATGGAGCTGCAGCAGGAGTTGGTGCCCAACACTCTCAAGTACATAGACCAATCTTCCTTATGCATATTTGCATGCCTTAGCTTGTCTACTGTTGCTAAACTCACCGCATTTAAATCAACATGTAGTCTCTGGATCACCTCCACTCTACAATCACCACACTTTTTTTTTGGAATCTGTGCAGTGTTATGCAGCATGGTTTGGCTCATGCCCGGGTTTAAAAGTGTTGGCACCCTACTCATCGGAAGATGCTCGAGGACTGCTAAAAGCAGCAATAAGGGATCCTGATCCTGTTGTCTTCCTTGAAAATGAGCTGATGTGGGTGACTCAGTGTTAGCTGATTTTCTTTTCCTCTCATCATGCTTTTACAGACCTCTATGTGGTTCTTTTTGATTCAGCTATGGGGAGCGTTTTCCTGTTTCAGCAGAAGCTCTTGATTCCAGTTTTTGTCTTCCAATAGGGAAGGCCAAGGTTTAATATCCTCTAATTTTATGAGACTTAATTGAATTTCCGTTCTTACCTTTTTCTCTCTGAGTGACTGTTGTTCTTACTTCGGTAGAATTCTGTTGAACACACACTCTGTCTCTCCTTCTAATGGTTACAGATCGAGAGAGAAGGAAAGGATGTCACAATTACCGCTTTTTCGAAAATGGTTGGCCTTTCTCTCGAGGTGCGTGCTGCTACCATTGCCTGAAGATGTCAGTGTGCTTTAAGTCCAGATTCTCTGTTACTCATTTATTGAGTGTGGCTGGCTTTTGCACTTTTATTGGGTGATTATCATGCGTTGCAAGGACTTGACTGAATCTTACAGTTCTTCAGTGGAATTCACCATCTGGTGGTATGCATTGGGAATGTGACTTACAATTTCAGCTATCATAGCCAAGATGAGGGACTAACATTTCCCCCTCATAGTTGGTTTTCAAATCTTTTGCAACGGGATGAGCATCTGTTTCCTTGAAGTGGTGTTGTACTTTTCTGTAATTCTTGCGTACAGAATTTTCTGTAGTTCTTGGAAAGGTTGCGTCATTTAGTCGGGTAAAAGTGCTCAGATGAAAAATAACTGATAAGAATATCCAACATAGGTAAGAGTCCAAAAAGAACCAATGTGAAGAAAAAGACTGATCTGAAAGAATTTTTTGCTTTTGGTAGAAAAAAGGAGTTCAAGGTGAAGAAACTGTAGTGTTCCTTGGTGTGAGGCGATGCAATGAGTTTTAGGAGGATTTCATCAATGTTAAGTGACCACGGTTGTAAGAAAATTATTATTCTATCAACTCAACATGTGGCGGAGCTGAAAATTTTCAGAAGGTTGCCCAGGTTTGGCCTGGGGTCTCTGGGATAGCTGCATTTATACTTGCATGCGAGCGGCATTTTCAGTAATCTTCTCATGTTTCTTTCTTCAATCAGCTGGGCATATTCCTTTCTTTGTTTCTTTTTGTCTTCCTTCATTTTGAGTTCCTAGGTTTGAGAGAGAACTAGTTAGAAATGACCTGGGGGTTTAATTTTCAGGCAGCTGAAATCCTTGCAAAGGAAGGAATCAGTGCAGAGGTAAACTAAAATTGAGAATTAGTGCGCATGTTAGTTGTCCGGTACAAGCAAGCCCTAATCATTCTAAAGCAGGTCATAAATCTGCTCTCAATTCGACCACTGGATAGACCTACGATTAATGCTTCAGTCAGGAAAACCAGCAGACTGGTGACGGTTGAGGAAGGGTTTCCCCAGCATGGTGTTGGCGCTGAGATCGGGTTTAAACTGTTACTCTGTGATGCATGATTTATTTTGCGACACAAGAAACATGGTATGGATATTTATACTTTTTGCCTCTTACTCTGAGCAGCATGTCGATTATTGAGGACAGCTTTGGTTATCTTGATGCTCCGATCGAGAGGATTACTGGGGCCGATGTTCCCATGCCTTACGCGGCAAACCTGGAAAGAATAGCTCTTCCTCAGGTTACTTTTTGTTTCGATGTGTTTTTACTCAGCAGGTTTGCGGCAGATTTTCGTCCATTCGAAAGCTTTTAAGATGGTAGCAATGTACATATCATGTCAAACATTCTCAACTACCGCATAATGTTGCATCTAATTATATTCCTTAATTAATCGGATTTTCCTTCATTGCAACTTAACTTATCATTGGTTTCTTGCCATGTGCCCTTTGATCCGATTCTCAAGTTTTGTACAGATTGAGGACATTGTGCGGGCTGCAAAGAGAGTGTGCCACAGATCTGTACCAATGGCCGCAACTGCTTAGGCTAGGAAACTCTGCATACAGAGTTTTCGATCAAACTTTGGTTGCCCCTGTAATTGGACTTCTTCAAGAGTCGGGAGTTCTTTGTTCATTTTTCCTAGCTTGTTCATATCGAAGTAAATGACTTGCCCAGTTTCCTTCGCCGCCTGTTGCGTTTCTTACTAGAGGTGGAGATGTCACATGTAATTCTTCGCATCTTGGGTTGTGAATGGCTGAAGTATGGCACTTGTGGAGAATCTTTGTAACCTATTGAGATCCACTTAAAGAGCAATAATTCCTACAATCCTAGTAACTCAAGTTCCAAACCATAGATGTTTGGAAAGTGTAAACTTTACTATGCTATCATCGGGCAGGAGAAAATTAGAACTGTTGTATAGTCATCTTTCATATGCATCAAACTGAATACTTAAGTTAAATTGCTTAGAGCTGGGAGGCTCCCCGACAACGAGGGCGATTCGAGCCGGTTAGTTCGAGGCAGACAAGTATTTCGAAATCCGCTTCCTTCGCTGGAGGTCAGTTGCCACTCCTGCCTGCACTGTTGGTTTTGTGAGATTAGCGTAGGTCCGCACGTTGATTCTGTGACATGCAATGGATTACATACTTTCCATTACAAACCTTTGCACAAATCTCATTGATTGATCAGTCGAGGAACGGAGATTGTAATATAGGTCCGGAAAAAAGAAACACGATGTTAACGAAATTGCGTTTGCAATTTCTGAGCCTCCTTCCTAATTTCGTTGTATCCATAAGACATCTGAGTTCCAACAGAAAAACACCGCCTCCGCGACTCCATTACTTACCAATTTCTTACTTCTATACATATCCCAAACTCAAACAGGAGAAGAGGATCCTCCTAGCTTTTTTTGTGTTATGTTAAAGCTCGATTCGAGCGTTTTCTTTACTAGGCGGTCAGTCGCAGCTCCCGCTGGTGTCGTATCTCACGAATCCCATCAGCTCTGGTCCTTCCAATCTTGGATTCTTCACATAACTGCATACAAAGAAAGCCAAACACCTTCAAAACCAGAGTTAAATCTAATCTGAAACCAAAAAAGAGAGAGAACAGAAAAAGATTGCAATGAAAACAAATTCTGAGTAACCTTTGTTCGGAGAACTTGGAGAAGGAGCCGGAGGTAGGAATTGTACCACACAAGTCGTTGCTGGACACGTCTCTGTGCAGGTTTGGGAGTGTGAGTTAAGAGAAGAGAGCGAAATGAAGCAAAAAGGGTGAGAGAATTGAAGTGATTTGGGCTTACAGGATCTTTAAGTTGCCAAGTTTGGTAAGCTCTCTTGGGATTCTTCCACTCAGTCTGTTCCTGTTCAGTCGCCTGCGTAAGACAACATTGCGTGAGCCGACACCCCCTCAAATTATTTGCTTCTGTTCACGTTTTCCTTGAGAATGGCTGTGCCACTCATAAATGACAAGGGTAATGTGTGTCCCCTTGGATTTATTCCCAGAGATCGAAGAGCCAAGTTGTTTTTTTTTTTTGTAAGGTAAGATAGAAGAGCTAAGTTGTTCATACACAAATTGAAGAAGAGTTGTGCTAACGAGTGCTTTAAGGGCATAGTGATAGATTTTCAAGTCAGTTCATCAAACATGTCAAGAACATCCACAGAGATTATTATGTTTAACTCTAAGTGATTTGGATGAGTTTGTTTAAGACATTTACATCCCTTTTTCAGTTTTTCCAAATTGGATGAACTGTTTATGCATGGTGTCATCTTATCAGTATGAGAATTCGCTTAGATGTTCTCCTACACAAACTGTTTGTGTCTTTGGAACGCCAAACTACAAAATATTATATATATTTCAACAAATTATGAAAAATTTACATGAAATCTTTGTGTCGCTGTTTGTATATTGTGAAAGTTTCAGGTGTTTTGGGATCGATATAATAAAAGTAAAAAGTATATCTAAACGCTCTCTTTAATAGTTTTAAGCAATGGGCCTTCCTAATAGTTGTGTGTGTGTGTGTGTGTGTGTGTGAGAGAGAGAGAGAGAGAGAGAGAGAGAGAGCGAGCTCACAGGAATTTGAGATTAGAGAGCTTGGAGAGAGAGGCAGGAATGGAGCCGGTGAGGTTGTTGTGATAGAGATCCAAGCTCACAAGGCTCTTCAGCCCTCCAAGCTCCTTTGGAATTGGGCCCTCCAGGTAGTTCATGTACAGCTCCCTGCATTGCAAAGTGCATCCCCACCGAACACATTCAATTTCCCCAACCTATGAATTTATTGCAAAGAACCCAAGGACCGACATCTATCCATCATGGTCCAGGACCATAATGACACTTGACTGGTTTTTGAGTGTTCGATGGGGGCAAAGTTAATTCACATCAGCAACAGCCATCGTTCTATTAATTGTCCTCCAAAAAACAGTTGCCAACCCCACTTCTGCCCTTCGTCCTAGCCCTTTTGCCTCCCCTTTGAACTTGTATCAGAAAGATGTTCAAGATACTAAACACTTACCTCATCTTGCATCCCCAAATCGTATCTCAGTTAGATCCGCATAATAAAAACTTGTACAAACTTAGGTAGTTTGAGTTACGAAGAGACTAGCTTTGCCGTGCTATTTTGTTTGACAAAATGACAACTTTGTAAATCTCATATGACTAAGGCAATGGATTGTGAGGAGTTTCACTTACAGATACTGGAGACGCTCGAGCTTTCCCAGTTCCGGAACCAGGCTCCCCGACAGCTTTGCATTCCCGAGGTCTCTGCACGAGTTTGATTAAAGCCATCAATTTAACATCCGTTTTCTTTCTTTTGCTCAACAACTCTCCACCATTATCGACTTATTCTTGATTTGCAATCATCCCTTCAGCGAAAGTAGCGGAGACAAAACATGTACACAGCTCGGCGAGTTACTCTTTTTTGCATCAAGCCCAGATCGATATATGTCACTGCTGCTAAATATTCCGCATGCACTTTGGTAAAACAGAGGAGACATGCATGAAGGAGATTGTGTAGAGGCAAAAATGTTCTTATTCTTCGAGAGGGAGAGAGAGAGAGAGAGAGAGAGAGAGAGAGAGAGAGAGAGAGTTACAGTCGGGTGACGCGGTTGTCGCCGTCGCAGGTGACGTGAAACCAAGTGCAAGGGTCGACGAGAGTTGGGTCCCAGCTCTCAAGAACGCCGTCCGGGTCCTTCACGGCCCTCCTCAACGCATACAGTGCCTCCCCTGCTCAGGTCATTTCAATCACAGGAAGCCATTAATACACCATGAACAGGGCGACACATCTTTCTTCCCCCCTTCTTCTAAGTAGTAAAGCGGAAAGCCGTACCTTCTGAGTTCGCGCTGGCGGGGGCCGAAGAGGAGGAGAGGATCAGGAGAGCGAGATGTAGCAGGAGACAGATCGCCATCGGAGGGTGCAAACTTCGAACCTTGGAGCTTAGGAAGACGATGGAACCTGCAGTTATATAAAGATGAGAAAGAGAGACAGAGAGAGAGACAGAGACAGAGAGCAGAGATGAAGTGTTTTAAAATGAGAAAGCTGGGAAGCCAAAAGGAATCAAGAATCTCTCTGTTGGGTTGAGGGGGGAATTATCATAGAGCCCATAAAAAGGGCACTGCTCAGTGCTCACCACTTTGAAGTAGGAGGAGGCAGAAATGGGGGAAGAACCAAGACCCCAAAAGACTATTATATAGCTGAGCACGACCCCTCACATTCACAGTCTCAGCTGTGGCAAAATGAAAAGAAAAATTTGATGATTTCTCTTCTTTCGAGATCACAAGGACACTTGTCCTGAACAGAGGCATTTCTTTAATTGAGAAATTTGTTAGATGTCGCAATTTTCCACAAGAGGATGTCTAAGTAGCGTGAAAACATTCTTGTTATTTCGTAACCCAGGGGGCGTTAGATCTGGAACTGGAAAACATGGAAGCATGGAATAGACAAGGCTTCTAACTGGTGAAAAGAAACAGGTTGGGGTGGTCTCCCTAGTCATATTTGACTTAATTTCATACATCCCAAGGGCAAGATTTGAACGTTCATGTATGCCCTCGGGAATAGATAAGTACAACGTAATTAGAACAAAGGACTATTGTTGTTTTGTTTTGTTTTGTTCATGTGAAGTCACGACTTTCGAAGTAAGGGTGCAATGAGTCAAATTAGTCACTAGCCACTCGAATTTGACTCGGATTCTTTTCAAACTCGAGTTGATTTTTAATAGTTCAAAATTGTTTAGTCCAATTGAGTTCAAGTTTGAAAATATTTGATTCGAGTGACTCGCAAACCTGAATAATTTTATTTCATGCAATCTGTTTAATTATACATGTACAAACATAAATATAAATAAGTAGACGCTAGTTTGTTTTAGTCATATTTTATTTTTTATAATTTGAGCTTGAAATCAAGTCTAGTTTGAGCTTTGAGTGAAACTTTATGACTCGAGTTGAATCAAGCTCGAGAGTTTATTCGAGTTGAGGTCGGATTTGCAAAGTAAATCTTGATCAAGCTTAGGGCAAGTAGGAGTGTCGAATATATAAGTCAAGTTGAATTCGAATATTTTAAATGTGGCAACTCGAATCAATTGGTCTCAAATCGGAAGGACATAGCTTGAAAGTTCTAAATGCAGTCATTCAAATCTAGATTTCTTCTTTCATATATGAATATGGTGTTTTAGATTCTTTGAGCACCCTACTAGGATAATCCTCCTGTTCCATCCATACCGGATCATTACTTGGGACACGATCTGTGCTCTCGAGGTAATCCCAAGAGAATGTGTAAGCATGGTGATTCAAATACAGGTCTTGAGCGAGGACTACTTTTTTATGCACCGTGTTAAGTAACAATTACTTATATCGATGAAGGAAAGATAAAGAGATCAAAATGTATCCAAAGAGAAGAGGACCTCCTTGTGTAAAGTAAGCATCGAGAAAGTTAGGCAACATAAAAGAACGGTCCCACTAAGAAGAGGACCTTCGTCTGCGTAGGAAATACATTACGACAACAGAGGGTGTTCTTGAATGCACATTCTTGAAAAGGCTGCAGGTGAAAGAAGACTTAAAAGACGGGGAGAAGAAACGCTCCCCTCCTGGGTGCTCCACTGCTGTTGGGTGTTTGACTCCTGCTTCGAATCGAATCTGACTCCAGTCTCCAACAACAACAAACGTAATTCTTCATGCTTACTTTGGAAGTGCGCACTGATTTGAAAAGAGGCATTGGAACTAGAAGAATCGTTTGACTTCGATATCAGTGGCTGCGTCGGGTAGGCATTTTCCCTGTGTTTACCTCGGCCGATGATCTTTGTCCAGACGATGTTCTTGAGAATGTGAATCTTGTTCCCCCTTTGTTCCCACTATCTTTTCGCTTGTGCTGAAACTTTTCCTTCTCGTTTTTGCAAATAGAAATGCTTTAGATTCTCGTAACGTGTGGCGCTGTTTTGCCGAGGAAAATGCATTGATGTCTTCGTGATTTAGTTGGATGGCATTTGTAATTCGAACCCCAAAAGAAAGAAGAAAAAAAGAGAAATTGGAGTTCAACCGAATCTCAGATATACATGTATGGTGCTTGGCACCCATTCTTTTGCAGTGCTGACCAATGAATTGGAGTGCAAGTAGTCAACTGCACCAGCAGCTATAAAAATAAAAAGGATTCATGTAGGATGCATCTTCACCATATGACCTCTACGATCTCTATAATTGATACCTTCAGTTTCTTTTTCATTAACCGGCTGTTTTCTTTTTCCTTCTACGTAGTCAACGGATTGATTAATGGGATAAATTCATAATCCTTATTGAATAAACATTTGGATAATTGTATACCTTATTAATTAGAAGGAGTTAATTTATTTTGTCTAAGTAAATATTTCTTTTGGTAAAGTAGATTTAGATATTTATAGGGATCACTAATGAGGAGGAGCCAAGTTTATATATTTATGCGACGTATTTCGCCCAAGTAATAACTTCTTTTGAGATTGTTTTCAAGTAAAATGATTTTAGATATTTATAAGGATCATTAATGAGGAGGAGCCAAGTCTATATATCTCTCTCTTTCGCTTGCGTGCTCGCTCTAGATATATGCATAGACAATCGGGGCTAGGCTAGCCAAGTTCAAGAAGGATTTGTGTTAGATTTGTTCATTTTGCCCTTCGAGCGTAGGTGGACTTAATGGACTGCTTGCTCATTGATCAGGTCTATTGATTCTCACTTAAAGTTATCTCTAGTTGAAATAGAATTTGGTTACATTTCAGACGAAGTTATATCTACATTCACAAAAGGTTAGTCATTTCAAATGCACTTTGCCGCCCTCTTCACAACTTACATATGAAAAGCTATCCATCGGGCACCTAAAACCCTAAACCCTAGCAAACATTTAAAACTAAAACCCCATCATCGGTTGATATTTTTAGTATGACTATCAGTAATATTTTGTCACGTGACACTTATGGTCTCCTCTCCAGAGAAAAAGAAAGAGTCAAAAGGGGAATCGAGAGTGAAACAGCAAGGGGGACAAGGGTACGATCTTGGCCATCGTTCGCACTGAGGTGGGTGAGGTTCGAACGAATTGAGTGATAGCGAGCTGTCATGAGTTAAACCGACTGACTGACTATGGTAACTTTAAATATTGATTCTGGCTGAGCTGCAAATGCGGTGATGGTAACAACACAAGGCTACCCGGCCAACTCAATCGAGCATCTCCCTCTCTTCATCATCCGAACACGTGAGCATACGCTACTAAACCAAATAGTCAGTAGTGCTTTGACTAATCCAAGGTTAGGCAGGTCCACAAAAAGAAGCAAAACACTCATTCTTGCCATGTGAGGAGACTCGTCTTTTGATGTTATTTTTTCTTTGGTTCCATTTGGGTCGATCCTCTCCCCACGGGCCATCTTGGGGCCAACCTCATACTTGTGTTCGTCTTTGTTAACCCGACAATGGATTGTCGTGTGGGACAAACAAAGATCGTTTGTAATTTCAACCGGATCATGATTTTTGCCTCCCCCTTTTTCCCTTCTCAAAAGAAGTGACTAGACTAAGCCATGCATAGCACTGATGGTAGAATCTCAGCTTTTTCTTCTTTGATCTTTCGAACCTCTTTTGGGTTCGATCGGAGTTGAGGACAGATAAAAGTGGGTTCAAACCAAACTATGAAAAGTCATCTCGCATCTGCATAAAGCATAACTAACATGATGAAATTAAAGAGAGTGTAATAACTCTACGGAGCCTTTAAATTTCAAAGGAAATGGGGATTCATGATCGTTTCCAAAGTAAAGTAGGTCTCTATAGCTAACATGAACTAATAAGGCCGGAACGACGAAATAAAACCCGAGTTGATCATTTACACTTCTCATTTTTGGGCGATGAAAGGCTCTGCATAAGACTCCAAACATGCGTTATCACGGGACAACCAAGCAATATGAAAGCTGATGTTGACCTTTAAAGTTCCGGAAGAAACCTATTGAGCATTATCCTGCCTATTTGAATAAGTTGATTTTTATTGAATGTTAGCAATAAGAGCATGAAAAAGTTAGGATAGCCGTCCCCAAAGCATGAAAAAGGAAGCGTGGCTAATCATGACAGACACCCAACAACCTGAAAAAGGTGGTCCGAGTCGCAAGGGTTTGGTTAGCTAGCGACCATTATGATCTTTATAGTCGCTTGGATGTGTCCAAATTCGAAAAGCGACGAGGACATGGTCAAAACTGAGGGAGGGAAAAAGGCCCCTTTCTTTTTTCCTTCGGTTTGAACAATGAAGGTGCTGACCAACTTTATCACCAACAAGGCAAACACCTTTCTAATGCCTTTCCCTCCAATTTCCATGTCAAATCTGTCTTCCGTGAGTTGGTCCCGGTCCACATGAATAGTTTCCATCCCAATCATTTTGAAAAATATTAATTGAGCCAAGCATACCGATGAATTCACTTTCAGAAGACGAATTTTGAATTCTCAACACTAGAAACGTATTCTACATGCAACACATGCCCAAGAAACAACGATTTATCATCGAATACATGCCCAAGAATGATGTTCTATTACTGATCAAAAAATTGGTATATTACATTTGTGAACGTACCTTGATGTCCACAAGACTAAGTGCCCTCTTTGCGACAATCTTTAGAGAGATCTTCCTTGGCAGTCATGGTTTTTCATCGCATGAGAGAAGAGTCGTAGAAGGAACGAACATAATCTTCCCTTCTGTTATGTTGTTGATAACTGCTCTCTCTTTTCATTTTTTATTAGATAATATTTTATCTTTTATTTTGAATTCTTAAGTAACCGCCATTTGAATATGGGCTGGGTTAACCCCACATAGGCGGCCCATACATATAACCCAATATCCATCACATAATACAGCCATAGGGGTTGAAAACTCCTTAAAACTCGATGAGGTAGCGGAAAATGGAAGATAGAGAAAAAATCGGAAATGTAATCATTGATATGTTCCGACTTTCTTCGGTGTAAGTAGGCGACTCGAATGATTATCGATCACATCGTATGATTGTAAATTTATTGGAATAAATATTGGAAATGCCAATCCAAACTTTATTGTACTACGACACGACGCTTCCATCGTAAATCTACTTGCTTCCGATCTTAGGATCCTGCGTTATTGTTGTAACCACATATCCTTCAAGAGACAAAAAAGAAATAGCATTTGTCACAGTTAACATCTATTAAGAATGTGATGAATTGGTACTTGTAACTGGGACAAGAACTGGCACGATCAATTAAAGAATGGAGCAGCAAAAATAAAAACCCTAATTAAACGAGATCATGTAACACATATTCATGTGTACCCGTGGGATCAGCAGGGTGGACTCTCCCTTGGAAATGGTTGTCAGATACATTCCTGATGAAATCACCCAAGAAAAGATCATTCATTTCGCTTTTTCTCTCTCTTTATCACTATTATTATCCATTTTTTTGGGTTCTTTTGTTATGTGTCCAAGCATGAAAGAACTCACAGGGTCTGCAAATCGCCCCAGAGAACAAGTTCAAGCACCTCCTTGGGTATGGTCCCGGTCAGCTTGTTACTGTTCAGCGTCCTGTAAAACCCCAGCATAGGAGACAAATTCCCTCATGCCTTGGGACTTTTGAAGCTGAATGTTTAGATATGGGAAGATAGATTAGTGTTTGCTGTGGGGTACGTACATGAACCTCACGGACTCCAGTTGGCCCAGAGATGCAGGGATTGGGCCGGAGAGTTTGTTCTGGTGAAGCCCCAAGCTCACCAGCTTCTTCCAGTTCCCCATCTCCTTTGGAATGGTCCCGGTGATCTCATTTCCGAATACCATGCTGCCAGATTTGTGAATCATATATTGATATGAGCAGTTGATATGAAAATAGACGTATGTTTTCCATTTGATTTCTTCTTATGCTGACCAAATGTTTAGCTGGGAGAGTTTGCTTACAAGTACTGCATATTAGCCAGGAGACCCAACTGCGGGATCAAAGGTCCGGAGAGTCCTGCATTTCCGAGGTCCCTTCAACCAAGAACACAGATCACATCGTTTAGCAAGTCAAACAATACTCCGGCGAATGCCCTTAAGAGAATTGTTTAGTCCCCGTGAATCTATATCGCACGAGCCCAAATCTATGCAGGGTTCGCAACATTTTGATAGATCTTATGTTGGAGATAAACTAGAATGATCCTTAAAACGCTAAACAAACACCAACGTTTAGGAGCTTCGTAGGAGTGAATGTAGAAGCAAAACCAAAAGCTTACACTCGGACGACGGAGTTGTCGCTGTTGCAGGTTACATGATACCAGGTGCAGGGGTTCACCAGAGTCGGATCCCAGCTTCCTAGCACCTTATAAGGGTCCATCAGCTTTGTCTTCCATTCATACAACACATCTCCTGTTTTTTTTTTTTTTGCAGAAAAAAATTTCAAAGTTTATTCACAAAGCTCATATATAGATCAAGTCCATATTCGACTTAAAAATGGTAATTTGAGAAGATATTGAATGGACCACGACACCGCTGGTGTCGATGGGGAACAACATCGCGATTGAGTTAGAAAGAATCTGAAGATGAATAGGATGTCAATCCTAAGCAAAATTAGACAGAAAGAAAGTGAGGAATGGAGAACGTACCTTCCATGTTACAATTCGCAAATTGGATAGCAATTGCGGCAACAAGAGCCATAACTACCATCTTAGAACCCATCGCGCCCAAGTTTACAAGAAAACCACAAACTCCTCCTTGTGCATTTTACATGAGAAGATACGTCCCCCATTTATACTTGCTAAATTTTGTCGCCACTTGAAGCTACCATAGCTAGGGAAGGATTCAAAACTGTGAATTTTTTTTTTTTGGTAAGGTCAAAAACTGTGAATTTTCATCACTACAGATCCCGACTATTACGTTGCATTATTGATTATCTCCGTCCTCTTCCGATTATTTAGTCAGTAGTTGAATGGAAAAGCTTCTGCAGATTGGATCGGCTGACTGAAAGTAACTGTGAATGGTCAGATAACACTTTCATGTCGCCCCATGTCATTGCTCGCTCTTCACTCCATTGACTACAAGACATAGCACCACCAATGACTGCATGAATGAATGGATATCAATCGTCATGGTTCTAGAATTGCACATGGCCAAGCGCAAAAAGTTGAATAGTCAAATGATAATTTGGGACACATTCCAGAAGCGCCATCTTTGAATGCTCTATTGTCTAACTCCAATGGTCAAATAACGATCAGAGTCATGCACATGTGCATTTAACTTTTAGTTTAAAAGGCTACTCCTTTAAGAATCGATTATCTGAAATTTCTTACTTAGGACAAACGCATTGTCTCATGTGAGTTCTGGTCCTTGGCTGCTGCAATAAAGGATAGAACATCAACATTAACTTGTTGCCCAAGCGTCTCGCATACCAAGCAGCAATGACCAAACTGTTAAAGAGCAACAACCCACATCACGATTTATTTGCAATGAACATCACGATTTATTTGCAATGAACAACCTACTCGTCGAGTAGCGTATGCCATACAGGTACGCTATACACAGAATTGATCTCCACATTTAAGAATTTCGTGTCAGCGACCCCTTGAAAATATTTGGAAGCCAAAAAAGCGAACTCTGTTAGGTAGGCTCAAAATTGCTCAATCAGAAATTCATCTCGTGTCAAATGATAAAATACCGCTCGAATTATATAGTGTAAATTAAAGTAGGATTACATATATTTTGACAAACGGAAAAGCACCACCTCGTTCAGGTGCGAGTTCAACAATCAGGAGCTTCCTCACTAGCCTTCACAAAGCGGCCTTTCACTCGCTTCCTAGTATCAGCTCTGGTCTTCCTCGACTCATACCGTATGTGCTTTTCAAATCTGTCCATAATAAGATTTAGTTTAATAGGTGCTACATATTGCATGTGAGTCTAGATGTAGCATTTCAAAGAAACAGGGAATAAGAGAAGCAATTACAGAATGTTACCTTCGAGTTTTTCTCTTCTCCTTGTAGCGGAGCATGGCATCACCTCGGTGCTGAGCCAGCAACTTCACGTCGGCTTTCGATGTAACCACTGTTGTTGCGCTGTCATTATCCACGAGCAAATTTGGTTCTCCAACCTCGTATTCTCTTGAGCAAACCAAGGCTTCATATTTAGCAAGAGTTGTACCTGCTGTGGGTTTGGGTACTAAATGGATATCACTCTCAATTATTGCCGAACCATGCCTTGCAATTGGGTTATTCAGAATATTCTGTAATTTGGCCAAATAATAACCGGGATTAACATCCATGCTGATCAATTCTCTTCAGTTCAGTCCACTAAAAAAGATTCTCAGTGTGACAGTATTCTAAAGTCATTAAGCGAGAACTAGGTTGAACAAATTGTGTATTCTCTTCGCATTAATTTTAGAGAAAGCAAATTCTTCACCTGCCAGAAATGGAAGAACTGAAGAGTAAGCATAATTATGCCTGAACTGCAAAATTCTAGGTGATCATCATGGTTAAGAGCCAGAGGGGAAGAGTAGGTTTTTCCATCAGGTTTAATTGTCAAAAGAAGCTCATGATCTCTGAAAGTGATGGACAAATACTTTCACAACTATTCTCAAAGATCAGTGAGGATCTCCCACTAAAACCAATCACTAATCTGTTTCCTTTTCTAATAAAGATCTTGTATAGCAGCAGGCTAAACAAGTGGTTGCCCGCTTATCCCAATCTTGCTTTATCAACATTAGAAAGTTATTTTGTTCCTTGGAAATTATGAAGTCACTAAGAATTTCTTTCAGTTGTACAATTAGAAACTCCAGCAAGGTTTTGGTACAATGTTTTTCTGTCCATTTCTGACTTAAGGACAGGACAGGGCACGATAAAAAGCAGGCTACAATTGAGATAAGAAATGTCGCCTCAAGTCCAGACAGCAGCAACTACATACTTGAATTGATCAAGGCTACGAAAAACTGCTACTTATGATTGTTTCTCGTTAAGAATATACAGCCTAACTTGATTCTGACTGACCATAATGAAGGCGTAGAATTGACTCGAGCAAGCAAAATCAGGTCATGAACATAGGAAAAGCTTACATTCAATGATGCAATATCTTCGTGCGCCAAAGAGCAATTCATGTGGTACAGTTCTTCCGAGGCTTTCGACGTCAACAAAGGCACTTCTCTCATAAGTTCATCATAACTCTTGATCATGAAGCCTTCGCTGTTCATACTGAATTCAACTTCCACTGGGCCAGGTTCTTCGTGACCCCTCAGCCGTCCCAAGTTAAAATCCCATATCTGCCGTATTCACAGCCTAATCAGCATAAAAGAATGTAAAGTATAGCAGTCCAATCAAGAAAGGAAATAACTGGGAATAAAAATCGCTCTAATGGGGGGAGCATGTAAGAACAGGCATTCCCTAACTATTATCACATTGACCGACCAAAAGGAACGAGGAATCCTACTATTTCACATTACAAGGATGAATCTTGCCGAGTAACCTGGACACCCATGTCTCAAGAGAAACCAATTCTTCAGAGGACCAACCGATGGTTTAGCTATAAACAATGGGCATGTAAAACTAAACCAGTGACTTCATAATTCATCAGAACCACACTGAACTGAACATCACGGCAGCTTGTGTTGGTAATTGGCATCATTCGATGAGAAATATACCAGTGAAGATGCAAATTCAACAGAAAGAAAAGCCGAGCAAAGCTGAAGCAAACAAGCCAGGCATGAACAAGAACCGCCGATCAGAAACACAAAAGAAGACCTGAGTGGTTTGATTGCTAGGATTGCAGTCCCAGATCATGTCCCTCTCGAGGCTCTCTTCCCAATCCCTCCGAGACGTCAACATCAGCAACGACTCGAACAACGCGCCCTGGCCCTCCAACAACCGCTCGCACCCACCATCGCTGCCGTCCGCGACCTCGCATTTCTCCGCCGCGTTCACCGCGCTTGGCGTCGCCAGCCCCAGATCCTCCCCTCCGCCACTACCGCCCACCGAACAATCCCTCTCGAACAGCTCCACCAGCTGCTTGCGCACGGCCTGCTTGCGCCTTCCGCCTTGCGAGCTGCGGCGTTTCCCAATCTCCTCGGACGACGACCCCAAAGCCTTGTCGTCCGGCACCGTCATTTCTTGAACGCCGAACCACGTCTCCGAGGCCAGGCCCCACAGCGAGGCGAGCTCGATCGAGGACGGGCAGCCCGAGAATCCCTCGGCGGCGGCGGCGCGGTCGTGGGAGGCGGAGGCGGAGGAGGAGCAGCCGCCGCCGCGGGCGACGAGGTCGCAGCCGTGGCAGAGGGCGAGGTCGTCGGCGGGACGGAGGGGGGCGGCGGCGGGCTCGGAGGAGCAGACGTCGCAGATCCGGGAGCGGATGTGCTTGCGGGAGAGGAGGTTGGCGGAGTGGACGAGGCGGTCGCAGGGGAGGCAGAGCCTGGCGGAGTCGGCCCGGCAGTAGAGGACGGCGGCGCGGCCGGCGCAGAAGTCGCAGGGGACGCCGCCGCCGCCGCCGCCGTCGCCGGAGGTTCTTGATCTGGGGCGGCTCATGACTCGACGACGGCGAAGATCAATGGGTCGTTGATTCCGGGGGATGGAGGAGGAGGAGGAGGAAGAAGGACTTGGGATTCGGAGTGTGGAGAAGAAGGTGGTGACGGTGGACTGGTGGACTGAAGAATATGTCATTTACCATTTTAATCTCTTTTTTGTTTTTTTTTGTTGGTGAGAGAGGTGGTTTTTTTTTTTTCTGATTAAAAAGTCATTTAACGATTTATGTGTCGAAAGGAAAAAAAGGATATAGCTAGATATCGAACCGCAAGGCTGCGTTTGGTCGACCGGATAAAAGTCATGATAGAATATGTTTTATCCTATCCTGTGTTTGGTGGTGGTTCAGGATAGGATAAGGTCGGATATAGACCGGATATAGCCAGGATAAAAAAATCCGGGAGGGGAGTGGGATAGATCCGGATAGGATTTCTAATGCCTATTTTTCCAGAAACGCTACACTCCACTCGCCATCATCTTTATCCCCACACCTTGTGCGCTTTCACCAAAAAAATTTCTCGGCTTTTTTTCTTTCGCTAACTCCTCTGGACCAGTGAATAGCAAAAAATAAAAATAAAATTTATCATATCCGACTTTAAATCCGTAGTCCACTAAACAATGGACAGGATACGAAGAAATCCAAAGATTTCTTATCCTATCCTATCTAGTCCTATCTAGTTTAAAAATTCGGACTACTAAACGCAGCCCAAAGGTAATAGAATTCTAGACTTTTTCTTTCTCGAAATATAGAAATCGGGAGTACTATGTTATTTGTCGGGAAGAGAGGCAAATGAATTCTAGAATTCCCAGAAGTAAAAATCTAGATAAAAAAAAAATTATTGTTGCTTTCCACCAATTTATGGAAATTGGTTTTATTCTCCTTCGTCTTTTGTTTTACATGAATGAAGCAAATTAACCATCTCATATCATAAGTCGCCTGAGTGGTTAGGGTCTCACCTTAAGATCAGGAAGGCAGAGGGATGAATCCCGAGCTCTTTATCTTTGTCCCGCCAATCGACGCATCCTTGTCGGTGTTTGCTTTGATCCATCTTCGGGGTGCCGAGTTCGAATCCTTCTATATCTACTCAGTTCGAGCTTACCCGATGCCAGAAGAAGGGATCCTGCGCAGGCGCTCTGTAATGGGTTTGCCTGTTGCGATCGATGCAAGCAAGGACAACACGGATTCCCCCGACAGTCGTAAAAGAAATTGTCAAATGATAGATGGCAGACATACCAGAATTAGCGAAGGGAAAATGACATAAATGGTATTTGAACCTTGACTAAATATGCAACATGGTCCCTAAACTTTGAATCTGTTCGACGTGATCCTTAAACTTCTGATTAATGTGCAATATTGTCCATGAGCTTTTAATTTGTTCAATATAGTCCTTAGACTTTTTGTACGTGTTCAAACTAATCCTTTGGCTATATGAAAATGTTTAATATTGTTCCCGAACTTAAATTAATTAAAGGATGATATTAGATATTTCCATATAGTTTGGGGACCAGTTTAAATATTGACCAAAAGTAAAAGAAAGTTCATAGATAACATTGTATATCGAGCTAAAATTTAATGATCATATCGAATAAATTAAAATTTTAAATACCACATTAAATATTAAATCGCGATTCAAAAATCATTCGTGTCATCATCCCATTAGCGGGACCTCGATGCCGAATTGACATCCACGTCATGGAAAGGGTCAATATTGCTAAAAGTGGAGCCCCCCTTGGGAGAAATATCTCCTCAAAGAGAACTTTTGGCTGAGCTGGCGTTTGTTGCGAAGTGGCTGACCTGACCAGTCTCGGCATCTTCATTTCCTCCAATAATATTGGATGCCCGTCCCTGGCCCAAGGGCCAACTTTTTTGCAAAGACAAATAAATCTTGAGGAAAATAATTAAAAAAAAAAACAAAGCAAAACAAACATTGGCGGTGATATTAGTGAAAAATGGAAATGAAAAATAAAAATGATCAAAATTTTTGGGTAGGTAAACCATGAGAGAGTGGGGGGACCACTAGAGGAATTTATAAATCGCCACCACGTGTCCTCCTCCACCTTTGTCGTGTAATTATTAGCGTGCCCGTACGAGGGAAAAAAAGAAGAAGCTCGTGAGTGTTTTAATTTGCTGAAAATGATAAGTCAGCGGGTAATCACTTACGATCAAAGAAAATAGACGTACTTAAAGTTAGAAAAAAGGGTTAATACCACCAAAAACCCTAAACTGGTACACATGTGACAATTTTACCCCGAACTTTTTTTTTTACCATCAAAAACCCCAAACTGGTACATATGTGACAATTTTACCCCGAACATACCCTAAAAAACCCCAAACTGGTACACTTGTGACAATTTTACCCTGACATACCACAAAAAACCCCAAACTGGTACACATGTGACAATTTTACCCTAAACTATAATTTTAATATTATTTTTTCGAATTTTTATTTATTTTTTATTTTCTTTTTTTTTCATCTTCAACCTCCGGTCGGTCGCCGGACCGGCCGGAGGCGGAAACCGGCGAGGTCGGCCCCGACGCCGGCGTCGGGCGAGGGTCGGCCTCGCCTGGGCGGGCGAGGACAGCCCTTGCCCTCGCCATCGTCAGGCGAGGGTTGTCCTCGCCTGACTCGGCGAGGGCCGCCCTCGCCTAACTCGGCGAGGGCCGCCCTCGCCCTCGCCTGAGTCGGGCGAGGGAGGTCCTCACCCGACTCAGGCAAGGGTCGGCCTCGCCTGCGCGGGCGAGGGCCGCCCCGCCCAACACCGGCGAGGCCGTCCTCGCCTTGCAACAGCGGGGCCGAGCCCTCGCCAGATCTGGCGAGGCCGACCTCGCCCAACGCCGCCAAGGCCGACCTCGCCCAACGCCGGCGAGGCTCGACCTCGCCGGCGTTGGGTGAGGCCAACCTCGCCGTTGCAAGGCGAGGCCGGCCTAGCCCAACGCCGGCGAGGTCGAGCCTCGCCAGTGGCCGGTGGGGCTGAGCCCTCGCCGGCTCCCGCCTTTGGCCGGTCCGGCGACCGGCCAGAGATTAAAGACAAAAAAAAAGTAAAGAAAAAATAAAAAAAATTAATTAAAAAATTCGAAAAATAAAAAATAATATTAAAAAATTAGTTCGGGGTAAATTTGTCACATGTATACCAGTTTGGGGTTTTTTGTGGTCAAAAAAATAGTTCAGGGTAGATTTGTCATAAGTGTACCAGTTTGGGGTTTTTTATGATCAAAAAAATAGTTTGGGGTAAAATTGTCACAAGTGTACCAGTTTAGGGTTTTTCGTGGTATTAACCCTAGAAAAAATAAGTTCTCTAACCTAAAAAAAAAACATTTTCCTAAAGGAAATCATTTTCGTTTATCGTGAAATTTGCTCCAAAACAAAGTCGCCTTTCGAGAGAGGGGATTCGCAGTAATCTTGGTAAATTACGCCGTTGTACATCTCTTCCGACTGTCCTTTCAATTGTATTTGAATGCCACCAACGTTGCTGCGATCAGCAAAAATTATATATTAGTCAAGGGCAAAAGTTATCGAAAATTCTAAATTATACCTCTTGTGATATATTTACCTTAAAATTTTTTCTGCAACATAAAAAATCTCGAACTTGTACCTGTGTGACACATCTACCTTTCATCAAAGTTTTGTCAATGAAAATCGGTAAAAATCTGTCTTCATGGTACCGTGTTGAAATGACACCCACACGACTTAAGTTAAATAAAATTGATGTTATTTTGGCTAAAAATCATCTAATGGGACCTTGATTGAGGGTAAATGTGTCACATATATATAAGTTTGAGATTTTTTACGTCACTAGAAAAAATTTAGGGTAAATTTGTCACGATAAGCGTAGTTTGAGGTTTTGATTTCACAGAAAAAGTTGACGAGGAATATGTCACGTGGGCATAATTTGGGGTTTTAGTTGCTTTTTCATACGAACAAATTCCAAATCTATCGGTAGTCCGCCCAATTTGGGCTCTAGCTAATGCCTTGCTAAATCCATGAATTAAGTAAGGTATTTCATGAACTAGGATATACCTACCTAAAATGGTCTTTGCATCCTAAAAACTAAACACCTACATATTTATGTCAATCATGAACAAACATCCAGGGCATTCTCTACGGCTCTTAATTAAAATAGGCTAAGGGCCCGTTTGGTAATGTGTCAAATAGTAAAAATTTCTGTTCTTTTATTTTCAGAAATAATTTGGGAACAGAAATGCATTTGATAAACTTTTTATTCCTGAGCACATTTTTGCAAATATTTGTGCTGAAAAACAGTTTTGGAAGAGAAACAAGAAGTAAAAAAAAGTTACTTCTTGTTTCTTAGTACAATTTTAAGAATCAGTTTTTTTCTTCTTTTTGTGTTGCTCTTCTTGGGTTGTGGACCGGCGGTCAGCAACTAGCCACAAGCCTAGGGCCGGCGAGGGCATCACGGCCCTCGCCAACCGCAGATGGAGGCGAGGGTCCCCCCTGCCGACGAGGGTGAGGGCTGGATGCTTGCCGCTTGGGCAAGGCAGCTCGTTGTCTATCATGGCGAGGTCGGCCTTGCCATCGCGACCCATGGCGAGGTCGACTTCACCGTGGGTGGCGATGGCGAGGCTCAGCCTCGCCCGATCTGGGCGAGGCCGACCTCGCCATGACAGACGGCGAGCCGCCTCGCCCAGGCAGCAAGGGTCCAGCCCTCACCCTCACCGGCAAGGGGGACCCTCACCTGCACCGACCACCGGCAAGGGCCGTGACGCCCTTGCCGGCCCTGGGCTGTGGCCGGTCGCCGACCATCGGCTGCTAGTTGCCGGCCGTCGGCCATGGCCTGGGTAGAAAGAAAAAAAAAATTAAACAATTCAAAATATTATTAATAAAAAGAAATTTGTGTGTAATTACTAAACGCATTTCTATTCTTTTCTACTCTAGGAATAGAAATTTTGAACAGTTTATCAAACGCCTTCAAATGCTCAGAAATTATATCCGGGCACAAAATAAAAAAAATCATTTCTATTCAAAAATAGTTCCCGGGCATAGAATAGTATTCATGCGTACCCTAAGTATTTCTCCATGGCCTACGTCCAAAAAGATGACTTTGCAGTACCCTCTCAATAAGATATTTGATTATTTAAAATGTTAACGTGCGAAATACCCTTAATTATTTCTATAATTTTTGAAACTAACAAAGTCTAAGATGGTCTGAGTGGCCAGTTTTTAGGTAATTAATAGTTACTTCAACTAAAATCGCTTCCTAAAAGCTCTCGAAAAGTGTGGTCTAATAATCCTCTTCATTCTCAGGCAAGCTCGTCGCTTGTTTGCAACAAACTAGTTACAATGTTAGTCCAAAAGGAAAGCTGAAGGTATAACATTATCAAAAAGTCGACGGACCTAATTACGATCGAGGGAGGTGAACATCTAGCTCCATGTTGCGGATTCTTGAGGCGACTTAAACGACGTGTGCACGTCGACATATTTAATGAGTTGACTGCAGATCACGAGACTAATTGGAGAATAACGAAAACAATTCGTATGATCTGTGGGTTATATATATCGAGTCCATGACAATCGCTGATCAGACGTACTCGGCCCCTTCAATACTCTAGATCACCATATGATTGGCCAATAGATAGATAGTATTTTGAAAGGCAAATCGAGTGTTTCTCCTTTTTCTTTAGAGATAATGACACAAATAGTCACTAGCCTTTAGCTCAATATGCAATGTGGTCCCTCAACTTTTAATTTGTTCAACGTGATTTCTGAACTTTAACCTAATCTATTTAGAGATCCCTAAACTTTAATTTATTCAATGTGGTCCTTTCATTATTTAGAGATCGGGTTCAATATCGAATATTTTCATATAATTTATGGACTAAATTGAACATATACCAAAAATTCAAGGACAACACCGAATAAATTAAAAGTTCAGGAACAATATTGCACATTAAACCGAACTTTAAGGACTACATTAAATAAAAGAAAGGTTCAGTAATCATTTGTGTCATTTTACATTTTCTTTAAGGAATTCTTGGGAAGCATTTCTCTTTAGATCTTGCCTAGTGAAACTGCTAGATGGGCTGCCTTTCCGGTATACGGATGGGTCCAATCTCCATCTCTCTCGTGTCTTTCTCACGAGATGGATTTGGCCCAACCTTAGATGATGCTGACGATTATTCCTCGGGATTGGGTTACTCTTAAAATTAAGAATAATTATATCGCATAACCTAATCTTAAATGAATAAATCGTCGTTACTTTGCGTGGGACATCCCCACAGAAGAATCAAGAAGAGTTTGTGTGAGGATCGCGACTTGAAGAAATCCATTGTCGTTTGCAAAGCGCTCAACTTGAATGCAAATGGCTTATCGTTCAAGATCTTAATACACATCCCCAAGTTATGGATGCGGTCATTAACCGAAGACGCTTGTGGCAAATTGCCTCATCGCATTGAAGCACTTCTCTGCTTTTCGGGGCGTTGAGACCCTTTGCAGACTAAAGTTGGCAAATTCATGAACGCAACAGAAAGTTAGTAAGAGAAGTCCTGCCTGTGTCAAAAACCAAACCGGAACCGGAATCGGAATCGGAACCGAACCGAACCGAATCGAGAATTATTTTCTTCCGATTCGAATTATTTCGTTTCGGTTCGGTTAACCAAACCGAATTGAAATTCTCAACAAAAACCGAATGTTTTTTCTCATCCCTCTCAAAACCGTGCCATGAGAAACTCTAATATCCAGCTTTCTTATCTGAATCAAAATCCGAACAAAAACGATCCGATCTGAAATGAGGTTTTCGGTTTGTGTTGAGACAGAAATCGTTGTATATTTCCATTAAGCTTAGTTGGGTATTTATATACCCAAAAGTACATTCTAGAAGATTTACTAGCAAGAAAAGAATT
Organism: Syzygium aqueum; assembly: GCA_031216185.1. Lineage (NCBI taxonomy): Eukaryota > Viridiplantae > Streptophyta > Magnoliopsida > Myrtales > Myrtaceae > Syzygium > Syzygium aqueum. Next base: position 38,031,926 of record CM062238.1, on the reverse strand, counting down.
ACATAAAATAGAAAACTTTCTAATTTCTAAAGATAAGATTTGAAATTTTCCAAAATTGATAACCCTATATTTGGTAGATATATATTTAATTGATAGTTTGGCTCAAAATTCGGTTCGGTTCAAGTGTATACCCTGACGGTTAGTTCAATTTGAATTTTCAAAAACCTGAACTAGATCGAACCGTTTACGCTCTTACATTCACCACCATAGATCCCAATGGATACGTGGCTTTGACTACTTGCGAAGCCGAATCGGATGTGCTTTTCAGCTTACTTGAATTGCGAGGTCACCAAGTGAGGTTGACTTTCACTATTCGCGAGCCGGGGGTACGTGTAAATGTGGCTACGAGTTGATAGGAGAATTAGAATATTGAGACCATGAAAGTTGCATAGATGGAAAGAATCGTAACTGATGATGTGACTAAATCCCCTCTTTGCAAGCCCCAAAGTCCATTATCAATGGCAAAGAGTCGAGACACATCTATGAGCTTTCCACATCAAGTGCGTACCAAAATGTTCTTTTTCAGCATCGACCACGACCCGAATATGTTCCATAGGAAGAACAATGCCGTAAGGATCATGCAAATTGGTACTTATGTTAACGCATAGTCATGCCCGTTTACTTTTCGAGGGATTCGGCCTAGTGGGGCAATGCTTCCCGCTTATCATCGCGGCTATATATATAGGGGCTCTAAGGTCATTGCATTATGCGTCGGACCGGGTAGAATGCAAGACATGCGGGTTGCATCTGGAAGCGAGAGAACCGGAAGGAAGGCCCTACATGAGGATCAAGAGTCTTGTTTTGTAGCCAAGGATGACTTGCCTGCGGTCTCTCGAGGGGTCTCGGCGATGTCGAAAAGCACACAAGCTCGGGTAGAGCTCGAGCAGACTTCCGAGTGCTAGAGGAAGTGATGGAGCCCTAGGTGATTTACAGGCAGTCTCCTTGGCTAACGAGACCGGCTCTTATCTCTCATGCCGGGCTCTGTCTTCTATTGTTCCACCTCGAGGCATTCTTCATAATCGATATGGCAAGCGCGAGCATTCACTCAAAGTTCGGTATCGTTCTTCGCAACAGTGACAATTGGTAAGGTCTCATAATCGAACTTTTACTGAAATAGCAGTTTGCGTTTAGCCAACTGAGAATACAAGTCAAAATTAAAGCCAGGCAAAATTACTTTGTTGCCTCTCATTAACAATTTTGCCCATTCGGTACCTATGAGATATCCCGTATATAATCCTAAACTAGCGTAGTTTGCATGTAGCTATTGAGATGATAACACATGATTTTCACTTCCCGAGCTGAAAATCCGCTGCCACCCAACCAATTGCACCAAGTGATGCCTGTTTATCCATTACACGCACCATGTCAACCAAGTTCTTAAACTGAAAATTCCATCACGTCCCAATCAACTAATGCCAACCCCCGAGGGGTGATTACAGTTGTTAATGTGTGTTGAAAACCAAGTTCTTTTCAATTATACAGATCTGCATCAATATGTATGAATAAACATTCTTGTTACTTATTTTTCTTTTCTGACCTTACTAGTATCATAAGTATACTTTTGTTAATAAGACCCGTTATGCAATCATCACAAATTGTTATATTTATAGTTTCATTGCACATTTTCAGCACTTGCCACACCTCTATGGCTTTTATTTTCCTATGACTTGCATCTTTTCCTTAACAAGTATCAAAGTCACTCATGTTCCTCCCATTGAACAGACCGACGGTTGATACAAGTCACCTTCAAACAAGACAGCAAATAGGAGCATAACCACACTTGCCACTTACAACAACAGTTCCACCAGAAAAATGAACAAAAATAATTAATGGAAAACCTATATATTCTACCCCCCCCCCCCTACATTTTGATGTGGTCCAAGTCCAACTTGGCCACCGAATAAATTGTTGCGAATTCCGGAAGCAAAAATGAGAAAAAAGTATGCTAATTCATGTTTCTTTCGTTACTTTCCATGACTTTTTTTGGGTTTGCTGTGTACTTAGCAGGATATCATTCACCAAATGTTGAACACATTCTACATTTATCCTTGTACATTCATGGGTTTTCTAATCTAAGTCCCTGTATTTTTAATTTGTCTAATTAAGTCATTCTACTTTTATAAACTTTCTGATCAAATCCCTCTAACACAAATTTTGTCCAAATTCAGCTGATGTGGCCGTGTTATAACACTAGGATATTATGCGAATAAAATTTAGTAAATGTGGATGCCACCGTAGAAGAATTTAGCCTACGTGAACAACACCAGTGTATGATGCAAATTAGATTTAGCCAATGTGGATACCCAAATGGACATCTATGTTGGAAAAATTTTATGCCTAGTGTGATCCGAATGTCACGTTAGCTGGATTTGACCTCATAATGATTTGATTAGAAAATCTATAAAATTAGAAGAACTCGATTAAACAGTTTAGAAGTACTAGACTTGATTAGAAAATTCACGTGGAAGTATTAGGGAAGAAATTAAAGTAAAGTTCATCCTTAAATGTTGCATTTAGGGCAATAAAATCTAAGCTAATTTACCATAAAACAGTGCCAAACTCTACATAACAAACAATTTAAGCCCATTGAGCCTAAAAAATGACACATTCATGGCAAAGCAAAAGGGGAAAAAAGTTCTTTGGCTTTTTGTGGCTGCCTAATTTCTTTTTTAATAAGAGAAATATAATTGGAATGTCTCCTAGCAAGGTGCAGAATCTGATCTGTGGACGAGTCAACATCAAATAGAACAACTCACTCAAATTTACCTTCTATTTTGCCAACTCAAGTTTTGCCGGTCCTCTTGTCATGTTCCAATCCGGTGGGCATCCCCATATTTCAGATATTCTTGTCTTCACAGCGGCCCAAGCCCAACTGTCCACTGTCGCAAATAGTTCCAAAACTTGAAATTATTGTTATGCCATGCGACTAGAGATGATGATCAGTTTTCAGGTAAAACGAGTATTCGGTTTTTGAAATTTGGAACCTACCCTATTTGTCCTAAAACTTACTTAGTTTTTTCGATCCAATTCCAGGGTCTACCCAATAACCTGCTTTTCTTTTGTACCTTTTTCGTTTCATTTTTATTGCAAAATAATATGAAAAACAAAACGGTTCAAAGTAAAAGATGAATGGAGGTGAGCCATGAGTGGCCAAGGAGGAGGGTAAGTTGAGAGAGAGAGAGAAGAGAGAGAGAGAAAGTGTGTGTGTGTGTGTCTTGAAATGTCTAGTGAGGTTAGAGAACAGAGAAAAAGAGAGATGGAGAGAAGAAGATGTCAAGAGAAAAAATAGGATTTTAGGCTTAATGAAACCGATTCCAAATTCTATTTGATTCTTGGGTGGTTCTTCACTCAGAATTGAGAACCAAAGCGGTTTTCAGAACAATCCAGTCCAATTCCTGGGTGGAACCGATCCAGTTACAAAGCCCTACATGCGAAAACATGAGAATAAATATCATCAATTGCAAAAGTTAGATTAAACTTTGTACTTGCTGAGGATAAGAAATGTAAAGCTTATGTTTTCAAACTATTGAACACCTTTTTGCAATGGAGGTGATCCAAAGGTGTGTTTTCGAGGATTTTTTTTTTTTGGCATGAAATCCTACCCCGAGTGTTGATTCCCTTATCCCTCTCCTCATAAGAATTTTAAATTTTTCTCCCTTTTTCCACCCGAACGATGATTCCCTTTTGACCTCTTTTCGTGACCATAAAAGTTTACTCATATGAGAGAGTCATAACAAAAGGTTCAGCAATTGATGAAATCTTTTATGATAAATCCTAGTGAACAAATGAAGTCGAGGTTGGTGACTCTTGATCAATACGATTCGAAGATGAGGTACAAAAGATGCGAAACTTGGCCTATATATGCAAAGATATGTTCTTGCAAATTTTCCTCCCATAACTCGTACTTGCATCTATAAGTCGTAACATTCACCTGCTCTTAAAAAAAAAGGGTTTTCTTCCCAAGTTTCTACGCTACTCTCTGTTTCAAAACAAGTAGTGCATTTCTCCAACCTTGCCAACGATGCGGATTTTGTCAACAAACCATATTAAGAATTCACATGGATTAATGCTAAGAAAATGGGTTTTATCTCATTAATGCAAGAATACTTAACTTAAAAAAGATGATTAAAAAATTTCAATGAGGAAGGTTATAAAAAGGCGAGCCCATAGGAATAAACAGCTCTCCCAAGAAGCACGCCAGGTGGGGTGGAGGATGTTCCTTTGAAAAGTCCTCCATTAAAATACTTTCCAATTTCTCATCGCTGCGTGTGCACAAAGGGAATGAATTGGAAAACCCGCCCAAACATCCCCCCCATGTGTTTCAAACTTTTTTAAGCAACAAATTATTTTTGCGAACGAAAACGATGATTGGAAAAAGGACAATAAGCAATGCAATTCAATCATATCAATGAATACCATGTATGCCCTTTTGTATTGCCAAGATTCACCAGCTAATACGATACATACAGGTGATTAACTAACTACATTCATATCTCCATTGCTTTTGCTAACTAAACCTAGCCAAGCTGAATTGGCAAAAGAAGAAGGGAAAATATGTCACAAATGGTTTATGAACTTTGAACCAATATGTAATGTGGTCCCTGAATTTTAGCTTAATGTGCAATGTTTTCTCTGAACTTTTATCTTGCTTAATGTGGTCTTTGAACTTTTAGTACATATTCAATTTAATTCCTGAAACTATATGTAAAATATTCACTCTTGTTCTTTTATTAATTCATGTTCAAGGACAACATTGAATAGTATTATATGGTTCATGGACCACGTTGAACACGTGCTACAAGTTCACGGACCAAATTGAATAAAATTAAAATATTAGGGACAGCATTGAGCATTGAAATAAAATTCGTGGATCACATAAAATAAATTTTAAGTTCGAGGACGGTACTGGGTATTGGGCCGAACATTATGGCCATTTGTGCAATTATCCCAGAGAAAGAAAGGTTGAAGGGACATGAATGCATTGTCGACTGTCCAATGTGAACCCCAATCCGCAGAGCAGCAGGCCGCAAGGAATATTACAGTACTAGAGAGAGAGAGAGAGACAGGCGATGCAGGGCAAAGATGGTGTCAGTGGGACTGGCAACGGTTGCACAGTGGAGATTCCACAAGCCCCACACAAAGCAGTGATCCTAAGCACCCCCCAAGCTCAGCTTCAAAATTTCACACGGCATCCCAACCCGACATTAGCGCCAAACAGTCGTGCTAAGATCGTAACGACGATGTGGTCTGGGCAATGCGCGCGCGCGTGCGTGTCCATGTTTTGCTGCTGCGTTCGCACATTCTCGTCCGGGGCTTCCTTCCCATCGTTCTTTTCATTTTTTTTTTTTGGTACTGCTTCTTGTTCTGGCAAGCCGCACAACCACATGCTTCCCTGCGCTTTCTTCCTCCCCATCCTTGGAAGAAAGCGAAAAATCGAAAGGACAAAGGACTTTCTATTTCCACAATCCGAACGATGAATCTCTTGTCCGTTTCCCTTTTTATTTTCAGTTTTATGCTATGTTTGGGGAAGTAGCCAAACCGAGGGACATGAGAATTTGGATGTGAAGTGTGAATTTTTTTTTTTAAGAATCGTATTGGGGGGTAGAAGAGTGTGTAAACTAAAAATTCTTAGAATTACCGACCCAATTCATACTCTTTCACGAGACTTGAGGGCCTGTAACCGAGTCAAGTCGAGTCAAGTCGATACTTAAACTAGATTCCGCTTCGAAGTTAAGACTCGATACTCAACTCGAGCTTTGACTTTCAAGCGTCGAGCTTGACTCGATCGAGTCCTCGATAAGCTCGATTTGGGCCTGATTCAATTTTGAGCTTTAGCCTAACTTAGGCTCGAATTATGGAAATACACTGTAATCGACAATTTATATATAAACGCATATGTATGTACATATAAGTATATACTCGAGCCATGTGAAAATATGGCCGCTCGATCAAGCTTACGAGCTACTCGTTAAGTATTTTAAAGCTCGAGTTCAACTAGATTAATTACTCAAAACTACTTGAACTTGACACTGGACCTCAGCCAATTTTGAGCAATTCATAGGTCAAATTCGAGTAGCTCCCGAGTAGCTTGATCCGCTTGCACCTCTAACTAGAGCATTTTGCACCGAGGCACTACATCAGATGCTGGTAATACCCGGCTCCAACACCTAAGCCAGGCTTTCGTATTACCCTATTTTATCGCGCAATTCCCATCTACCATCCTACTTCAAATCAATCGCGGTGCAATTTTCGGAACCACATACAAGGTACAAGTACTACTTTCCGAGAGAAAACTCAGATTTCAAAACGTCGATCGAATATATTTATGAAAAAAATATGCAAAATCATTTCATTTTATTATTTCAATTACGCGTCCGGACTGTCGGAAGCAAAAAATGCAGGGTGAAAATGATGGTGCCACGTTTCTTGATGCACTAGAGTTTTCAAAATGAACCCCCCCAAAAAAACTGCAAGAGAAAGTTCCAGCATTCTCTTCGGTAATCGCGTGCGCGTTTTCTCGAACCAGATCTGCTGCTTCTCGCTTTTACTTTTACCATAGCAATCTACCCTTTTTCTATTTTTATTTAAAGACATGATTAACAAATTTCTCGAGATGCTTGATTAAGTATATCTTATTCAGAGCAGGTTGATTTTCGAGATTCTGATGGACCGCACGAATAATCAATTAGAGCGCGAATCATACAATTTTCCTCCATTAATTGCTTAGCAAGCTTCACCGAGATGGTCGTTAATGAACGTTTTTTATTAATTAATTATTCTCAGGGGAAAAAAGAAAAGGCGGGTTAATACGAAATTAGCCCCGGGCGTGACCACACGCTCCCACGGGTGCTCGTGCGATATCTCCGGGGAATATCTGAAGAGCAGAGCATGCTGCTCCCCAGCTCTGGGGCCCCACTCAGGTTTCTTCCCGCGGGATTCCACACGCGCCGTTTCACGGCCGAGCGTGACGAGCACTCCTTTTGTTTATTTTATTTTATTTTTGAAAACAAGAAGAATTGCGTCCACAGATTCTCTGAATTACCCAAAATCCTTATTAAAAGTATATATATATATTAGAAAACTACCCATTAGCAAAAAATAAAATAAAGAAATTAACAAATGACCCAAATTTCTAGTAAGTTAATATCATGAAAAACCTCAAATTGGTACACTCGGACAAATTTATCCCGAATTTTTTTTTTCGATCATAAAAAAACTCGAATCGGTATACCCGTGATCAATTTATCTCAAACTAGTTTTTTATTATAAAAAATTCTAAACTCATATATTTATGAGAAATTTATCCTCAGTTAATTTCGGTTAAATAGATTAATACCACAGAAAACCATAAAATTGATGCATCTATGATAAATTGAGAGTAAGACCTCAAATTAGTATACCCTTCAGCTGTCAAGTTTCATCCAACTCAACAATTTGACGGTCAGATTTAACGGAAACTAATGAAATGTAAATTTATCATGGATGTACCGGTCTATGATTTTTTTTTTCGCGGTATTAATCCATTAAAAAACTGCCCATGGGCAAAAATGAAATGAAGAAATTAACAAAAAAAGGGCTCAAGATTCTGTTTCCATTTCACAATTTCCTTCAAATCTCTCTCTCTCTCTAAAGCAATTCTTCCTTCTTCCACTCCTCAACACACACCCACACACACACACTCTCTCTCTCTCTCTCTCTCTCTCTCTCTCTCTCTCTCTCTCTTTATCTCTTTCTCTGCGCTCTTTGGGGGGATATAAATCCCCTAATTCTAAGCTTAGCGAATCTCTTCCGCCGCCGCCACCACCACCACCACCACCACCAATCTCTGTGGATAGGAGGCGATGATGAGAGCTCCAAACAACATGGCCGCGATCACCGCCTCCCTCGAGAAGTCCCTCCAGAACTGCTCCCTCAACCACCGCCGCCGCCGACACGGCGCCTCCGCCTCCTCCTCCTCCGGCGACGGCATCGGCCGCTCCTCCAGCTCCGACGATCTAGCCCCGTCGGCCCATCATCACCGCCACGGCGACGCCGCCCTCGAGCTCAACTCCCATATTTCCCTCCCTTACCATTGGGAGCAATGCCTCGATCTAACGGTATCGTCTCTCTCTCCCCCCTTGAAGACTCGATCTTTACCTTCGCTTTTCTCTCTCTCTCTCTCTCTCTCTCCTCTTCATTGATTGCTCCTAGGGTTATATTTCTTGCTTTTCTTGTGTTCTTTGCGGTCTTTGGAATTTCGCCTGATCTGGGTATCAGTAAAGGAGAGAACTTTTGGTTTCTATCAGTTTGTCTTGTTTCAGTCCCTTTCCTCTTGCAGCTTTTCATAAATGCGAAAGCCGGTGTTCCAGATCTCGCGCTTCCCTGTTACTGGGTCGTGCCTTCCCGCTTCCCCGTTGTTCCGTGGTGGTGGGCTTTCTCGATGCGTGCCCTGCATGCATTTATTGCGCTCGTTGATTCGCTTTCCACACCACGCATGATGCTGCTCCCAGGAACCGGAACAGAACTAGGGTTCAGGAGTAGGACATGTAACCCTAGAAATGGTCGAGTCTTTCGCCTGCCTTTTTTCCCCCCTTTGCTTTCGTTGTATCTTACCCCTCTTTTGCCCTTCCCCCAAAGGCCCGCTGAAAAGGAAAACTCGTAGCTTTGACCGTCTGCGAATCGCCACTTTTTTTTTTTTGGATTAGCAGAATAATGGGCAGGGAAAAAAAAAGGGTTTTAACTTTGAGACTTCCTGGGATCACAGTATGATAAAAAAGGTATGGGGTTCGTCTCATCAGCTGCGGCGTTTGTCGCGATTTTTCGAGGAAGAAAAGGATATGTTTTTCTGGGTCTAGCTCAAAAATATTGTCTGCAGTGATTACTTGTTGCAATTGCAGCTTCAATCATCGTCCTCGCTTTCCAAAGGATAGTCCAAGAATCTTGAAGAATGTATTGACTTGCCCCTACGGTCATGCGTACTTCTCTTGTATTGTAAAGTTTCTTTTACTGGGTCTGGATCTAAGTAATGTTTCTTGATGTATAGTCTGAATGATATGTGCATATACATATCTTCGGACTGGGGTATCTCATCATCAAATTATGATTCGTGTGCTTGACCTTGTTATACTTTTCTCCAGTAGAAGGAACATTCTTCTGGGTCCGTATCAGAATAATTTATGTTGAGTTTCACAACTAATTGACATTGATTTTCCCGACTGAAATGTGCGAAATATATATGTTTTCCAGACGGGAGAGATATACTACATTAACTGGAGAAATGGGACGAAAGCGAAAGAAGACCCGAGGCTAATGCCGGATGTCGACGAAGACGATGACAATGGGGGCTTCTATTCCACGGACGAGAGCTCCTACGACAGCGAGGAATCATCGTCAGAGTCCTCGCCTTCCACAACATCAAGGACGACGGCGGTGAGGGATCAGCAACAACGGGTCGAGAAGGACCACGTCCTGGTCGTCGCCGGCTGCAAGATCTGCCTAATGTACTTCATGGTGCCGAAGCAAGTGGAGGATTGCCCCAAGTGCGGTGGCCAGCTCCTGCACTTCGACCGGTCCGACAACGTCTCGGGCTCTCCTTGATTTGTTCCCATCTCCGGTCATCCGTTTTACTCTTCGCCCTTTGGTGATTCTTCCTTTTATCCTGCTCCTTTGTTTCTTCCACGTTCTTCCTTTTTCTAGATTGCCCTTTTGTTCCATCCCACACAAACCCTCTGGTCCGAAAGAGGTTTTGGTGCGGATTGATGAAAAGTGAGACGAGTGTTGCAAGTTTTTTATTACTACTCCCCTATTCCTTGCAGTCCTGTTGCGTTCTAGTGATTCTCAGTTCATCTCCTTTCTCGTTTTCCTTGTTTACTTTAAACTCTGCTCTAAGTGTGGAGTTCATCTAGGGGGGGACCATTGGAGGCATTCCAGAGAGAGAGAGAGAGAGAGAGAGAGAGAGAGTGAGAGTTCTGATAAGAAGAGCCAGCGAAGGGTCAAAGTGTTGTCCGTAATGATTGCGACGTGGAGCGGGAGTTGGTGCCCCTCATTTTCCTCGGTGTCTGAAATATATGTCGCCCGCATTTATTATTCTCTTTCCTCGTTTGTACTTCGGATAGAGTTCATTTTCCGTTTTTCTTTCTCTTGTAATGCTTGCTGTTTCATAATTCTTTCTTCTGGGTATACTTGAGAAGCTTGCAGCGGCATCGAAATCCAGGTCATGGCATTCACGGGCATCGTCCTCGGTCAATCTGTGGTGCCTCCGTGAATGACAGAGGAGCTAGAATTTGAAGCTATGTGCGATTCTTAATCTTTCGTGGTGTTTTTTTTTCTTTTCTTTTTTGTCTCTTCGAGATTGAGCTGGAGACAGGAAAATGTAGAATCTCTCTCTCTCTCTCTCTCTCTCTCTCTCTCTAGAGCTGCAGCCTACATTGTATCTATCTCCTTGGCAAGCATTGATTCCAAGTTCACGTGTCGTTCTCTGTCGTGATTGGTTGAACAGCTCGAAGATGAATAAGTCTGCGATGTTGTTTCTATTGAATGGCTGTGCTTTGCGATGGAATTTTGAAATTAGTGAAGCAATATAATCCGCAGTTTGGCAATAATTTGATTTCTCGCATGATTTAAGTACACGCAATCACATATTTGGAAGAGATTCTAGATTGTTGCAAAATTGTTAGGTCGCCCGTTAGCCCAACCAATAACCAAGCACGAAATATCGTAGATTTATACTTTCAAGGAAAACAATGAAAATTATGATTTTGGGTCCTTTTTATTCATTTATTCGCACGAGTGGCATGATACTCTTGAAGCATGTAAAAAGCCTCTTCAGATTTGACTCCACCCTAATTGATCGTGATATTACCCGTTTTAGATCTACGCAATAGGCTTCCTCATTATCGAAAAATTGTTCTTTACCAAGACAGGGGCCAAGAAAGTTGCAACCATAATCATGTTAATTTTTATCCTGGTAGGTGAACTCATTAGACTTTATTCATTTCAGTATCTACATCGAACATGTATTAGAGGATAGGCGTAAGCAAATTTGATTGTGAAAATGACTGTTAAGCTTTTATGTCTTGGCTCGTGGACAATACAAACGTAACAAGTGCGTACTCCCTAAACCTACCAAGTTTCTGGTAAAATGGATCAAGGATAACAAGAACGATGTAAAGAAAGAGTAACGGTTTAATATAATTTGGGAAAATGACACTAATGATTTCCAAATCTCGGCTAATTTGTGATGTTGTCATTAGACTTTTAATTCATTCAATATGGTCTCGAACTATTTCTAAATGTTTAGTGTGTTCCTTTTGTTCAATCAAACAAGAACAAAAGTCACCACAAGTCCCTAAAGTCGGTAATTTTAATCTTTAATTCAATCTGTGTAGAATTTTTTTTATGCTGGCGATAAATGCTCCATTTTTCCACAAGGGAATAGATTTGAAAGCGATGAACACCATGTCTCTTGGAAAAGGAATGGGGGATGACAGTGACAATGATGACAACATAAGGTATAGATCCGAAGTGATGACTCCAGAGAGAGAGAGAGAGAGAGAGTTAAGGTTTGTGGAGTGTTGATATAGACAGAGTCATACAATGTGTGTTACGATATTTCATACACAGGACCACATACGGGTACAAGATCCATATTCCACAATTAGGAACCAATCTTCTATCTGTATAGTGTCCGCCTTGGTGTTTCAATAATTTAATGAGATCTTTATCAACGATTGAAATGTATCGAGATACCACCAGAAAATACCATTCGAGATGGAGGACCTTCACCTGTGCAACCCAACAACAACGAAGCAAACCCTCAAAACAAAAGGGACGGCATTAACACGTAGTCGGGGAGGATTCCTAGACAAAGTCATGCAAATTGCTAATTGTTCAGCCACAACAAACAGATGAAAGTCAACTCGCAATAAACAGCCAAAACCAGACCGCGTGAACGCACAAAAAGTCAACTCCGAGTGGAAATTAACACCAATAATATTGATCACACCGCACAAAATCATTTAATGAGATAACCTCGTAACATCATCAATGCACTGTCTCTGCTAGATATCTCTTTCAAGACCTTAATAAATGCTCCCACTGTCATCGGCCTGCAAACCATGATTGATCTTCTGCCAAGGATTTTAGAAACTCAAGAGACACATTTCCACTTGTTGTGCAACGTATCATGTGCTTACATGCACATGTTGCTAACTAACAAAGACTCTTATTAGATTTAATATATGCTTTGTCATTTAATGGAAAGTCACCGACATTATCTATTTTTTTTGTGGAGTCGAAAGCTTTCGTTCACAAGTCACTTCTTCCAAATTGAGCCGTGTGAAGTATGAAGTCAATCACGCACGATTTTCCCCCGCCTTATAAGGAGGTAATCATGCTTGATGGGGTGATGTCAACCAAGTTTACACGAATTATAGGGTTCCAAAGCATATGCGACGGATGCTTTTAAGATTATCCAACCCTTTAGTTCGTTAATTCGCAGCACATGTACCTTGGTCAACGCTACCTATGATTTTGACCCAATAAGTTGAATTAAAAATGGGGCAAAATTGGTACGAGAGTTATGTTAGGAGCGCGTGGCAAAAGTTTGATAACTTCACTCAGGGAGATTGTCAAGAGGTAGTCTAAGTCTAAGCCCGTCAACATATCATGTCGATACTTGGCTGTAGGCCAACCTTTTGAAATATGGAGTCCGCCTATTCCTGGAAAATATCTGGCATCTCTTTCCCCAAAAAATGGTTGATGTAGTGAAGGTTCGAACTGATGAAGTTGTTAAACTTCTTGACGGAAAAAGAAGTAATAATAATAAATTGGTTTCGGGCATCTACCCTTATACCTACAATGATCGGCCCTCTTCCTTCGCTACTAGGAGAGTAAGCAACTTCTATTAGTGCCAAACTGAGACATGGCCTGAACTCTCGGGAGGCAACGGTGGAGAATCTTGGACAACTGGTGAAAGTCGACCCAACAGTATCACGCGAGTGAAGAAGGGCAATGCTACTTGTAAAGCCCTTTTGTCGAGTGCGCCTTTCATGCATGTCAAAATTTACCTGACAAGGAATTTTGCAACCTTTGGATCATTTGCAGGTTGGAAATAGAGGTCACAAGGTAAGGGACCGCTTTCCTGTTATGCTTCCCTATTGTGTTGTCCCTTTGATCTCGGTGACCCTGACTTGGAGAAGGTATTCGTTCAACTTTGCCTATGATGGAAGATGTCCTTTTTCTCTCTCCTTTTAAGCAATTCACTTTCACTCAAAAGTTTAAGCTAATGAGTTATGTGCCAACTTAAATATATTAAAAGTTTCGTACCACACTAATTCTCTAACTTCATTTATGGTATCTTTTGCTAGACCAAACTACAAAGTCCGCCTTCTCTAGAGTCACAATCGTTGGATTATTACAATGGTTCCTCAATTCAAGGGAGCAATCATTAGAATCTAGCTCAAGAAGCTCAAAACCCCAACAATTCACTCAGTCATGGCCACTTCCCTGCCTCGGAGAACCAAATCCCTGGTCCTAGACCTGAAATTGCGAAGGTTGTGTTATACTTACTTAGGGCTTCCTCATCAGTGGTGGATTTCATGGGATTGCAACGAAGGGGACGAGAAGGAGCAATTCGAAGGAGACAAGAGGGCTTCTCAATTTAGGGTTTGAGAATTTAAATTCGGCGTTAAGCCATGAACGTAGGATATTATGTTTCGGCGGTTCAGTTTAGGTTACGAATGGAATCGAACCAACAAAACCTAAACCGGCAAAAAAGGTTACTTTTCCATCACCCAATTGCACTATGAATTGAACCGAAAATACATGAAATTTTCTATTCGGTTTGGGTTGTAGTTCGATTTTGACACCCCAAGTTATACTATGCATTTGACGTGGAATTTTTTATTACACAAGTGATCTTAAGATCCATACATGTGTTTGCATGAGGGAATAAGTAGATAGGTACTGAATTGAATATGTATTGAATTAACACTACTTGTGCAACAAAGTGTTTCCGTCAACAATGTTTTTTTCTTGATATGTATGTCACTTTTTTGGGGAATATTACCCGATCAGTAATAAACCTATTGCACGGATGTCATCAATCCTAAACTTTTTGATTTTTCCAATTTAGTCTTAAATCTTTGAGCAAAATTCCAATGAAGTCATTCCGGTCAATATTTACTGGAAATCACTGATGTGGTGGTATGCCACGTAGGATGGATGGTGATGACTGGACCTCCATATCAAGCAAAATTTATTCGGAAGGACTACATTGGAATTTCGCGCAAAGGTTTAAGACTAAATTGGAAAAATTGAAAAGTTGAAAACTAAATCGGCTTCCATACAATAGATTTATGATTGTTCGGGTAACAATTCCCCCATTTTTTTTCCCTTTTTTAGAAATTCCCCATGGCCATTCATTTATTGGGGCAAGTATGGTTCGGTTCGGTTCGGTTGGGTCTTACTTAGAGGTTAAAATTCAATCGAATGAACAAATACGTTGGGCGAAATAGCAAATAATGAAGTAAGAGTATCAATGGAGTGTCCGACTGATCGGCTTGAGAAAGACCGAATACACACCAATGGCATGGAGGTAAGTTTTTTCCAAGCTACAAGGGCACTTCTGGTTGGTGTGTGACTGGGTTTCACAGTTTCCCAATTTTCATGTTAGAAATGAATAAAACATGGAAATCACGGTTCTATTTAATTTAGGCCTAACGCCCTAAAAAAAAACCCTAAATTTTAGCGATAGTCTCAATTATATCATAAACTGTTTTTGGTCTCATAACAAACTTTAAACTTTTGATCCGGTCCCAATTCTATACTTATGTTTTTCCTCGTAATCACCGGCTTTAGGTCTAATCCAACTTCTACCCTAACCTTTTTTTGTCTGATAAAAAATTGCTATCTTTACTTGAGTCCCATATCTGCCCTTATTAACACCTTGCCCAAAATTGCTCTTAGTGATTTGGTATTTCCTCATCATTACTCTAGTTTTTCCCCGAATTTCAAATTCAAGAAGGTTTCTTTAGGAGATGAATTTCCTCGTCAATCCAAACGATGTTTTCTTGGATCTGAAATGTGGGAAAAAAACCAAAACATGTAGGGTTGGCCTTCTTCAATTGCTCTTACTTTTAAAAGAGTCTTCCTTTCATCTCACTTGAGGATCTTCTATTTTGCGCACAGCAATCAATCTCTCATGCTCAGGTGTCTTCTATCTCTCGCGGTCGGAGAACTTGCGGTCGGGAGCTCTCGATTATCAAGAGAAATTTTGGAACTCAATTAAAGATTTGTGGTTTTTATTAGACAAAATAAGTTTAGGCTAGATCATTGGATCTAAAGTCGAGGGTTTATTATGGAACAAAAAAGTTTAGGGTAAAATAGTGACTGATCCTAAAGTTGGAGGTTTTTTACGGGACAAAAAAATTTTAAAATATAATTGAAATTGAACTTAAAATTGGGATTTTTTTTAGGTATTAGGCCATTTGGTATATGAGTTAAATATCCATGAAGCCCTTTTGAACCGAGCCAAACTGAACGGTTCTTTTGGCCCCAACAAGTAACTATCCGACGATGGATGCATTGCATGGTGCTCTCCTTCCCTTGTATCAGAGCAAAAAGAGGGTAGAGAGAGAGAGAGAGAGAGAGAGAGAGAGAGAGAGAGAGAGAGAGAGATGTCGCAGTTGCTTTGTCCGAGGAGAAAGAGGGCCTCTGTTCGTAAAGATTCTATCTGTCAGACACCCAGAGAGAGCGAGAGATAGAGAGAGATGAACAGCTACAAAATGCAAACTAAAAGGAAGAGCATAGGGGTCGAAAGAAACATGACATAAAGAACCCCTCCTTCTCCTCCTCCTCGCCCAGCTCCTTCCCCTCTTTTCCTGACTTTTGTCTTCGTTTTAAAAAAGAACAAAACCTTTTTACCATGGTGGGTTGGCACAAAGGAGGGAATCTGTGCAGTCCCCTGCTTCGGAAAGAGACTGATGGAAAGTGTGCAGCATTGCAGCTTGGGACTACCTTGTCAGTTCCGCTTTTCCTTTTCCCTTCTCTGGCGCATACGTTTCCATGTAAAGAAAACGTATTTTGATGGTTCTCTACATGATAGCTCCAATCATTTCTCTTTTCCAAAACTAAAGATAAGACAGAAGAAAAGCGGCTTATCCTTTCCTTAATGATTCACTGCAAGTCACATCCTTTTTTTGTTAATTGACTTGAATTATCACGAATGAGTTTTAGATAATACAATGGGGCGTTTTCTGCAAAATATTCTCCCTAAGTTTCCTGTTTTCCTAGACCTCGTCCCTTCTCTGTCTTTCCTTTCAAATCAGTTTGGTCAATGACAAAAATCGACTGATAAGATGCGCCACTCTGCTTTACTAAATTTTTTTTTCTCTTTGACCATATATTCACGGAGGGACGTTCCCTGATGGAGAGGAATCTCTGTGCTCTGTGTCTGTTCCCTCGTCCTTATTCGCTTGTCTTTCCTTCCCAATTTGCATCTTTCTCTTCAGCATCTTAAAACTCACGATACATTGGCAGTGCACTTTCTTTCTCGCACTGTGATCTTCAGTAAGTATTGCAAAACCAGCGACGGTCAGGTTTTTCTTCTTTCCTCTGGGGATTTAACGGGTTTCAAAAGGCGGTACTTTTTGGGGCCAGTGTCGATCAGGCCT
This sequence comes from Syzygium aqueum, assembly GCA_031216185.1. Classification (NCBI taxonomy): domain Eukaryota; kingdom Viridiplantae; phylum Streptophyta; class Magnoliopsida; order Myrtales; family Myrtaceae; genus Syzygium; species Syzygium aqueum. Next base: position 38,015,274 of record CM062238.1, on the reverse strand, counting down.
GATTTTCGTTTTCTTATGCCGGGCAAGATTATAATTAATGACCTCTGAAAATGCAGACATGAGAGGATTATTAACCTATAAACTTAATGCTTTTGACAGCACTCGTTCTGAGTCTCTGTCACATAAAGGAAGTGCTCTGTTTTTGCGTGTTGTTTGCGAGGTCAATCGGTCTGGTTATGAACATTCCTCCCTAGTCCAAAGTCCTAAATATTCGCTGTCCGGCGACTCTCATCTTTTCTCACTGAGAGACAGTAGAGAAAGATCAGGTTCAAGCTCAAGTTTCAACCATTATCAATGTTTAATCCCAGTACCAAGCTTCAGTTCACATGCACCGGGTGCATCCATCCAAGTTCAGACACGACAGTATCGTCATCCATCAAATTTGACATGGGATTGATGGTTTAGATGGGTTTTGGTACATAAACCCTGTGGTGCGTGCATTTTAGTAAATTTTCACTTTTTTGGTCTCTTTTGCACACAAACAGGAGAATGTTGCATTGGGCTTTCCCATTGATTGTGCATTCCATCAAGGGTAAGCCCATTAAAGCCCAGAAACTAGGAGGAGACCTTGGGCTGAGCTTTTGCCTTTCGTCCACCTCAGTTTGAGTTACGCCAGCTTTGCTTGTGTCATTGATTTGAGGTGCATATTGCATAACCAGCCATGAACTCCCGAAGCAGAAAAATGTGCATTTACTTTGCCTTGAGACAAAGAACATCCATTTGAATTTCTGGACAGAAGTAGTAACTCTGGTCCTTTGCGAACGCAGAGAAAGTAGGCATTACAACTTCATTTCCGGGCCACTTGTGGTTCGTCGCACGAGTAATGTCTGTCCTTGTCCGAATTTCTAGCCACGGTCCCTGTTGGATTGGAGTGCATTCGACTGCATCACTTGCATATGGTTTTGAAAAAGCGCGTCACTTAATAGGATTATGCACCTGCAAGCAAGTTCTATAGCCGTAGACAAAACTGCATAGGTCTAATCCACTGTTTTATTACGAACAAGATTTACAACAAACATGAAAGTGTCTCTATAATACAGAGTGAACTAACAGGGGAAAAAAAGAGTAGCAACAAACAATGAAGCAATATCACACCCTCAAGACTACTGTACACCATGTCGAAATTCTATGCTCACAAGAACTGCAAATAAAGCAAAAAACCGGTGACAGAGCTCAAAATCAAGGCGTATTCGACTAGTTCGTAACTGGTGGGACTGCTCTGAATTCCGAGAGGCTGTTTAGCAGGTGGTGTGATGCCTTGTCGAAATTAACAAATCCCATGAACCAGAAGTCGTGACCATCGGTCGTAACAATCTGAATGTACTTCTCAGGGGGGTTCTCCTTCATGACAACCGGATTGACCGTTCCAATGTTCCCTAAAGGAATCATAACCTGTTTGAAACATGACCGATTAAACAGTCAACGAGTACGAAAACGCTCGATCAAAGTCTTTCATAGCAAACCAATTCATCTGAATGATGATTTCCATGTTTTCGAATTATACAAATTTTACCTTGTAGTAGCTCCAAGCCTCCTGACCCGATGGTGCAGTGAAGGACAGGGGACGGTCGCTGCAGAACGCCATGCGGGCGGTGGACAGGTACAGCGTTCCCGCGACAGGGCCCGTCGATGTCGAGAGGTAACAAGCGAACATCTTCTTCAGCTTCTCACTCGGATCGGTCGTGAAAATCTGCTTGAAGAGCGACTCGAATCCTCCTTCCGATATCGCTTTCGCCGTCAGGTTCACCTTGCCCCACGCAGCTGCAGACACCGATTGCCCCGTTTTCACTGCAGATTTATGCGCACAGCAATTATCAGTATCAATGGAGCAAAAGAACATTGAACTTAGTTTATCATTTCCGCACTCGATCTTCTACTAGTTTATGCACAAAATTTTCGTACAACAATCAACATACGATGGCGCCAGAAGTTGCAGACTCTAGTCTCTACACCTTCCCAATTTTGAATCGAACAACTGCATCTTAAGCTTCAACTAGGTCATAATTCAGCTCAGTTTTAGTATCTTGGCATGATTAGATTCTAAATTCAAAACTTGGCCCCATCAATACGTAATATGTAGGGGAAAAGTTTGTGCCATATGGTATGAACTTATAGGTTACTCACGATTGTGCCAGATGTTGCGGGCTATGGTCTCGGCCCTCTTGCTCCAGGTATTGAACATGTGGATCACGGACTCGAGCGGGCTGCTGTGCGACCTATCGATGGCCTCGTACTGGACGTAGGGCTGGTGGCTGATCTGCTGGTGGTCGGCCGCGTTCCACGAGGCGGCCTTCTGGTTATCCGGGTGGACGGTGGGGACGGCGGGCGTGCCCATGACGTGGGTGCCCCATTTCTTGGCCTCCTCCTCGCTCGGCGGCTGCGGCTGAGAGGAGGAGGACGGCGATGGCACCGGCTCCGGCGGCGACAGCTCGGTCGGGGCGAACGGAGAAGAGGGTAGGTGGGATTCCGGCGCAGCAGCCGCCTTAGGAGACGATGGTTTCTCGGGAGTGCCCGTCATGGTCGGTCGAACAGAGAAGAGGGTTGGTATGTGTAATTTTGTGTCTGACGAACAAAAAGGCTTTGCTTTGCTTTGCAACACGACACGAAGAGAGACAAGAGGCGATTTTATAGAGGAGGATGTATGGAAAGACTGTCCGCGATGCAATCTGCAGCTTTTCTTCGCAACACGGTTCCCTTTGATTCCTTTGCAATTAAGAATGAGATGGGAACACGTAAGATAACATGATTGGATCTATAAGATCAAGCTTGGCTTAATACTGTTCGTTTCCTTCGAGAAGGGGCATTTGGGTAAACGGATTGGCAAAAAACGAAGATGCGTTTCGCCTACGTGGCCCGTTGACCAGCTGCTGCTTTGCCCTTGGCAAAGAAATTGAAAGAAGCTTCCGGTTGCGCCGCGAATCGAGATTAGTAACTAATCCCACTATAAAACCTACAAAAACCCAGCAGCTCACGTGGGTTCTTGCCACGTGGCGGGTGGATTAAATGTGGTGGGTCCACGTGTCGCACGAGCTACGATATGATAATAATAAGGGAAAAAATCATGACAAGCTAAGAACGTGGAGCTAATAATAATGTGGCAAAATGAAAATGAAAATATGGTCGCGCAAGTTGCTGTAGAAAGTCTCGGAAAATAGTGTGTTCCTGGGCAAAGACCAGGTCCGGCCTGGATCACGAGGATGCGAAGGCTTTTGGGTGTGCGGATGACGGTATTTTAATCAGAAAGCCCGGCCCAAAGAGATCCGTATGGAGAAATTTGTACGGAGTGGGCTCGGCCCAAATATTTTGCTTGGACCGGCCCGATCTCGGGCTCGATCAACTCTATCGTAAATCGAGCTTGGAGCGAATCAAGGGTTCGAGGCACGCGCCGTGCACGTGTTCCTAATTGGGTGGTTGTGCATCGGGAAAAAAGCGAATGGTTGCTGAAGATGCTTGTGATCGTAAGAAATTCAGGGTTAATATCACGAAAAATCCTAAATCGGTGTACTTGTGATAAATTTACTTCAAAATAAGATTTTTACCACGATAAAATCTTAAATCGGTACACTTGTGACAAATTTACCTTCTGTTGGTTTCCGTTAAATTTTACCGTTAAATTTCTGAATTGAATGACACATAGCAATTGACGGGTATATTAGTTTGGAGTTTTATCTTCCGTCTGTCATAGGTGTACCATTTTGTGGTTTTTCGTGATATTAATCCAATTTAACGGAGAGTAAATTTGTTACAAATGTATTAGTTCGAGAGTTTTCGTGATATTAACCCGGAAATCTATTATGTTTATCTATCTCTAAATTTTAGCTAGAACCAAATTTTGTTTGGCTTAACTAGTAGGGGTTTTCATCAAACCCGGTCCAACTCAGTAACCAGACCAAATCGAATAAAATTGACCGGTTCAGAGTGTTTCTCGGTTCCAAATAAGGAACTGGACCGATCGGATCGCCCGAACTGGACAAGATTTCTTAATTTGTATTCTGAAGTAAACCCTAATTAGTAAATTATATTTTTTCGTTTAAGGTTGGAAAGCTCCCACTTGTAGAGAATAGAATAAGCTAAAAGAAGAAGAAGAAATCATCGGTTCCGAGACCGACCTTGATCGGACCATTCTGATTCTAAGATTGGGTGGGCCAATTCCTAGTTTCACAAACCGGGAAAAGACCATGCTTGGTCCATTTCCAGATTCCCGGCCGATGACCCCTATTAACCGGTAAAAAGAGCATTTTAAAGCACGTTTGGATCAAGTATAAGCAAGTCTATGATTCTTAGAAAGCAAGTTGTGTCATGTGCTTTTTACCATTGGATCGAAATTTAAAAAAATTGCATCCATCAAAGTCAACATCAGCTGAACAATTGAGATCTATTGCATTTCAATCCAACGGTGAAATATTATATGTTCATCGTGTCTCTTGAGAACAGTAGAGAGTGATCCCTCCACATCCGCCTGCACATTTTGGGAAAAAAAAGGGATAATGACATAAATAATTCATGAATTTTGGCCAAATGTGCAGTGTAGTTCCTGAATTTTTAATTTGTTCAATGTACTCCATAAACTTTAAACCAATGCATAATGTTATTCCCAAACTTTCAATTTGTTCTAAATCTCTTTGCAACAAAGAAAAGAATGCGATCTTTTGGCTCTTTAAGTTATGATCTAAATACTTTATGTTGTCAAAGTAAGTACGAGATATGCATTATCCCTCTTTCATCGCGGCACATGTTTTTGTGTTCATTTGTCAGGATCAATTTTTTTTCTTAAATAATATGCTACAGTGTGCATTTATTTATTTATTTTTTGGTTCACTGCAGAAGCAAACAAAAGCAATTGCATAACGCGTGTGCGAGGGTTAGTATCTATTATATAGAAAAGTTTTTGTTTTTGGTAAGGTAAGTATATTATATAGAAAAGTTATAGCTTGAGAAATCTAAAAGTGAAGTGAAGGTCACTATTAGCATAATAATATAGATGGATAGATAGTATAATATTATCTCTCTTAGTTGTTATAAATTACATTCGCCGGTATTCATTAATCAAGGACATAAAATTAGGAGAAAAGACAATGCTAGAAATATCATGTTAATAAATAAAAGAAGGCTTAATACCACGAAAACATCAAAACTGGTAAATCTGTGACAAATTTACCCCAAATTAATTTTTTGATCACAAAAAACTCAAAACCGATACATTTATGACAAATTTACCCTCAATTAAATTGGATTAATACAATAAAAATCACAAATTAGTACACTTATTAACCCTAAAGCGGTATATTTGTCAATTGTCACATGTCATTTAACTAAATAATTTGATAGTAAAATTTAGCGGAAACTAACGGAGGGTAAATTTGTCACATGTGTACCAATTTATGATTTTTGATGGTCAAAAAATTGATTTGAAGTAAATTTATTACGGATGTACTAGTTTGGAGATTTTTTATGATATTAACCTATAAAAGAATCATAATCTCTTGAGATGAAATTTGAATAACCATTACTTGTGGCATTGGCTCGATCCCCACAAGCCCACCTCCAAATTTTTGTTGGCATCAAGCTCTTAGAGTGACTTCATAAATATAGAGACGCAAAGGAAGACTTTTCCGCAATGCGACGAGGAAGTGAAAGAAACGCTTGTACATCGATCACATCAACTGTTATACTAAGTCTACGCAATGTGTTAAATTATCTCACATCGATTGTTCGTTATGAAATTCATACGCTCCTTATATACGCGTGGATCTATTGATCTAAACTTTCGAGTTAGAACTTTCTAGTGTCATATCATAATAAGAGCATTCAAGTTTAAATTTTTACATGCTCCTTATTTGCTTCCCTTATTATAGTCCAAATTGTGCGTGAGAGAGAGCGTTAGATTATTTGAATATTCACGTTTTCATCTAATAGCTTAAATTTTTAGAATCATAAAATTTTACGTGGTATCAAAAGTCACGTTCCGCCCAGTTTATTCCGCGTGTCGCTTCCGATTCGGCTTGCCCACGAGAGAGGTGCTAAAATATCTCATATTGCTTATCCGTGTTTTATATAGTCTTTTCCTTCGACTATTAACTTTAACTTTTGGGTTGAATTTCTGACAAAATTTAAGATTCAATTATAGAACAGATCCGGATCTTGCCGGGGGTAGCTGGGTTGAATGTTTGGTGCACTTAAAGCAAGAGCGGTTGAGGTATGGGCATTGCCGTGTCTTTGTACCAACGCGGAGGAAAATCAGAGTTAGCCACACGAACTTTCCCGCAACCTACCTACTGATAAGTGCCTCAACGAAAACAGTTTCACTGACCTCGTTTATGCGGTGAATCGATTGTTTGTTCGTTTCTTTCTTTCCAGGATCGATAAAACCTTCGTCGCTCGATTGCTCACTCAGCTCGCTTGACCGTCGCTGGTCTCGTCTGCCGGAGCTCCTCGGCCTATGAGTTACCACCCGGTTCCTCCCGATCCGTATGGCCCCCCGCCGCCGCTGCCGCCTCCACCGGGTACGCCACTTGTTGTGTTCTATGTTAGTTAGCAGTGCTGTGATCGCTAGGAATCTTTCGCAGTTCGAGTTTAGTAAGTATTAGTGTGATTGTGCGGGTGGAAAGTTAGTTTTGAGTATAGCAGGGGCTTCGTGTGATTGCTCGAGATTTCGACTTCTGATCGTCGGAATTCAGGTCCCGAAGGGCCCTATCCACCTCCGCCGCCTGGGTTCCCACTTCCGCCGCCGCCGCCGCCTCCTGGTGGATACCAAGGTTACTTCGATCCTCCGCCGCCTCCACCTCCGCCGGGGCCTCCACAGGAGGATGAGCGGGATGATTTCCACTGTGGTTGTACGAATCTCATTAAAGGATGGTATGAATAACTCCGTCATCTATTAAAAGGAAAGGATTACCTATGAATAGATTCATCCAATCAATTATGTTTGCTTCCGAGATTCAATGGGCCATGTCGGTGTTGCGATTTCTTAATGTTGTTGGCTTGATCTAGCCAGAATAGTCTAGACAATAATCACTCCTCTGCATCTGTTTTTCTGCTTACGGACGACAGAATCTGCATTTGTGCAAATGGTGGGTACCAGAGAGAACTTATCTAAAAAAGCTGCTTCATTTCGCTTCCCTGTATCCAATTTATTCAGGATTAGCCGATATATGTTGGACAAACTACTTGTCGGTTCAGTCTGAGAACCAATGTTTTCGAAAAGGCCACCTTAAACTGCATCAAATCATGAAAACCCCGTACTTGATTTGGTTCAATTTGGTTCGACCTTTGTAGTCATTTGTCGGCTCGCGTTCAAGATTCAACTAGGAGACTTGATATGTCTCAATGTACCAGGACTCTGTTTGCTTCTTAGCGTCGTCCTACTCATGGAAAATGGAATTTATTTTCCAAAACCATCTCTTCCGTGTGCCGGAGTGTCTGATTTCTCACATGGGTGGTTTTGCATTTGCAGTTTGGCTGCACTCTGTTGCTGCTGCGTATTGGAGGAGTGCTGCTTGTAGGCGAATTAGCGTCCTTCGCAGTCGAGACTGCCTCCTTTAGACTAAGTCACTTCAAATCTAGACGAATTGTTATTAGACTTCTCGGACCCTTGATCTGAAGCAGACGATAAAGGGCCAAGAATGGCTAGTGTATTTTCATCTGCTGTTTAGCAGCACTACCATCTGGAATCAAGTATAATGTCCTGTGCTTGTTTCTGATAACACATCCTTCTGTATTCATCTGAACTACCTTCTTTTCTGCAGAAGAAAACAGAACCTGCATTTAAACCACACATAATTGCGATGTACGAGATGCTTAGTTTCAATTTGATCCTCTGTATTATGAGTCCATTATGAATCTAAGGTCAAATACTCTAACATGGAGATCGTGCAATACTTCATGCTCCCGATCCCGGTTCACATAATCTTTTAGAGCACATCGATCGATTGTTTGATCACGTGAACCGAACACATGGCTCGAATAATTTAGTGGCTCATGTGAACGTGTCTTGTACCGTACGCAATACGATTTATGCAATTCTTTCTCCGTTTCCACCTCCACCCTTAATTTTTCTTTAGAGGAAGTGTTTACCTACTCAATTCCTCGTTCAGGCTCTTGTTCAAAGAACACTTCGGGGGTGGTGGACACCGAGAGACAAAGTCGCTGATTTTGCTCGAGAAAATCGTGATTGCTTGCTTGTATTTGTACAAGTATTTATACAACGTATTCGCTTAATAGAAAAAGAGAAGAAAAGAAAAGAAAATATCTACCATGTCTCTAAACTAATTATAAATGATATACTAAATATTATCCTAACTAAAGATAAAAAAATAAATTTAACTAATGATAAGAGATGTACACCAAATATTAGAATGACGGAATGTAAATCTAAGCAAATCTTCCATAACAGAGACCACCAATCAATTTGAAACATGATATCGCTAGTTAGAAATTTCCCAAACACTCCTAATCCTAAGTCGGCGCAGTCCCTTGGCCTCCAAGTTAACCAATCCCCATAAAATATAAACCTCCAAGCTAAACCCATCAATTAAATCATCATCAATGGCTCCTCCTCCTCCTCCTCCTCCCCCATCATCTCTCCACCCCCTCCTCGGCCCGCCCAAATGCCACGACCCGCTGCCTCGCTGAGCCCGGCCCGCTCCCGCCCACCGCTTCACCGGCCTGATGGTGAGATCACGAGCAATGTAATCCAACAGGTAATCATGTTAAAGTGCATAAGCTAACCTTGCAAAGACTTTTAGTCAGACAAATGTATGCTCAGACCGGGAGGTGGTATGATTTCCCCATTTTCAGAAACTATAGGTTTCTCTAAATCCCATAAGATCAGTGTTAAATATGTTTTGAATTTTATATATTCGGTCCGGTTCATGACTCGACATATTTTTTGTGTGACCTGAAAGTAGAGAAAAAATTGAGATTTAGTTCGTGATGCGAAGGGTTGGGCTGCCCAACTTAAAGCAAGTGAATAAATCTCTATGGTGGTTTGTTAGAGCAGGAGCAAGTGAACAAATGTTTTGGGGGTTCGGGGGCATAGCCCCCAAGAAAATTTTTTTGGGAAGCCCTATTTATACCGCGGCTAGATTTTCTTATTGTTGTAAAGAGAATTTTGTTTTCGGAGAGTTTTGTGAGCCGTGAGATTTTGTTAAGTCGTTGTTTCGACTTCTGAAAACTGTACTCTTTTTTATTGTAGTGGAATCTTCATTTGCCTCGTTCGTGGATGTAGATCACCTTGTGATCGAACCACGTAAATCCTTGTGTTCTGTATTTGTTTTTCGCATTTGTTTTCAACAATCAGATTATATGATCTAAATACTTTATGTCACGCATTATCTCTCTTTCGTTGTGGCACATGCTTTTGTGTTCATATTTTAATCACAATTGATTTTTTTTAATAATATGCTACAAGTGTGCATTCATAAAGCAATTACGTAACGTGTGCGTGTGGGCTTGTTTCTATTATGTAAGAAGTAGTAACTTAGGAAATCTAAAAGTGAAGTAAAGGTCACTTCTAGCATAATAATCGAGATGGATAGATAATAAGATCTTATCTCTCGTAGTTGTTAAAAATTACATTCAATGGTTTTCATTAATTAAGGACATAAAATAAGGAGAAAAGGCAATGCTAATAAACAAAGGAATGATAATATCTTGAGATGAAATTTGAGTAACCAGTTCTTGCAACATTGGTTCGATCCAGACAAGCCCATCTCCAAATTTTTGCTGTCATCATCATCAAGCTTTTAGAGTGACTTCATAAATAAAGAGACGAAGAAGTGCAAGAAACAGTTGCATTTTGAAATACCTCTTATATATCAATCACATCAACTATAGACTAAGTCTATACAATGCAATCTTGAAATTTGTTAAATTATCTCACACTGCTTATCTGGGTTACACGCTTTTTATATACACGTGGTTCTCCTCCACCTATTAGTTTAAATTTTTTAGTTGAACTTTCTCTGGTATAGTAGGAGTTCCTGAGTTCAAATTTTTTCGGGCCCCTTATTGACCTCCCTTATTATATATAGGATTAGTCTTAGACCAAACTCTAGACTACATATTATTCAAATATTAAACCATGTTGTAACCATAAAATTTTATGTGGTATTAGAGTTAGATTTTGCTTGGGAAAAGTATCCAAAAAGTCATAAATCTATTGCGTGGTATTGATCCGGTTCTTAACCTTACAATTTGATCAATTTAGTCCTTAAGCTTTTTCACATTGATACCAATTGAGTTCATCGGGCCAATTTGGGCCTGAAATTGCTAATGTGGACGCTGACCGTCCTACATGGCACGATGACGCTGACGTGGACATTTTTATAAAAAAAATATTTAATTATTATTATTTTCTTTTTTTCTTTTCTTCCTCTTTTTTTTTTCCTTATTTCCCTCTACCAATCGCTAGCCTATGTGATAGGCTGGCGGAGATGATTTCCACTACGATTGTATTGATCTCATTAAAGGATGGGATGCATAAAAATTTTTTAGTAGGCTCTAATGTCATGATATAATGTACAACAAAAAAGCTTAAGCTGATAGGTGCAGGAATACCACATGAAAATAAAAAGCATTTATGACCGAGGTTTCTGAAAAGGCCACCTTAAACTGAATCAAATCATGAAAATTGTATTTGATTTGGTTCAATTTAGTTCGACCATTTTAGTTATTTATCGGCTCACGGCCAAGATTCAACTGAGAGACTCCGGGAGAAGTACAATAGGAGTGCCAAAAATTGTGTACGGCGCTCACTGTAATGTCAAAAGTTTCTTTCGGATCACTTAAGTGCCAACTTTTTAAAAAAACGATTATTTAAGTGCCAACTCCGATATTGGTTGCCGAAAATCCGACATTACCATATTTTATTAATTTCCCAATCATACGTGGCTTGCCGATGGCCCAGTTAGCATCTAACTCCTAAAAACGACGTTGTTTAGATGGTTTGCCCCAAAATAAGAACCCTAAATTGCGAAATTGATCCAAATTCTCAAATTGAAACCCTAATCACCGTTCTACCGAGAATCGAAACCTTAATTCAAGTTGCCTCCCAAATTAACGGCTGAATCTTGCAAATAACGAGTGGGAGCTTCACGAGCGGCTCAAATCCGTTCCAACAAAATGAGAAGAAGCTGAACATTACAATTTTTTTTTTATTTCTAAATTGCAAGAACGTCGAAACAGGAATGCTTCTGAGCTCAAACTCGAACTTCTCATCCATGGCGTCATTACGAAACTTCCACATTGGAAACACTAATTTGAGTTTGGATGACTCCATCATGGCATTAACACAGCGAACGAGCGTTTAGTTACCAAATCTGGGCTAAGGAGATGAAGAGGTTGATTAGGAAGAAGGCGTTGTGTACTTCCCAGATCTGGAAGAGGCTGAAGGTGGAGGAAAGGAGGAGTTGAAACCCAGATAAGGAATATTTCGGTGATTCTCAAAGTCTGGAGCTTGACGGGCGGCTCGCGATGGCTCGTGACAATGGTGATCGAGAGAGCAAGTGAAGAGCGACAGTGATGAGCGACGGTGAATGAGCAATGAAGAGTTCCCTGAACAATGAAGAGCAAATCCTTCCCGTGCGACGTTGGGTTGCCCAGACTTGGTATGACGTCGTTTTGCTTGAGCAAGCCACGTAGGACTGTGCGATGTCATTTTGGTCGTCCACGTGGGCTGGAATCTTAATAATATATGCCCAAGTCACATAAAAATTTTATTTATAAAAGCCATGTAATCATTTTGACCAGAATATCTCGTCATTGGCACTTAAGTAATCATTTTTTCTCCCATTTGGCATTTAAGTGATCTCGCGAAAATTTTTAGCACTAAAGTGAGCGCCGTACATAACTTTTAGTATTTTCAGTGTCCTTCTGCCGAGAGACTCCGTATGTCTTAATGTACTAGGGCTCATGTTTGGTTCTTACGGTTATTCTGGTTATGGACTATGCAATTTATTTTCCTAACCATCTCTATGCATTTACAGCTTGGCTGCGCTCTGTTGCTGCTGTGCAGTGGAGGAGTGCTGCTTTTAGCCATAATTTGCGTCTTTCGCAATCCAGACCGCCTCTTTAGACTAATTTCCTTAAAATCTAGATTTGTTAGGTTTTTCGGGCTGTTGATCCGAAGCGATGATAATGGCCAAGATTTCATCCTAGCAGCACCACCATGTAGAAAAAGAAAATGTCCTGTGCTAGTTTCTGATAATACATCCTTCCGTATTAATCTAAACTAACTTGAATCTGCACAAGAAAAACGAAACCCGCATTTTGTCTTTTAACCTCAGATATTGCAATGTACGAGACGCAGGTTCTTGAGCCGCGTCAAAGGCGATTGATGTTTAGCTTCATTTGTGATTGCATTATGTGATAGAAGAGTTAATTGGATGCTCAAATAGATAAATGCTCAGTTCATAAACTCTTAATCTTCTCTTAAGGATCGGCCGTAGCTGCGTCGGTTCTCATTCAATGACATTAATCGAATTTGGTTATGGTGGCAATCTTCGAAGAGTCCCTTCAGAGCTTCAATACAATCAGTGCTTCTTCCTAATCTATGTTGAAATAAGCTAATCAAGGAAATGTTCTACTATTTCGTCGGCTTCTCTATATTGAGGAATGAGTCCATTATGAATCTATGATCAAATGTTTTACTATTTGATCACGTAAATTCAACATGTGACGGGCTTAGATAATTCAATGGTTAAGATCGACTGGGTGATATGATTCATACTGTAATTTCTCACTCTTCCACCTTCACTTAAAAGCTTCTTTTCTTTTAAGGGAGGACTCTTATTTTGACTCCTGAATTTCTCATCTTAAAAAAATCTCGGTGATAATTCTCTCCAGATTCTTGTTAAAACATGCTTAATAAAGAAGTAGTCGATTTTCAAAAGCAATAACCGAACACATCACAAAAGAAGAGAGATTATGCATTAAAAGTTGCAATATTTATTTATAGCAAAATGAGTGTTATTACACAAAAGTGCAACGTCATCCACAGGTATTAAAGATGGAAAATGGGAGACTCACTTGACCTGATTTAAGGTGAATATCGAGTGGATATTGACCCACATGTTTTGGTGGATATTGTTGTTCCACCAAAGAAAATATTTAAGTAGGCTCAAAATTTGTTTTAAAAGAAACTTAATAACTCAAAAAGAAACTTTATATGGAATTTGATCGAAAATCTTTTCTTTTTTTTTTTTTAACTTTAGCTTTGACTTATGTGATCCTAAGATTAATCTTGTAATATTTTAGGCCCTTGCGTATGTTCATCTATGAGATTTGAATAAACGGGGCTAATTTTTTTCGTCTACAAATCAATTATTAACATCATCTGTTTTTTTATGCTTAATCAATATTTGCAGGTTTTAAATTTTTGGTCACGGGAAGTCCCCCATAGAGCAATTTGATTTGAGCGAATGGAATGATTAGCCATTTCATTGCACAAGGATTACAATATTAGTTGCAAAACCGACATCTTAAGTATTTTTTTTTCATCTGTAGAATTTAATAGATGATATCAATGATTTCTTTTTAGTCAAATGATAATATTTTTTTTTCTCTGTGATGATCTGTATTTCGATATTTAACTTGTTTTTCTCATTCTTCACATTCCACAAATTCCACTCACTCGGATTTGTGAGGGTTTCCCATTCAAATTAATGCTTCTTGGGCCTTTTTAAATCATCTAATCTAATCCTAAATCTAAGCCAAGAATATAGGTTGAAATTGGTGGAATAACCAATCTTCGAGTTCCCTCCATATGGTCCGTTCCTACCGTTACAAAAGGCCCGCCGTTAGGCTAAGCCTGGTTCTCAAAAACATCGAATACTCAACTAATCAATTCTGACCCAACAAAAAAAAAACCAATTAATCCAAGTCCATATTTATTTGGAAATAATCCCAAAGAAAATTCCCAAATACGCCCTCCCTCCTAAGTCGGTCAAGGCTTGGACCAAAAAAAAAAAAAACAGTCGGTCAAGTCCGTCCTTGTCCTCCAAGTTAACCACTCCCTATAAAATATAACTCTCGAAACCTAACCCCTCAAATCCAATCTCTCGAACCCCTCCCTCAAATTATTCTCCATCAATGGCTCCTCCTCCTCCTCCTCCTCCTCCTCCTTATTCCCCATCATCTGTCCATGCCCTCCTCGGCCCGCCCGAATGCCACGACCCGCCACCTCCCCCCCGAGCCCAGCCCGCTCCCGCCCACCCCTTCGCCAACCTGATGGTTGCCAACTTCAACGACGGCGGCGGCAACTCGCCTCGGAAGGGCTACACAGAGAACAGCTCGGCCACGTTCCTGTCGACGGGCAACCCGTGCCTCGACTTCTTCTTCCACGTGGTCCCCGACACCCCGCCCGAGTCCCTGACCCGGTGGCTCGAGGCAGCCTGGGCCCACGACCCGCTTACCGCCCTCAAGCTCGTGTGCAACCTCCGGGGCGTGCGCGGGATCGGGAAATCGGACAAGGAAGGGTTCCACGCTGCCGCGACGTGGCTATTCAAGAACCATCCCCGGACCCTGGCCTGCAACGCTGGGGCCTTCGCGGGGTTCGGGTACTTCAAAGATTTGCCCGAGATCCTCTACCGCCTCCTCGAGGGCCCTGACATCAGGGCGAGGCAGAAGCGCGAGTGGCAACAGAGGAAAGGCACCAAAAGCAGGCGGCCATTGCAATCTTTTCCAGTGTTCAGCTGCCGCAATAAATCCAGAAGAAAGAAGGGGAGAAATAGCTTGAGAACGGCCACGGCTTTGGTGCCCAAGGAAGTGAGGGTCGCGAAGGCGGCAGCACGTGACCAGGAGCAGAAGCAAAAGGCGAGCGAGCTGAGGAACAAGAAGAGGATTGCCATGGCCAAGAAGCTCCTGGAGCGGTACAAGCGCGATGGGGACTTCCGGTTCCTCCATGACGCGGTGTCTGGGCACTTTGCCCATTGCCTGACGGCCGACCTGGACTCCCTGAAATCCGGGGAGATCAACAAGATCAGCCTCGCCGCCAAGTGGTGCCCTTCGCTGGACTCGTCCTTCGACCTAGTGACGCTGCTCTGTGAGAGCATTGCGAAGCGGGTCTTCCCACGGGACCGGTTTCCCGAGTACGAGGGCCTTGAGGAGGCGCACTACACGTACAGGGTCCGGGACCGGCTCCGGAAGGACGCCCTTGTGCCACTCCGGAGGGTCCTGGAGCTGCCAGAGGTTTACATGAGCGCAGGGCGGTGGGGCAACATCCCGTACAACCGGGTCGCCTCGGTGGCCATGAAACTCCACAAGGACAAGTTCCTGAAGCACGACAGCGAGCGGTTCCAGAGCTACCTGGCCGATGTGAAGTTTGGCAAGGCCACGATCGCTGCCGGCGCACTGCTCCCTCACGAGATTGTAGCATCACTCAACGACCCCGACGGGGGCGAGGTTGCGGAGCTTCAGTGGAATCGGATGGTGGAGGATCTATCCGAGGCGGGGAAGTTGGAGAACTGTATCGCGGTGTGTGACGTCTCGGGGAGCATGTCGGGGACGCCGATGGAGGTGTCAGTGGCGCTCGGGCTGTTGGTGTCGGAGCTTAGCCGAGAGCCGTGGAAGGGCAAGGTGATCACATTCAGCCAGCGCCCTCAGCTCCACGTGATACAAGGCGACGGCTTGCGCTGCAAGGCCGAATTCATCAGAACGATGGACTGGGGTTACAACACCAACTTCCAGAGTGTGTTCGATAGGATTCTAGAGGTGGCCACCGCGGGGAAGCTGAAGGCGGAGGAGATGGTCCAGAAGGTGTTTGTGTTCAGCGACATGGAATTCGACCAGGCTTCTTCGAACCCGTGGGAGACGGACTATGAGGCGATCAAGAGGAAGTTCGGGGAGCGTGGGTACGGGGCGGCGGTGCCGCAGATCGTGTTCTGGAACCTGAGGGACTCGAGTTCGACACCCGTTTCGGCAAAGCAGGCGGGGGTGGCGCTGGTGAGCGGGTTCTCGAAGAACCTGATGAAGATGTTCCTGGAGGACGAGGGGGACATAAGCCCCGTGGCCATCATGGAGGCCGCCATCTCGGGCGAGGAGTATCGTGACCTCGTCGTGGTTGATTGATTGATTGATTCAGTTCGTTCCTTTGTTTATTTAGGAGTCTTAGGAACGGAACAAAACGCAAAAAAAAAAGAAAAAAAGAAAAAAAAGGGTTTTGTTTCTTTTGTTAATCTTGTTAGAACATGTTGTATAGTTTTGTAGGTTTTCCTTTATATCTTTTCTTTCTCTTGGTCCCACATAGGATGATTGTTAGCTCCTTTACTCCTCTAAAGCCTATATAAAGAGGCTACTCATGTACATTGTTTCTTACCCCATTATAAGAGAAAAGATACCATTCTCTTTTAATCTTTCTTTCTTGTCATGGTATCAGAGCCAAGATCATTGTCTTGAAGAGTATGCTCTGCGGTTGCCATCAATTGGATCTTCCGCATCAGAAATTAAGACAATGAGCTCATTATTTTTTTAAGTATGCTCTGCGGTTGCCATAAATTGGATCTTCCGCATCAGAAATTAAGATAATGAGTTTAGGGCTTTTGGGGCATCATCTTTGCTCGTTCTAATCCGCACTTCTTCTTTCTCGATCCTTTCGATCACCTCAAATCCGTATTTATAGCTTTGCTAGTGATTTCTTTTTCTATCGTCATGGGTGATTCTAGTGATCGTATTGATGTCAAACTCGATGGTTCAAACTATTCTGTTTGGAAACCATCGGCAATGGCAGCACTAGTTTACCGCGACTTGTTTGAGCATGTTGAGGGACTTTGTCCTTGTCCTGGTGCTCTTAACAGTGAATCATCTGATGAAGCTGCGAAACGTGCTGCTGAAATTCGAGCGTGGAAAGTTGCTGATCGGAAGGCATGGGCTATCATTTTTGGTTCCATTGTTCCTACTCTTCGCCCACAATTTTCTAATATTGTTGAGGCGAAAAGTTTATGGGATCAGCTTGCCGAGATGTTCACCCAAACAGGGAACATTCGAGTTTATCAGTTGGAGCAAGAAGTTTACAGTGCTACGCAAGGGTCTCGCTCTATTCGAGATTTCTACAATTACATGCACTCACTTTGGAGTCAACTAGACATTCTTGCTCCTATTCTCTGCCCATCATGCCTGAACTGTACTCGGTGTCCATCTACTCGACTTCAGACTCAAGATAGGCACCGTCTACATTCTTTTCTTATGAAGCTCGGCTCTCCCTATGAAGGTGTTCGTAGCCAACTTCTTCACCGCTCTCCAAGACCATCCCTCCTTGACGCTGTCAAAGAATTACAGTCTGAGGAAACTCGTCTTGGTCTTCTTTCCTCCTCGGCAGTTTCTGATTCAACTGCTATTCTGGCTGCTCCACCACGTCCTTTGCCTACTCGTGGTCCTCGCCTCCTTTCATGTACATATTGTCATCGTCCTGGTCATGACGAGTCACATTGTTGGAAGAAGAGGAAAGCTTCACGCCTTTCTGTATCACCACGAGTCACTACCACATCTCCAATCTCTCAACCTATTACTCTGGTTTCTCCCTCTACGGATGACCGTATTGCTGCTCTTGAGGCCCAACTTGCTCGTTTGAGTCCTTCTCTGCCCAAGCCTTTTCCCGATTCTGGTACTTCTACAACTCTCTCATCTGTTGGAAGCACCGCTGCAGCTACTCCACCTTCAGGTGATATTTCTACTACTTGGGTGCTTGACTCAGGAGCTGCTAGACATATGTCTGCTTCCGCTGTTTTTCTCACTAAGCTCTATGAGCTCAAGCAACCAGCACATTTCTTTACTGCTAATGGTTCTCCTCTACTAGCTACCCAACAGGGTACTCTTACCGTCTCTGAAGATTTCAATGTCCCTGATGTATTACATGTTCCCTCTTTGGCTCTCAATTTATTATCCGTTGGACAACTCACCGATGCTGGATGTACTGTAAGCTTTACAAGTAGCTCTTGCTTTGTGCAGGATCGTTTGAGTGGCAAGATGATTGGCAGGGGCAGTAGACGGGATGGACTTTATATTATGCAACATCTCCATCTTCCAACTTCCTCTCGTCCTCATCCTGTGTTGGCTACCCTCGATCTTGCTCGGTGGCATCAGCGTCTTGGACATATTCCGTCTTCTCGTCTCACCGTCCTTCACCAACAAGGTGTTTTTGGGTCCTATTTCTTCTGGTAGTCTTCCTCCATGTTCTATCTGCCCTTTGGCCAAGCAATCTGCTAAGCCTTTTCCTGTTAGTAACTCTAAAACTAGTGCGATCTTCGATCTTGTTCATTCTGATGTTTGGGGTCCTGCCCCACTCTCTTCCAAGAGTGGTTTCAAATATTATGTATCTTTTATTGATGATTATTCTCGTTATACATGGGTCTATCTTATGCGTCAACGTAGTGATTTCTTTACCATCTATCAGTCTTTTACTTCCATGGTTTCCACACAATTTAACACAAAAATCAAAGTTTTCCGTTCAGATTCAGGGGGAGAATATCTCTCTGGTGTCTTTCGTTCCCTCTTAGCTAGTGATGGTACACTTCCTCAGTTATCTTGTCCTGGGGTTCCAGCTCAAAATGGAGTTGCTGAACGCAAGCACCGTCATATTCTAGAGACCACTCGAGCTCTCTTACTTGGCACATCCGTTCCTACTGAGTTCTGGGCTGAGGCTCTTCTCACGGCTGTTCATCTAATTAATCGCCTACCCTCATCTGTTCTCCATCAAGACACCCCGTTTCAGCGTCTCTACTCTCGACCTCCTAGCTATAATCATCTCCGAGTTTTTGGATGTACTTGTTTTGTCATTCTTCCACTTACTGAACGTACAAAGCTTACCGCCCGGTCTATCCCATGTGCATTCTTGGGTTACAGCACTGAGCACAAAGGTTATCGTTGTTATGACCCAAATGCGCGACGTGTGCGTATTTCTCGTGATGTTACGTTTCATGAACACATCCCTTTCTTTTCAACAAATACTATACCTCATGTTTCGTCTCCTATTCCATTTATGGATTTTCCTGTTGATCCTCTACCTGATCCTTCTAGTCCCTCTTCTACATCGGATCTAGATATATTGCCACCTTCTCCATCTTCACCTATCCCTTGTGCTGCACCTCCTGCTGTATCTGCCCTCGACGATTCTGCACAACTAGAGCCACGCCGTAATCCTCCTCGAGATCGGCGTCCACCTGCCCGGTATGTTGCTGCTACTTCTTATTCTACTGAGTTTGGATCCTTTTTAGCTGCTGTTCATGCTGTACAAGAACCTAATAGTTATCGCGAGGCAGTTCAGCATGTAGAATGGCGCCAGGCTATGTCTGAGGAACTCTCGGCTTTGGAGAGTATTGGTACTTGGGAGCTTGTGCCTCTTCCTCCAGGTCGCTCCATCGTATCTTGCCGATGGATATATAAGATTAAGACTCGTTCTGATGGCAGTATTGAGCGTTACAAAGCTCGTCTGGTTGCTCGAGGTTTCTCGCAAGAGTATGGTATCGACTATGAGGAGACCTTTGCTCCCGTAGCAAAGATGACATCTGTCCGTACTTTATTAGCTGTTGCTTCAATTCGCAGTTGGCCTCTCTTTCAGCTTGATGTGAAGAATGCTTTTCTTCACGGTGATCTTCAGGAAGATATCTTTATGCAACCTCCGCCTGGTCTTGCTCATACCTCTGGACAGGTTTGCCGCTTGCGACGGGCTCTTTATGGTCTCAAACAGGCCCCTCGTGCTTGGTTTGAGAAGTTCAGTGATGCTATTCAGTCTGCTGGTTTCATTCAAAGTGAGGCTGATCATGCTATGTTTGTTCATACCTCTTCTTCAGGCTGCACTATTCTTCTTCTTTATGTTGATGATATGGTCATCACTGGAGATGATCGTGACCATATTGAGCATACCAAGCAACACCTTCAGCAACATTTTGCCATGAAGGATCTAGGACCACTGCGCTATTTTCTTGGACTTGAGATTGCTCGCAGTTCACGTGGTATCCTCATTTCTCAGCAAAAATATACCGCTGATATTCTGTCCAGGGCTGCTCTATCAGATTCACATACTGCTGCCACTCCTATTGAGCTAAATCAAAAGTTTTGTCCAGACGATGGAGAACCTCTTTCTGATGTCACCCGCTATCGGACTTTGGTTGGTAGTCTTATTTATCTTACTATCTCCCGACCCGACATTGCCTATGCTGTTCATGTTGTCAGTCAGTTTGTTGCTGCTCCTCGAACAACTCATTATGCAGCTGTTCTAAGGATTCTGCGCTATCTTCGAGGCACTTTATCGCGTTCCTTATTTCTACCATCTTCTTCTGCTCTCAAGTTGCGTGCCTTTTCTGATGCTGATTGGGCTTCCAATGTCGCTGATCGCAAATCTATCACTGGTTATTGCATTTTTCTTGGCGATTCACTTATTTCTTGGCGTTCCAAGAAACAACATATTGTCTCACGCTCCTCTACAGAGTCCGAGTATCGTGCTATGGCCGACACTACTGTTGAGATTGTTTGGCTTCGGCGCTTACTTGCTGATATAGGAGTTTCACTTCTGGATCCTACTCCTCTGCATTGTGACAACAAGAGTGCCATTCATATTAGTGCAAATCCAGTCTTTCATGAGCGTACCAAACATATTGAGATTGATTGTCATCTGACTCGTCATCATCTCCAAGCTCGCACTATTTCACTTCCTTTTGTTGGAACTGAGAATCAACTTGCCGATTGTTTTACGAAGGCTCTTACATCATAACGATTTAAATTTCTTCTTTCCAAACTCTCGTTATTTGATCCACCTTGAGTTTGAGGGGGGTGTTAGAACATGTTGTATAGTTTTGTAGGTTTTCCTTTATATCTTTTCTTTCTCTTGGTCCCACATAGGATGATTGTTAGCTCCTTTACTCCTCTAAAGCCTATATAAAGAGGCTACTCATGTACATTGTTTCTTACCCCATTATAAGAGAAAAGATACCATTCTCTTTTAATCTTTCTTTCTTGTCAAATCTTGCCAGTGAATACCTATCAGCGTCTATGGTGTTAAATTATATTATTCTTGTTTGGATGACGAGAGCACAGTCTACGAAAACCAAGAGGTAATCATGTAAATAGTTGTTTGATAAAGCTGAACGAAAAGCATCCGATTTCCCCATTTTAAGAAACCATACGTTTCGCATCATTTCCTGATCGTGGGCTTTGTAAATCCCTGAAGATCAGGGGGCAGGGGAAGAAGTCGAAACTGCTCGATCTTGAAGTTGATTTGGCCATAAGGAAGAGTCGCATGTTGCTTATGTTTTCCCATTTTTTAAAGGGAGAGAGAGAGAGAGAGAGAGAGAGAGAGAGAGAGAGAGAGAGAGAGAGAGAGAGAGAGAGAGAGAGAGAGAGAGAGAGAGAGAGAGAGAGAGAGAGAGGGATTGAGTCATGTAATCTTTTAAGATATCTAAAATTCAGTTAAAGCATCAACATTGGAACTGGTCAATCGGGAAGCATAAGAAAAGAAGAATTCGTCTGCTCAAGCTGGGACCAGCGTGGCCTTTATTTTGAGACCTTGTGCATGGGTGCAAGCAAACAGTACTTTCCATTTGGTACTGATATGAAACTAATTATACTCGTCTTCAAGCAATTTCGGTTCCTTAATAGTTTACTTCAATCGGTCCATCAACACCAAGGTAGTTTCAAAATCCCATTTTGGGACCACATGTTAAAAAAAAGAGAGTAGCACAGACGACATGAGCACATGGCCGAGCAAAGAAGACAATAACTAAACGCGCATCGAATTTTTCCGACTTCCCTTGAAAATCTCATTGCTAAAGAAGCCGAGCTATAACCGACTGCCAAAGGAAACTCGTCCCTTCCAAATGGGCATCTTTTCCTTAGACGAACAATCTGTTCCTTGACAAACCATTTTCATCTGCAACGTCGTTTATGTAGAAAGTAGAAATCTCGTCATGACATCGATGAAATTTCTGATACCTCGTGGAAGATGGAGTCTAACATGATAAAGAAGAGCCTGTCTAGCTAGCCAAGGAGACTGCCTGCAACGAAGCCCCAAAACATTTCCAGAAAGGTTTTGCATTCGCATTGGCAAACATTTTCTCGCTTTGGAGCAGGCAAGTCATCCTTGGCTACCAAACCGAGACTCTTATCTTCATGTTTAGGCCTCTCTTCCCATTCAAACCCTAACTCCCTCCTGTTCATTGGCCTCTGACTCTTGCATCGTTTATATAGCCAATCAAAGAATAAAGATCAGATCCAGATCGCCACATCGCTTTTGCCCCTTCATCAATTTGCCCCTGGTTTTCTCTCCCTCCTATTCTTTCGAAGATGAAGAATTCAATGATTGGAATATATTCTCCATAGAGAGAAAAGGGAGGGAATTCTTGCATGACTACTGGTCCCTCCCAATTGATTCGCCCCTCTTAATTCTCAAGGCTACAAATATGGCATTGGCCAGCGGTTGGATTTGATTGATGCTTATGCAACTCGCAACCAAAAAGGAAAACAGGTCAAAAGTATCAGCCCTCTGATTTGTTCACAGGAATTTTGTACATTAGAACCACAATTCTCAGTAAATAGCAATTCTAGCTAGAAGGAAAATAAGATACATTTACACGAAGAAAAGCTTTGGCTGTTAATTGATTTTGGGAGGGATTGTGGTAATTTGAATCGTGTCATTATGCTGGTGTTAGTTTTCATGTCATCGTCAGAAAAAAGTCAAAGTTTGGTCCAATATGATGAAAATGATTTTCATGATTAATAGGGTCAAAATTTGCAATGGTCGTGTCATTTTCAAGTTATTCATGTTTATGCTATGTCGGATGGGGATTCTCTTCATAAGTTTGTCCAGTCGAAGTTTGTCACCCCTGCTACACTCTCACACCCTCAAATTATGTTACGAGTATTGAGTCAAAATTAAAGAAAATGGAAAATTCTCGAGTAAAGTTAAAAGGAATTTTGTAAGCAAGTGCAGGGAGAATTGCCAAAACAGTCTTAAACATAACGTAATTATGCTAATTCAGTCCTAAACATTTCTTTTTTGCCTATTGAGTCATGAACCTTTTGCATTTTTGTCAATTTAGTCTGTCTAACTAATTTTTTACAGGAAATTGCTGACATTGACACTTGCCATCTTACTCAGTGCAGTCAGCGTTGTTGTGGCTAATTTTTAATAATATTTTATTTTATTTTTTCGAATTATTTATTTATTTATTTTGTCTTTTCTTTTTTCCTTTTTTTCTTTTCCTTCTCTTTTTTTTTTCCTTCCCCTCTTCCTCTTGTCGGTCGCCGGAGCTCGGTGATCAACCAAAGGCAAGTGCAAGCCTCACTTGGCGACAATGAGGTTTGGGTCTTGCTCTCGTGAAATCAATATATGACTTTCCGTATTATGTTATTTTTGTGGATTTCTATATCTGATACATTTGGCTCAACCCAATTAAACAAAAATCTGACAATTACTCTCTATTTCCAAAATTCAAGAAATTGGTGGAAAATTACTTTCAAAATCCCATAGTATCAGTTTACTATAATGGTGGCGGAGAATATAAAAAATTAAAAGGGTTTTCTTGTCTCATGGGACTACACATTTACAAACACCTTCACACACACCCTAACATTATGGGATTGCGGAGTGTCATCATAGGCATGTTGTCGAAACAAGTCTTACATTGCTTCATCAAGCGTCTCTTGCTTCCTCCTTTTGGTCCTACACATTTTAAGCCGCTGCATTTCTAATAAATGGTCTACCTGCATCGGTCTTAGGACTCAAATCTCCTTTTGAGACTTTTTTCAACTTCTGTCCAAATTACTCGAAACTTCGAGTTTTCGGTTGACACTATTATCCTTGGCTTAAACCATATGGCAAGCATTAACTTAAATATCGATGTATTTTTCTTGGTTACACTCTTAATCAAGGTGCTTACTAATGTTACAATCATCAACAAAACAAAGTCTTTGTCTCACGTCATGTAGTGTTTGAGGAGTCCATTTTTCCTTACTCCGAACACGCTTAAGCGCTCCATCATACTAGTTCTCAATCCCTTTCTCTAACACCTCGACGTACGTGTGCACCATCTCATTTTTTAATAAAGAATTCAGCCACCTCTTCCAACACCAGATGACTAAGCCATACCATGCATGGTCCAAAAAGTCCTTCGAGTTCAATGGATGCAGAAGTTCTAGATCACTAGTTGAATGGCCTCATAACTTTGGTGGAGAACACCAATTTAACGTCCCCCAATGCAAATCCATCGTCAGCCACTGAAGCTTCATCTATGCGTCCAATGGACTCGAACACTTCATTCCGCCCCTCCACCACAATTCCTTCAATGCCCACATGTTTTCATCCGATGATCACTCGCTCTCAGAATAACATTTACAAACCCAAACAAATATACATTCAGCCACCGAGCATCATTTACCTCTCCATTACTTGGACCAATGTGTGTTTCCCAAGCCTCAAAAGATCCAAAGTGGCGAGTTACTAGGCAGAAGGATACTATTGGTGCCATAACTTGTGTACGGCGATCACTTTGGTGCCATAACTTTTTTTCGGATCACTTTGGTGCTAAAATCGGAAAAAATAGATCACTTTGGTGACTCCGGCCAAAATTCCGGCAAAAAAGCTGATGTGGCATTTATATTTTTTTAAAAAATAATTTAACTTGTATACGTGGAAATTATGTGGCTTTTTTTTTTGAATTTTATTTTCCTTTTTTTATTTCTTTTTCTTCTCCGGCGAGGGTTCTCGCCGGCGTCCGGCGAGACTGCCCTCGCTGGCATCGGGCAAGGGCCGCCCGACGCAGGCGAGGTCGGCCCTCACTTGGGCGGGCGAGGGTCGCCCTCGCCCAACACCGGCGAGGATGGCCCTCGCCCGACGCTGGCGAGGGCGGCCCTCGCCTGGGCGAGCGAGGGTCGCCCTCGCCTGGGCGAGCGAGGGTCGCCCTCGCCTGGGCGAGCGAGGGTCGCCCTCGCCTGGGCGAGCGAGGGTCGCCCTCGCCTGGGCGAGCGAGGGTCGCCCTCGCCGGATCTGGCGAGGGCCGCCCTCGCCGGATCCGGCGAGGGCGACCCTCGCCAGACCCTCGCCCGCCCAGGCGAGGGCCGCCCTCGCCGACGTCGGGCGAGGGCGGCCCTCGCCTGAGTCGGGCGAGGGCCGCCCTCGCCGGTGTCGGGCGAGGGCCGCCCTCGCCTGGGCCGGCGAGGGCGGCCCTCGCCTGAGTCGGGCGAGGGTCGCCCTCGCCGGAGTCGGGCGAGGGTCGTCGGGCGAGGGCCGCCCTCGCCGGCGTCGGGCGAGGGCCGCCCTCGCCGGCGTCGGGCGAGGGCGACCCTCGCCCGCCCAGGCGAGGGCAGTCTCGCCGGACGCCGGCGAGAGCCCTCGCCGGAGAAGAAGAAAAAAAAATAAAAAATTTAAATTTATGTGTTATTTTCCTTTTTTTTATTATTTTAATATAATATAATATTTTTTTAAAAAAAAATACACGTCAGCATTAAATTTTATTTTTAATGCTGACTGGACCTCTCCGGCGAGCCATGGACCTCTCCGGCGAGCTATGTCAGCGCCACGTAGAATTTCCGGCGAGCCACGTCGAATTTCCGGCGAGCCACGTCAACGTTGGCACCGAAGTGATCGTTTTTCAAAAAAGTTAGCACCAAAGTGATCCGAAAAAAAGTTATGGCACCAAAGTATTCGCCGTACACAAGTTATGGCACCAATGGTGTCCTTCTGCCCGAGTTACTATGTCGGAGGAATTTAATACAATTCTCTGAAATGGTGCATGGCAGCTTGTACCACTTGAGCCTCATCATAATATTATTGGCTACAAGTAGATATTTCAAGTCAAGCGAAACTCAGATGATAGCATAGGTTGGTATAAGGCACGGCCTATCGCCAAGGGACTCCACCAACGGCCAGGACTTGACTATGATCATATGTTTAGTCCAGTTGTTAAACCCGCCACAATGCACGTTGTTCTTTGTCTAGCCTTATCAAATGGTTGGTCCCTTCTACAATTGGATATCAACAATGCCTTCTTACATGGCACTCTTATGGAGGAAGTATATATACACAAACCACCATGTTTTGTTGATTAGTCGCATCCGAATCACATATGTCGATTGAATAAGGCTATTTACGGTCTTAAACAAGTCCCTCGCACATGGTATTAAACACTTATTTCCTTTGTCATCTCATTTGGATTCATCCAATCCAAATCAAATTCCTCACACTTTGAGCCTATTTGGTTTAGCTTTGAGAATGGGCTTTTGGCCTCGAAAGCCCATTCTCAAAATGCTGAACTGTTTGGTTTAGCTTTCATGCTAGCATTGGCCAAATGCTAGTATTTAGAATGCTATTGTTCACGTCTATCTTTTTTTTTTTTTTTGGTTTGAAGTTGTTCATCTTCTTCACCAGGTATCCGACGAGGGTGGTCGGCGAGGGACAAGGGCCAAGGAGGTCGCCTGGGATTGGGCAACCGCCCAAGCGACGCCGTCGCTGGGGTTGTTCTACCCAAGCTGTCGCCGCCTGGGTCACGCGACTCTAGGAGGCGACGGCCTGGGTTGAGCGACCCCAGGCTACTGTCGTCGCCTGGTTGCTGGGGTTGCTCGACCCAGGCCGTCGCCACTTGGGTCGCGCGACCTCAAGCGGCTGTCGCCTGGGTCGTGAGACCCTCGCCGAGGGTCACTTGGCCTCTGGCAACCGCAGACGGCGGCAGATCTGGCTCGCCGGGGGTTGCTCGACCTTGGGCGACGGCCGCCAACGCCAGATCTATCTCACCGGCGGTTGTAGGCCATAGCTGGTGGCCGGCTCCGGCGATGGGTAGGTTAGTTTTTTTTAATAAATAAGATAACTCTCAAAGTCCATTTACAAAAAAAATTCACCAAACACTATAGTTTGGCCAAAGTAGCTTTACAAAATATTTTTACCAAACACCATTTGCATTTTCCCAATGGGCTTTCACCCAAAGGTATTTGCATTCTCCCAAGTAGAATTTTCAAAGTTGAACCAAACAGGCCATTTATATAAAAGCATGATGGCATCACTGTTTATTTCTCGATTTATATAGATGATCTAATCTTGACAAGAAATGATACAAAATTTTGCAAAAGTTTGTGAGAGCTTTTGCATGTAAATTCTCACTAAAGGATCGAGGGGATCCACATTATTTCTTGGGAGTTGAGGTGATACACATAAAGTTCAGTCTTTTTCTTACACGACACGAGTATATAAGGGGCATTCTAGATCGAGCAACCATGTTAGGAGCCAAGGAGATTACCACCCCAATGGTTACCGATAGCTCTCTCACTCTTGTTGATGGATCACCTCATACTGATGCAACTTAATATAGGAAGATTACGGATGCTCTTCAATAACCTGCATTCACAAGGTTTGATGTTTTTTTTGTCATCAACAAACTTTCTTAGTTTAAGCATCAATCAACAGAGTTACATTGAAGTGCTGTTAAACGTGGTTTACATTATCTCAAAGGGACTATTAATCTTGGCCTGCACTTGCAAAGTAGTCCCTCCCCATCGCTTCATGCATCCTCTAATGCTAATTGGACAGGCAATTTGGATGATTGTAAGTCTTATTGGCCAGAATCCTATATCATGGTGCTCTAAAAAACAACGATCTATTGCTTGTTTAGCAACCGAAGCCAAGTGTCGCGTTGTTGCTGCGACAGCTTCTGAGCTCACATGGATTCAATCTCTCTAGCATGAACTTGGAGTATCTTTTTTGACCACACCTAGTGTCTATTGTGATAATATTGGTTCTACATATGTGTGCACTAATCCCATTTTTAACTCCAAGATAAGACACATTGCCATTGATTATCATTTTGTTCGCGACATGGTTAACCAAAGCTTGTTCAAAAGCTGCTTGTCCCGTGTCCACTCATGATCAACTCACAAATGCACTAACAAAGCCTCTTGCACGACAACGGTTTCTTCTAGGGGTGTGCAACGGGAACCACCCGGATCGGACCGGACCGGTCGGTTCTGGGCGGACCTAGGGGGTGTTGGTCCGGTCCCCGGTTCTCATTTTTGGAACCGGTGGATAGTCGGTCCGATTCCTGATTCCATGGTGAGAACTGGACCGATAGGATCAGACCGATCATTTATGCATATTTTTAAAAAATTAGCTAGTTATTTTTTTATCTTTTCAAGGAATTTATTTGTTATTACTGACTTGCCAATTTTGTGAGCCATCAAGCTGCTGCGAATGGGTTGACTTTTTTATTTTTTGCCTCTCTAATAACACGTGTTTAAATTAGGGGATGTATATTTTTGGAAGTCCACATGGGACATATATTTTTTTTACAAGTATTTGATTCATTTGAACCGGACCGGACCGGTCGGTACGGTCCGGTCCCTGGTTCCAAGACTAGTCGGTTCAGTCCATGGTCCCAAAAATTGGGAACCGGTCCTCTCGGTCCGGTTTCCGGTTCTTGGATGGGACCGGATCGGACTGGGAACCAATCACCCATAGTTTCTTCATTTACGATCCAAGATCGACATTTACAATGGAACGCCTCTTTTGCGGGGGCATATTGGAGAAAATATTTCTTAACAGCAAAGCAAGTCATAAAATTGCCCTCAATTAGATCAAGACCAGTCAAGCAATCCTTGTACTCTTGGCAAGTGCAACAAGAGTTTCCAAAGCTGACAAATTCATTTTATCTTCTTTTTTTTTTTTGTATAGAGGATTTTATCTTTCCATATACAAAGGCTATATAACAAGGAAAGTTATTGTATTATAGTTATTTTTTGATGTCTTTCTATAAACCATTAGCTGCCTTGTAATTTAAATATATGTGAGAAATAACAACAAAGCGTATCTTGTCCAATTCTTCAGCTCTCCAATTAAATATGTCTATGCTTAGTACTAGCCAAAAAGACCAGACTAAGTGTAAAGGGAGCAATAGAATACTTAGATATTAAACCACACATTTATCTAACGGCTTAAACTTTTAGAACAATATTAGCAATGGTCCCAACAAACTCTCACATGGTATTAAAGCAAGAGCGCTCGAGTTCAAATCTTTACAGGCCTCATTTGCCTCTCAATTAACTATATTCACCCTTAATACTAGGCAAAAAAATTAAACTAAGCGTGAGGGGAAATGTCATAATATTTAAGTACTAATTCACGCCTTCATCTATTAGCTTACGTTTTTAGAATAGTCGACAGTGGTCCGACCAAAATCTCACACATTTTAACCTCAGATATTATAATGTACGAGACGCGGGATCTTGAGCCCCATCAAAGGCAATCGATGTTTAGTTTCATTTGTGATTGCATTATATGATGGAAGAGTTTATTGGATGCTTAAATAGATAAACGCTCAGTTCATGTAACTCTTAATCTCCTCTTAAGGATCGGTCGTAGCTGCGTAAATTCTCATTGGATGACGCCAATTGAATTTGCTTATCGTGGCAATCTTCCAATAGTCCCTTGAGAGCTTCAATACAATCGGTGGTTCTTCCTAATCTATGTTGAAATAAGCTATAGGAAAGAGTCTTTCCTTGGGTCCTCTATATCGAGGAATGAGTCCATTATGAATCTATGATCAAATGTTCTACAGTATGGTTTTTATTTTCTGGTGCCTCCGGGCAAAATACTTTTCTCAGCATTGCCACATGCCCCACTTCTAGAAAACTTTCCTCCGTATAACGTGGGGGCCATTTGCACGCTCCTGATTTCAGTTCACATTAATCTTTTGATCACGTAAAATTCAATATGTGGCTGGCTAAGATAATTTAATGGTTGAGATCAACTGCGTGATATGATTCATATGGTAATTTCTCCTCGTCCACCTCCACTCTTAACCTTTTTTTCTTTTAAAGGAGGACTCTCATTTGACTCCTCAATTTCTCATGTCATAAGAATCTTGTTGATAGATCTCTTCTTATTCAAATGTGGGAGTTTAATAGATATGTTTTCAAGGATTCGATATCCCTATGTTCTGTCCATGTACATGTCCTCTACCTCCAGCTTCAATGGTGATCACAGGAACTTTGCCGTATTGCCGAATCACGAAAATTTGCTCTTCCAAATGTTAGATTTGTGTTTTCTCAACCTGTTTTGGTAGTCTCTGTATGGCGATGGTGAAGAGAAAGTCGGATCTAGGTGCGCACCGCCAACTGGTAATGCCGAAATTACTGGAGAAGGAATTTCTGGCATGTGATCATCACTCACGATGATACAGGATCTAGTGATTGGACGCCAATTATTTTGCTTCACAAATCCGTTTTTATGAAACGAGTATGTGCTTAACCTTGTTGGTATTCTATTAATCCTCATAATTTTTCGGATTAGGTTTTGTTTTGTAGTATTCTGGGTTTTACTATGTTTCGATTTACTTTGCTATGAAATTTATATATTTCTCATATATCCTTTGAGCAATGAATACAATATTCTTTCAACAAAAAAGAAAATTCCTGTTAAACATGCTTAATAGCGAAGTATTCCACTTTCAAAAGCGTTAGTTTTACACACCATGGAGAGAGCTTTATGCCTTAAAAGTTGCAATATTTATTTATATAGATGCTTAACAAGAACGTGTACTTCGGTTGATGGAGACCGCCAACCCCGAATCATCAAAAACATCGAATACCCAATTAACTAATACAGGTCATCCCTCGTTGGAAAAAGGCGACGGATATGAACATTCTCTCAAAGAAAAGTCCGTATTTGAAGTCAATCCGAAAGAAAATTCCCAAACACACTCTCCCTCCTAAGTCGCGGCCAAGTCCTTTTCCTCCAAGTAAACCAGTCCCTATAAATATTACTCTCGAAACGAAACCAAACCACTCAATCCAATCTCCCGAAGCCCCCTCTAAGTATTCATCATCAATGGCTCCTCCTCCTCCTCCTTATTCCCCATCATCTCTCAATCCCCTCCTTGACCTGCCCGAATGCCACAACCCGCCGTCTCCGCAAGCCCAGCCCACTCCTGCTGACCCCTTCACCGACCTGATGGTTGCCAATTTCAACCACGACGACGGCAACTTGCCTCGAAAGGGCTACACGGAGAACAACTCTGCCACGTTCCTGTCGACAAGCAACCTGTGCCTCGACTTCTTTTTCCACGTGGTCCTCGACACCCGCCCTAGTCCCTGACTCGGAGGCTCGAGTCAGCCTGGGCCTACCACCCACTTACCGCCCTCAAGCTCGTGTGCAACCTCCGGGGCATCCACGGGACCGGGAAATCGGATAAGAAGGGTTCTACGCTGCAGCGAGATGGCTATTCGAGAACCACCCACGGACCCTGACTTGCAACGTTGGGGCCTTCGTGGAGTTCGGGTACTTCAAAGACTTGCCCAAGATCCTCTACCACCTCCTCGAGGGCCCTAACATCAGGGTGAGGCAAAAGAGCGAGTGGCAACATCGGAAAGGCACCAAAAGCAGGCGGCCATTGCAATCATTTCCAGCGTTCAGCTGCTGCAATAAATCTAGAAGAAAGAAGGGGAGAAATAGCTCGAGGACGGCCACGGCTTCGGTACCCAAGGAAGTGAGGGTCGCGAAGGTAGTGGCACATGACCGGGAGCAAAAGCAAAAGGCAAGCGAGGTGAGGAACAGTGATGTAGAATAGTTAGCATCTGATTATCTTGAAGCATATGATCGCTGTAATCGCCAAAAATCTCGGCAATTTTTCGAATTTTGGGAAAAATGACCATTTGGACTCACAGCTTTGCTGTGACATACGATGGATTTTAGCATTTTGAAGTCGTCTGGATAGAGTTTCAGGCAATTTTTTTTACTTTAGGCAATTTCGAATTATCAATATTTCGTTTGAATTTTATTAGATAAGATTAGATTCAATTTGCTTTGATGTTATCTTCATTAATTCATATATCTTTAGGAGTCCTATCATTATTAAAGAACGTCCAGCTTTGTATTATAGGGGATATTATTGAATTGAATTGAATTCCAGTTGAATCGTGGAAGAGTTTTCCAAGTTATCGCTTCTCTCTGCGTCATTTGGTATCAAAGCAAGTTTCTCCTGTGATGATAGTGAATAACGTGAATGTCAATCTCCCTACTGCTAAGGGCCGTGAGAACGAGCTTATTGCGCAGGCTGAGTTCAATCAGTTCGTGCATCAAACCGATCAGACGTTTCAAGAGATCCTTGATGCCATCCAACATTTGTCCACAAATCATGCGCCTGGCATTCTTCCAGTCAAGTGAATTCCTGTTGCTTGTGATCCCGAAGATGCTATGGGGCATGGAGGAATCCCCCGACATAGGCGTCAAGACTATGTCGAGGATACAGAAGACGAAGACGAAGATTTCCAAGAGATGCAGATTCGTGGTGGTCGTCAATATAGGGGATTCTAGGAGGAGCATGTTTGTGGGGATCGACAGCAAGGGGGCTATCGACAAGATCCTGAGTAGTATCAATTAAAGATAGATTTCCCTACTTTCAATGGGAATTTGAATATTGAAGATTTCCTAGACTGGCTTTGGGAGGTCGAGAAATTCTTCAATGCTATGGATATTGACGAGGATCGCCAAGTGAAACTTGTGGCGTACAAATTGAAGGGTGGCGCTTCAGCTTGGTGGGAACAGACTCAATTGACGGGACGTCGACAAGGCAAGGCTCCTATTTGATCATGGGGTCCGATGAAACAGAAGTTGAAGAAAAGGTTCCTCCCAACGGACTATGAGCAACTGTTATTTTAGCAATTTCAGAATTGCTGACAATCAAATAGATTGGTCTAAGCTTATACGGAAGAGTTCTTTCGACTCTCCGCTTACAATAACTTGGATGAGTTCGAGGCACAATAAACTGTTAGGTACATTAATGGTTTGCGACTTAATATCCAGGATCAGGTTTCTTTGCATCGACTATTCTCTATCGAAGACGCCCAGGATATGGCGCAAAAAATTGAGATGCAATTGGAGAGGACTAGCCCTAGTACTCGTGGTAGCAATTATTAGGGTCGCCGGTCATTCGGGAAAGAAAGATAGCCTGATGTTACAAGTTCTTCTAGTCAACAAACCCCTGATTCGAGCTGAGTTCCAAGGGGTACTACTGGGCCGTCTAAGGAAGCAGTCGCAGCAAGCAATCACACTCCCAATCAGAATACCCAGGATCCATATGCCAAGCCCCAACTGATCAAGTGCTACAAATATAACGAGTTGGGCCATCTTTCCAATGATTATCCTCGTCGTAGAATAGCCAATATCATTGAACATGACGAAGATGTGTATGAGGAAGATTGGGAAGAGGAAGAAGAAGTGGGAGTGGAAGATGAAGTGGGCAAGCAAGTTAATTGTGTTGTGCGTTGTCTATTGCTTGTTCCGCAGATAGAAGATACCTAGCGGAATCAGCTTTTCCACGCTCACTATACTGTCAACGGTAAAGTATGCAATATCATTATTGACAGTGGAAGTTGAGAGAATATAGTGTCAAAGGCCTTGATGGATCACTTGCAACTAAAGACGAAGCCACATCCCGTGCCTTACACGATCGGATGGATTCGCAAAGGAGCAGAACTTAAGGTAAACCAATTATGCCGTTTACCTATTTTGATTGGAAAATCATACCAAGATACTATTGTCTGTGATGTTGTAGAGATGGATGCGTGTCATGTTTTACTGGGTCGGCCATGGCAATATGATGTTGATACTACACACCGAGCTAGGGAGAATACGTATTTTTTTGTATGGAAAAAGACTAAAATTACTTTGAGACCAAAGGGTAATTCCCCTCAGATTATGAAGAAGCAGAATGCAGGGGTTATGATGAACATCCGAAAAGCGTGAAGGGATGTATATGATTGTGGACAAGGGCGACCAGCAAGTTGTGGTTCATATTCCTGATATTCTCAAGCCCTTATTAAAGGTATTCAGTGATGTTATGCCTGAGAATTTACCTGACAGATTACCTCCTTTGAGAGATATCCAGCATGAGATTGATTTTCTTCCAGGTGCTAGTCTTCCTAATTTGCCGTATTATCGAATGAATCTGAAAGAGAATCGGATTCTACAGGAACAGGTGGGAGCGCTCCTTCGAAAGGGCTTCTTACATAAAAGCAAAAGTCCATGTGCAATTCCTGCGCTTCTCACGCCAAAGAAAGACGGCACCATGCGTTTGTGTGTAGACAGTTGTGCCATTAACCGGATTACTGTCAAGTATAGGTTTTCGATTCCACGACTTGATGATATGCTAGACAGATTTGCTGGATCACGGATTTTTACGAAGATCGACCTTCGAAGCGGATACCACCAAGTTCGCATCCGTCCTGGCGACGAATGGAAAATGGCCTTCAAGACAAGTGCGGGTTTGTACGAAGGGCTTGTTATGCTGTTTGGACTCACTAACGTGCCTAATACTTTCATGCGTGTGATGACTCAGGTTCTCAAACTTTTTATTGGCAAGTTTGTGGTAGTTTTCTTTGATGATATACTTATATATAATCCGGATGGGCATCAACACATGGAGCACTTGAGGGATGTCCTACTAACCTTGCAGCAAAATAAATTGTTCATTAATCTGAAAAAGTGCAGCTTCATGATAAAACGCCTCTTATTTTTGGATTTTGTTGTTGGCACGAATGGACTTCACGTTAATGCAGATAAGGTGGTCGTGATTCACAATTGGCCAGTTCCAAAGAATGTTGGTGAGGCTCAAAGTTTCCATGGCCTTGTAACATTCTATAGGCATTTCATTCGAGATTTCAGTACTATTATGGCCTTGATAACTGACTATTTAAAAAAGGGCAAATTCCATTAGGGAGATCAAGCTTCAGCTAGTTTTGCTCTTATAAAAGAAAAACTCTCCACGACGCCGGTATTGATGTTCCCTGATTTTGAGAAAGTGTTTGAGCTGGATTGTGATGCTTTCGACGTCGGGATTGGCGTTATCCTTTCCCAAGAAGGTAGGCCTATAGCCTTCTTTAGTGAAAAATTTAATGAAGTTCGCCGGCTTTGGTCGACGTATGAGTAGGAATATTATGCTATTGTGCGAACTATAAAGCATTGGCAATCCTATCTTTATCAGCAAGAATTTGTTCTTAACACCGATCATTAGGCTCTTAAATATATCAAGAGTCAGAAGCACTTAAATCGAATACATGCACGATAGGATTCTTTGTTGGAGCAATTTAATTTTGTGCTTCGTCATAAAGCAAACCCTTTAAATAAAGTGGCAGATGTGTTGAGTCGATGTGTTGCAACACTCGTAACTATGCGCACTGATGTTGTCAGTTTTGATCCCCTATGTTCTCTTTATCCCGAGGATGATGATTTTGGTGAGATATGGGAGAAGTGTTCTGAACAAGTTGTTATGGTGATATGATAATTCAAGAAAAATTCTTATTCTTTGATAATAGATTATACATTCCTCGTTGTTCCTTGCATGAACGACTCATTCGAGAGCTTCATAGTGGTACTCTCAGCGGACATTTGGGATGAGATAAAACTGTAGCTTTGGTGGAGGAGCGGTACTATTGGCCTCAACTGAAGTGAGATGTGGGGCGATTTGTCAGTAAATGCTACATTTGCCAGACCGCTAAAGACCACTCTCAGAACATTGGTCTTTATACCACCTTGCCTATTCCTTCGGGTCCTTGGGTAGACATATCGATGGACTTCGTGTTGGGACTTCCTCGCACTCAACGGAGTTTAGATTCTGTTTTCGTGGTGGTTGACCTATTTTCGAAGATGGCGCACTTCATCCCTTGTAAGAAAACTTCGGATGCTTCGCATGTGGCATGTTTATTCTTTTGTGAAGTAGTTCGTCTTCATGGTGTGCCGAAGACAATTACTTCCAATCGTGACACGAAATTTCGAAGCCATTTTTGGCGTACTTTATGGTGTTTGTTTGGGACTAATTTACAGTATAATAGTTCTTTCCATTCCCAAACGGATGGTCAGATGAAAGCTGTGAATCAAAACTATGACGGATATCATTCGCTGCCTCTATAGTGATATGCCTAAGTAGTGGGACTGGTATCTTACTCCTGCTGAGTTCACCTTCAACAACTCGGTTAACTGCTCTACCAGTACATCTTCCTTTCAAGTTGTTTATGGACGTACATCACAACATACTCTGGATTTGGTTCCCTTGCCCAAGATTCGTGGCTATAGTGTTGCGGCGGAGAATTTGGCGACCAGAATTAATGAAGTCCAAGCTACTGTTGCTAGTCAATTGGCTGCTTCTAATTTAAAGTATAAGGAGGATGTTGACAAATGGCAACGTTCGAAAATTTTTGAGGTAGGCGATGAGGTAATGGTTTTCCTGCGAAATGAGTATTTTCCTATAAGTTCCTATAATAAACTAAAGTACAAGAAAATTGGTTCTTACCGCATCCCGAAGAAGATCAACGACAATGCCTTTGTAGTTGACCTTCCTGGTAATCTCAACATTTCCCTTACATTTAATGTGACAGACTTATTTGAGTATCATGCTCTCGATACACCCCTCTATCCTGATCATAACTTGAGGGCGAGTTTTATCGAAGAGGGAGGGAATGATATAGAGCAGTTAGCATGTGATTATCTTGAAAAATGTAATTGCCGTAATCGCCAGAAATCTCGACAGTTTTTCTGATTTTGGGAAAACAACCATTCGGACTCACAACTTTGCTGTGACATATGATGGATTTTAGCATTTTGAAGTCGTCTGGATAGAGTTTCAGGCAGTTTTTTTTTTACTTTAGACAATTTCAAATTATCAATATTTCATTTAAATTTTATTAGATAAGATTAGATTCAATTTGCTTTGATATTATCTTCATTAATTCGGATATCTTTAGGAGTCCTATCATTATTAAAGGACGTCCAGCTTTGTATTATGGAGGATATTATTGAATTGAATTGAATTGAATTCCAGTCGAATCGTGGAAGAGTTTTGCAAGTTATCGCTTCTCTCTACATTAAACAGGCAGAGGATTGCCATGGCCAAGAAGCTCCTGGAGCGGAACAAGCGCGATGGGGACTTCCGGTTCCTCCATGATGTGGTGTCTGGGCACTTCGCCCATTGTCTGACGGCCGACCTAGAGTTTCTAAAATACGGGGAGATCAACAGGATCAGCCTCGCTGCCAAGTGTTGCCCGTCTCTCGACTTGTTCTTTGACCTCGGGACGCTGCTCTGTGAGAGCATTGAGAAGCGGGTCTTCCCACGGGACCGGTTTCCCTAGTACGAGGGCCTTGAGGAGGCGCACTACGCGTACAGAGTCCAGGACCGGCTCAGGAAGGACGCCCCTGTGCCACTCCGGAGGTGTACATGAGCGCGGGGCGGTGGGGCGACATCCCGTACGACCGGGTCGCCTCTGTGGCCATGAAACTCTACAAGGACAAGTTCCTGAAGCACGATGGCGAGCGGTTCCAGAGCTACCTGGCCGACGTGAAGTCTGGGAAGGCCACGATCGCCGCCGGCGCACTGCTCCCTCACGAGATTGTAGCCTCACTCGATGACCCCGACGGGGCGAGGTCGCAGAGCTTCACTGGAAGCGGATGGTGGAGGATCTATCCAAGGCGGGGAAGTTGGGGAATTGCACCGCAGTGTGCGACGTCTCGGGGAGCATGTCGGGGACACCAATGGAGGTGTCGGTGGCGCTTGGGCTGTTGGTGTGGGAGCTTAGCCGAGAGCCGTGGAAGAGCAAGGTGATCACATTCAGCAAGCACCCTCGGCTCCACGTGATACAAGGCGACGACTTGTGCTCCAAGGCCGAATTCATCAGAACGACAGACGGGGGTTACAACACCAACTTCCGGAGTGTGTGCGATAGGATTCTAGAGGTGGCCACAGCGGGGAAGCTGAAGGCGGAGGAGATGGTCCAGAAGGTGTTTGTGTTCAGTGACATGGAGTTCGACCGGGCTTCCTCGAACCCATGGGAGACGGACCACGAGGCGATCAAGAGGAAGTTCGGGGAGCGTGGGTATGGGTTGGCGGTGCCGCAGACCATGTTCTGGAACCTGAGGGACTCGAGGTTGACGCCGGTTTCGGCGAAGCAGGCGGGGGTGGCGCTGGTGAGCGGTTTCTCGAAGAACCCGATGAAGATGTTCCTGGAGAAGGAGTGGTGCATAAGCCCCGTGGCCATCATGGAGGCCGCCATCTCGGGCGAGAAGTACAGGGACCTCGTCGTGGTCGATTGATTGATTCCAGTTCTTTCCTTTGTTTATTTAGAAGTCCTAGGAAAGAATGGGAAAAAATGCAAAACAAAAACAAGAAAAGGGTTTTGTTTTTTGTTGATCTTGCCAGTGAATACCTAGCTGCTTTTATGTTGTTAAATTATATTTTTCTTTGTTGGATGATGAGATCACGAGCAATGTAATCCAATAGGTAATCCTGTTAAAGTACATAGCCAACCTTGCCAGGACTTTTAGTCAGACTAATATATGCTCAGACCGGAAGGTGATCCGATTTCCCCATTTTCAGTAACTATACGTTTCACATCATTTCCTGATCGTGGGCGTTGTAAATCCCTGAAGATCAGGGGGTAGGGGAAGTCGAAACTGCTCGATCTTGAAGCAGATTTGGCCATAAGGAAGAGTCATATGTTGCTTATGTTTTCCCACTGTTTTTTTTTTTTTTTGAGAGAGAGAGAGAGGGGGGGGGGGAAGGATTTGGTCATGTAATCTTTTAGGATCTCTAAAATTCAGTGAAAGCATCAACATTGGAATTGGTAAATCTTATGAAAATCTAGTCAAGCTGGGACCTGCGCGGCCAGTACTTCGAGACCTTGTGCATGGCGCAAGCAAGGGCTACTGTCAATTAGGTACTGAAACGAAACTATTTATTCCATCGTCAAGTACTTTATGTTGCTTAATTTACTTAGATCGATCCATCAACATCGATGTAGTTTCCAAAAATCCTTAATTTGGTGCTGAAATGAACCTTGTTTCCCCACGACGTATATACAAGGTAGTTTCAAAACCCCATTATGGGACCATGGGAGAAAAAAAAGAAAAAAGGGGGTCTAGCATAGACGACAAGATCTCGGCAACTTAGCAAAGAATACCATACCTCGAAGCACACATCAAGTTTTCCCAACCTACCTTAGAGATCTCATAGCCAGAGAAGGGGAGTCACTTTCGACAGCTAAATGAAACTCGTCCTTTCCAATTGGACATCTTTTCTTCAGACGAACAATCCGTTCCTTGATGACCAATTTCGTTACAATGTCGATGAGACTTCTAATACAATCGCGGAAGATGGAGCCTAACATGAAAGAGAAGAGCCTGTCTAGCTAGCCAAGGAGACTGCCTGAAACCAATCCCCAAAACACTTCCAAAAGGTTTTGCATTTGTGTTGGCAACATTTCTCACATTGGAGCAGGCAATTCATCCTTGGCTACCAAACCGAGACTCTTATCTTCATGTCTAGACCTCTCTTCCCAATCAAGCCCTAACTCCCTGCTATTCATCGGCCTCTGACTCTTGCATCATTTATATAGCCAATCAAAGAATAAAGATCAGATCCAAATTACCACATCACTTTTGCCCCTGCAACGATTTGCCCCTTGTTTTCTCTCCCTCCTATTTTCCACAGATGAAGAATTCAACGATTGGAATATATTCTCCCTAGAGAGAAAAGAGAGGGGGAATTCTCGCATGACTATTTGTCCATCCCAAATGATACGCCCCTCTTAATTCTCAAGGCTACAAATATGGCGTTGGCCAGCAGTTGGATTTGGTTAATGCTTATGCAACTCGCAACCAAAAAAGAAAAAAAAAAGTCAAAAGTATAAGCCCACTGATTTGTTCACACGAATTTTTGTACATTAGAATCACAATTCTCAGTAAATAACAATTCAAGCTAGAAGGGAAATAAGATACATTTAGACGAAGAAACCTTTGGCTGTCAATAGATTTTGTGAGGGATTGTAGTAATTTGAATTGTGTCATTATGCTGGTGTTAGCTTTCATGTCATTGCAAAAAAGTCAAAGTTTGGTCCAATATGATGAAAACGATTTTCATGATTAAGAGGGTCAAAATTTGTAAAAGTCATATCATTTTCAAGTTATTCATGCTTATGCTATGTCGGATTGGGAATCTCCTCACCCCTACTGCATTGTCACACCCTCAAATTAAGTCACGAGTATTGAGTCGAAATTAAAGAAAATGGAAAATTCTCAATTAAAGTTAAAAGGGATTTTGTAAGCGAGTGCCTTAGAGCATCCTGCATTTTTCAAACAGCAAAGTAAAAAAACTATTCATGGCGCGAATGATAGTCATTATATTTTTAGAAATTAATTTCTGGCAAATTTTTTTTTATTTCTATTCCTTGGACGAGTTTCTAAGCAAAAATATGCATTTGATAACAATACAAAATTTCTCCCTCCCGAGCGGTCGACGAGTTTTTTAGCAAAAATATGCATTTGATAACCACCCAAAATTTCTCCCTCCTGAGTGGGTGGATGGTAGGCAGGTGGCCGCGGACAATAGAGAATGGTAGACAGCCTAGTGATGGATTACAACCAGCGGACAACGGAGGATGGTAGACGGCGATAGGAGGTAGCTGACGGCGAGAAGTAGGCTGGGGAGGATGGCAAACGACGGCAGGAGGAGAATGATAGGAGGTAGCCAACGGGCGATGATGGCGAGTGTGGGTGGGCAGCCAGTTAGTAGTGAGGACGAGTGATAAGAAGAGTTTTTATTTCTACTTTCTGTTCTAAAAATAGAAAAGTAGAATATTTTTACTTCACATTTCTGTTCCAAATCAAATTTTGAAATCAAAATTTGTTTTAGAAATAGAAAAATGAAATTACATTACCAAACGGATTTCTATTCCAAACTTGTTCCTCAACAGAAAAATAGAATAGTTATTATGCACGCCCTTAATATTCCATGTATTGATATATGTAATCACTATTTTGAAAATTAAATTGTTTCTAATTCACATGCGTAGTAAGTGTTAAAAGGCACCCCTTGATATGACCTAATTCGGTGACCATCGGAAGAAGAAGGGGAAGTAAAAGAGAAAAGGAAAGAAAAAAACAAAAAATATATATATTAAAAAATTATTTTTAAAAAAATTGTAAAATTTTATCCATGTCGATAATTTTCAACTAAAATTGGTCAAATTTAAAAGTTTTGAATTGAATTGACATCCATACAATCGGTATATGACTTTTTTGATAATTTTCTCGATAAATCGCTTACCCCTGGTAATTATAATGATGCGATAAAGTCGATACGAATTCTACAAAATCCTTGAGATTGGTTCACAGGCTCGAGGCATATAGGTGAGGTGACTATGTAGAACCTTCAAGGCATGCCCAAAGGGGAGGAGGCCTAGACATCCTATACACAGCCTCACTAGCGCACACAGTCAGGCGATGTAGGACTTCGTCCCTACCCAGAGGCCCCTTTTGTCACTGGTGCACACCGAAGCGACATGGGGCTCCGTCCCTGTCTAGACACCTTTCTTTTAATTGGTAATAAACTTAGAGAGTTAGCGAGATTAAGATCAAGTTTGAGAGAGTTCGTGAGACTAACTCACGGGCTTCAAAGACACATGTAAAATGCAGATAGAAGTTTAATGCGCCTTTTCTCTTTGGTCTTATCTCTGACTCTTCTCATTTTTTTTACTTTTGTTCTGCTTCTTGCAAAGCACGGGAGCCGAATTCCGCACTTGTGATACTAGCGATCACATCTCGTAATTCCTTTATTAGCATAGCCACGTGACTATTGGCAAAGTTTAATGCACCTTAAAAAGTGATTTTTAGATGGTATCGCCATTGGCAAAAATATGCACATTTTTTCAAGCCGCCCGAGACTTTTGGGTAGCGCATGAAAACCATTCTCATTCAGTCTAGAATTGGTTTTTTGCTCCCGAAATCAGTTTTGGACCAAAAATCCGTTTGGTAACGCAAATTTATTTTTTTAGTTCTGGGACAAATTTTTGTCCCAAAACCGGTTCTAAACCAAAAATTAGAACCAAAAAAAAGTTGGTTTTCATTTTATTGAGCAAAACTCAGAACCGGTTCTGAAAAAGTCATTCTTCCCATCTCCTTCGTCTGGAACAAAGCTTAGAATCGCTCGTCTCTTCGCCGTCGAGAAGTCAGCCGCTCCTTCGCTCGCTCCGACCGAGAGGAAGCCACGGCCGCTCGCTCGCTCGCTCCTGCTTCACGTAAGCTCCGATCTCCTCTCATCTCTATCTTTTCTGAATTTTCTGGTCGCCGTCATCGGGGGGTGAAGTTCGGCCTCGCCATGGCTGGCGGTCGACCTCGCCGTCGCCCAGATCTGGGCGACGGCGAGGTCGATCGCCAAACCTGGGCGAGGCCGCTCGGCCTCCCCCTCCCCCTCTTGCTCTCTCCCTCTCTCTCTCGGCGTTTGTCTCTCATTTGGGCGAGCCCCGTTTCGCGTTTCCGGCGGCCGATTCACCTGCGAAGGACGAGGGGTTTGTGGCGGCGCGGGCTTCGGCGTCCAGGGTACACGGGTTGGGTCGGGCTTGGGTGGGTGTGGGTCTTCGTGTCGCCGCCTGGGTCCGGTGAGATGGACTTGGGTTTGGTTAGACGAATCGTGGGGGGAATCGTGGGTGCGTGTTGAGATGGTCCCGGTGTCGGCAGGGTGCAGGGAGGGATGAGAATTGCGTCGGGGAAAGCTCTGTTTGTCTTCTGCCGGAGCTTTTATGGATGAGCGTTCTAGCTTAGGGATTGAGAAACAGTTCCCTTCTCTGGTTCTGTTGGGGTCAGCTTCTCTGTGGAAAAAGTGTCGTTCTTGATAAGGAGCTATGCTTATGTTAGTTTAGATCAGCCAGATTTCCTAAGGTGGATGTGCTCTGCTCCATTCAAACGGCTTGCTTTTGTCTTTCTTTTGCTAATTACACGTTGAGGTTCATGTGGAATCAACTTTGAGTTTGGTTTTCTGTGATTTGCAGGGTCGGTAAGACCTCGTTGATGAACCAGTATCCTGTTCGTCCTGCTTCTGCTAGTGTCTAAACATTGGTTTTCTTTAATTTTCTTCATCACGATTATTTTGTTTATTGAAAGAATAGTTACTTGCTTGTAGCTGGCTATCCCGGTCTCATTTCTTTTTGAGGATGTCTGCCTTAATCTGTTGCTTCTAAGATATGTAAATAAGAAGTTCAGTAATCAGTATAAAGCAACTATTGGAGCTGATTTCTTGACTAAGGAAGTTCAGCTCGAAGACAGGCTCTTCACCTTACAGGTCAGTGACAGACAGCTGCTATACTACTATAACATGCTCAATTTCATTTTGACTACAAACAATTTCATGCATTATTTGTCATGTTCACATCGTTTATTGTGATTTTCACCAAAGACAGATGATTAAGTGTTGCCTTTTAAATTATGCATGTTAGTATGGCATGCATGAAAATTTTGGGTCGAACTTTTTAACAAGATATCATAGCCAAGTCTCAATTTTTCACGTCCATTTAAAAATATTTTTTCAAGTGTGGCTATGGTCTGTCTTATTTCCCGAGCGTCAATTCAATCCGTTTTGCTTCACTGGTATATCCCACATTGCTTGTCCACGAGTTTCTTCCGACTCTCATATTCATGTAGTCTAGACTCTGGCTCCACCTAATAATTTAACTTTTTGGTTGGGGACTTTCTAATCCTTCCTATTCTGGATATCTAGTATATAAAATCTATTGGCTGTAAAAAATACCATTCAATTCGTTAAATTGTGCTTTTATCCCCTGCTTTGCTGATGTGAAGTGATTGGTCAGGCTGTTGCTGAGGAGAAGTTTCATTTTGAGAAGTTTCTGGATATCTAATTCAGCTACCTGTGCCTCAAGACCAAGTTTCATTTTGTCCCATTGCTTGGCTTTGGTACGAATTACTTCTTGCAAGTTTCTCTCACTCTCCTCCTTTACATTTCTTATCTGCCTCATGCACTCCTTCAGAGCACCATCCAAGTGAGATGCCCGGTCCTCAGCAGTGAGCTTCAACAGCATAGTAGATTCAAGTTGCTGTCTCAGTGCAAGGGCTTCTGCATCTGCCTTCTCCCATCCTGAGAAAATTTGAGGTAACATTGTTAACCTGTTTAGGGCCCCCACAGTTTTGAACATGTCAAACCCTACGTAAAATTTGGTAGTACGAACTCTATTGCTTAATGCACTTTCCGATCCCCACACCAGTTAAGCATTTTGATCCCGTTTTTGAAAAGTTTAAAGAGAGTTAAGGACAACTATCGCTTTATCATACTCATATGTTCACTGAAGTAATCTAGGTGAACATTTCAAAAGTTGTTGGCAAATCTGACTGAGGGAGTGCTAATTATCGCTCTCATCTATTTTATCTATCTTTGGCATCTTTGTCGTTCCTTTTACTGGTTTATAGTCATAGTTGGCAGTCTATTTAAGCTTCAGTGGCACTAGCCATGTACTTTTTTGAATTGTGCTATAGCTGTTCTTGATAGATACTTTAGCCCCCGATTCATCTGTTTAAAAATGTGAATGATAGAAGAAATATAGACATCTCCTAGCACATATACTCCGTATATCAACTTCATATCAGAAACTTCATCTAGTGAAGTGCACTTTTACTTGCTATGTTGTGAGAGATCACTTTTTGGAACTTGATTAGTGGGGCTATGATATTGTGTGTTTAAATTCTTTAATATCATTGATCTGCATTGTCATTTTCATGCCTTTTGAGGGACTGATTGGTAGATTTGTGGTCATTGGAAATAACCTATAACAGCCTTAGTTCTTTGGCTATAGCTTCATTTTCCAAATATCTTTGGATTTGCATTTGTTTTTGTGT
This sequence comes from Syzygium aqueum, assembly GCA_031216185.1. Lineage (NCBI taxonomy): Eukaryota > Viridiplantae > Streptophyta > Magnoliopsida > Myrtales > Myrtaceae > Syzygium > Syzygium aqueum. The sequence goes on along the minus strand of CM062238.1, from coordinate 37,970,645 downwards.
TGTCCTAGCATATGATGCGCTTCATTTGATGTTCAACCAGTTAAGGATAAATGGCTTCTCAAAAAGAGGCATTTGTGGCAAAGTGGACCGAGCCTTTAACCAATTTGCTTGTAAGCTTAATGGTTGAAGAGGTAAAAAGAGGAAATCGCACCACTACTACCTACAACAAAGTAGGGTGGAATAACATAGTTACCGAGTTCAATAAACAAACAACACTCCAGTTTACGGTAGTTCAGTTGAAGAACATGACAAACAAACTGAGGAGACAGTATGCGAGTTATAAGAAGCTTCTTTCACAATCTGGATTTGGATGGGATCATGTTAACAAAACGGTTATTGTGGAGGATCCAAGTGTATGGGATGATCATATCAAGGTATCAGTTAACTTTGGGTCATTTTATTCTTATTGTGGATGTATGTTTCAATTATGTTGCTGACGTATGTCACTATTTTTGAAATTGCGGGATAACATCGAATGGGCTAAATTCCGAAAAGATGGATTTCCTCAATATCCCGATCTATGTATCGTGTTTGGCGATACATATGCTACTGGTGATTATGCAGTAGGAAATGCAGAACACTTGGTGGTGTCGGAGGGGGAGGACAATGGTAGTGCTGGTGACAATGATGGTGGTGCTTTTGTAGGTGATCCAAACGAACTTAGTGATGGAGTCTTCACACCTGACGTGAGTGCCACTAAAGTTCGTGAAAATCACAAGTTGGATAGGACTCCAAATTCCAAGAGGAGGAGAAAAAGTAGCACATATGATATTGCCAGCACCTGCAAAGCCATTCAAGATATGATCAAGTCCAAGGAGAGTCAATCAACAAGTGGCTCCATCACCTCACATGCCCCCCCACCCGAGAACCCCTACTCCATGGGAGCCGTGGTTGCCATCTTAAATGACATGCCTGACTTAGAGCAGAATCTGTACAACAAAGCTATGAACCAAGCATGCCTTAGTGCCAACTAGAGAGAGGGTTTCGTCCTATCTTTACCTGAAAGGAGACGCGGTCTTCTTGAATCTCTTTGAATAGATGTTGAGATCTACGATGACTTTTGCATGTTTGCTTTATTTTCATTTAATGACTTGTGTCCTTGAGAGACTTTGGTTTGTTTTTATTTATGGAACTATGATGTATTTGGTTTGTTTTTAATTATGCAACTATGATGACGTGGCTATTGTTAATTATGGAACTATGATGACGTTATGGCTACTGTTGATTCCTGACTTATTTGGTGTGTTTGTGTTCTTTGTGCGAGGGCATAGGTAATATGGAGGGGGGTGAAAGTAGCAGCAATAATGGTCCAATAGCATCAGTTGAACCAATTGAACAGGTCTTCGATGATTTTGAACTTAATATACTGAAAGCATGGATGTGTACTGTTTTGATGAACATGTCCATGCACACCAGAGAACCTATTAGGGACAGCAAATTGTCAGGGCCTGAATGGATGCGAGAGATTCTTTGTGGACATTCAGATAGGGTATATGAAGCTTTTCGCATGGAGAGGCATGTTTTTCTCAACCTTTGTGATTTAATGAAGGCAAGGGGTTGGTTGGCAGATAGTCGATATATTAGGGTAGACGAACAAGTTGGGATATTTTTATCTATGATTTCGCACAAGAACTCGAATAGAGATTTATGTGAGAGATTCTAACATTCGGGACAAACTATCAGCAAGTACTTTGCTAAAGTGTTGCAAGCAGTTCTGAATTTGGCAAGAGAAATTATCGTACCACCTTCATTTGATGTTGTCCCAGAAGAAATTCTTATCAATCCTAAATATAATCCTTACTTCAAGGTATGATTTACATACATTCCTTTACACCGTCATTTACATTTTGTTGATAATCATGTATAATGCAAGGGGTTGCTAAAATGACAGGGCTGCATAGGCGCTATTGATGGCACTCACATTCATGCTTCTGTACCAGTGTCAAAACAGATCCCATTTAGAGGCAGGAAAGGAATTACCACTCAGAATGTAATGTGTGTTTGTTCATTTGATATGAAATTTACATTTGTGTATGCTGGTTGGGAAGGCTTTGCCAACGATTGTCGGGTGCTCTCGGCAGCACTCGAGACACATCGCTTACAATTTCCTCGACCTCCACCAGGTATTTGCTTGTTTTTGAAGGGATAATTTCTTTATAATTGTATTGCATTTGCGAATCATGATCAATATATGAATACCTTTTGCTAGGCAAATACTACGTGGTAGATTCTGGTTATGCTGCAGCTCCGGGATTTTTGACTCCTTTCAAAGGGGAACGGTATCATATTAATGATTTTAGGGGTAGAGTGAGGCAGGCAACAACAGCAAGAGAATTATTCAACCATAGGCATTCTTCACTAAGGAATGTTATTGAGAGATCATTTGCGGTGTTAAAGAATCGCTTTTTCATTTTGAGACACATGCCTTCATTTTCAATTCAAAAGCAGTCATGTATTGTAATTGCATGTTGTGCTATTCATAATTACATCCGTGATCAAGACAAGATGGATAAGAACTTTTCCCAATATGGTGATTCAGAGTACCCGTTTGGAAGTGCACAAGATGAGGTTATTGACGATACATCGACTGAGGAGGATACGGAGATCAACATGCTTAGGAAAAGAATTGCCAATCAATTGGCAATTGATAATAATATGGCGGAGATTCCATGAAAATGTGTTTTCAACTTTTCTAATGTATTTTCATTATTTTGTATTTGAGGATTTTTTATGTTGGCTGTTGTAATGTGACGTGGTATTTTGGGATCTCCTATTTTGGCTCTTGTAATGTGATGTGCTTGGTTTACTTTTCTCCATAAGCATTTGGGATATTATGAGGAACAATGCATACTCACAAATATCGAGAGCAAATAGTGGGGCGATGGTGGTTGAATGCTAAAGACCCATTCCAGTGCTTGGCCATTTCCATTAATTTGACTGGAATTTTGACATTCCCCAAAAAAATTAAAAAAAATCAGAAATTTCAAAACTTCACAGAATGTCATAGAATACATGTGGCCACCCGTTTTAAGTGAAATTTAAATTTTTTGAGGTGCCAGACTTAAAAAATCAAAAAATTAAAAAATGAAAAATTTTAAAACTTCACAGAATGGCTTGGAATACCTGTGGCCACCCACTTTGAGTGAAATTTAATGTTTTTTTAGGTGACTTAATAAAAATTAGAAAAGCAAAAAATCAAAAATACCATTTGGGCACCTCAAAAATTTTATATTTCACTCAAAATGAGTGGCTACAAGTATTCTACGCCATTATGTAAAGTTTTGAAATTGTTAATTTTTTAAATTTTTTTTACAAGTAAAAAAATTTAAATTTCACTCCAAGTGGATGGCCATAGGTATTCCAAGCCATTCCGTGAAATTTTTCATTTTTCATTTTTTTAAATTTTTTTTAAATCTCAAAAACTTTAAATTTCTCTTGAAATGGTTGGCCACGGGTATTCTAAGCAATTTTGTGAAGTTTTGAAATTGTTAATTTTTTAAATTTTTTTGGGCATCTCAAAAAAATTAAAATTTACTCAAAATGTGGGTGGCCACATGTAATCTAAGTCATTTAATGAAATTTTTTTATTTTTTTTATTTTTTTGGGCACCTCAAAAAATTTAAATTTTACTCAAAGTGGGTGGCTACAGATATTTTAAACAATTCTGTGAAGTTTTGAAATTTTTGATTTCTTGATTTTTTTTGAAAAAAGTCAACAAAATTCATATTATCCAGAAATCTGAATTTTTTTATTTTCTCGACATTTTGATGATTTTTTCTGGAATTTTTCAATTTTTTGGGATTTTCTTAAATTTTTTGAGATTTTTATGTATTTTTCGGATTTTTTAATTATTTTAATACAATTTCCAAAAAAATGGATTTCTGTTCATGGAAATAGAATTTTCTGTTATTTATCAAACGGGTTTTTGTTTCAGGAAATAGAAATTTTGTGCTGTTATCAAACGGGTTTCTGTTCTAGAAATAGAAATTTTTGATCGTTATCAAACGGGTTTTTTTTCTCAGAAACTCATCCAGGAATCAGAAATAGAAAAATCTATTTCTGGTTCAGGAACTCATTCCGGAACAGAATGGTTATCATTCGCTACCTTGGTCTACTGGTCTTTCGGCGGCGTTGCGGAGATCGAAATTCGCAATAAAGCAAAAAAAGATTGGTTGACTTCTGATTTTTGCAAAATCAAAGGCAGAATAAAATCTCGTAAAGGCTTTGAAGGGCATTATGCTAAAAGGGGACTTTTATTCGGCCTCGATGGTGTCAATTATGTTCTATTCGTCAAACTCAAAAGCCAAGCCACAAGGCCCCATATGAAATTCCCACCAAAATATATTCTTTTTTTTGTGTAATTTTTAAGCATAAATATTTTCGTGCAAAAGAACGTGTACATTATTTTTATCGACTTTCACAATGATCGTGTTAACGTGCTTTAAAACTTTCGGGTACTTGAAAGTTAAATTAAAGCCCAATTTTGTAAATTTTAAGAGTTCGAGAAATGCTCGTACCAAAGACTCACTTATTTTCGGAAGCGTCAGTTTTGTTTGTCAATTGGTCAGGTGTGAGCCTTAGCATGAGGGAAAATTTTATTTATGAGTGTAGGCTAAGTAGCATCACTTAAACAAATATTTCTTTATATTTATAGTGAACGCGATAAAACATCTTCCAAAAAAATAATTGCAAAAACTTATCTGCTGTGGGGTTTGGCGAACCTGTCTCCTTTATGTGCACTCTCTCACCTTAGGGCAAAGATCCGGATGCATTTAAGACGCTTCACGTGCACGTATGGGCTTCCCAACTACACGATGCATCTTCTTGTTCTCTCTTCGTTTGCCTTGATTGCCCTTAATTTGCAGGTTAGGGTTATAATAGTAATGATCATCATCGACCGATTCTCAATCGATATTGGTACGATTCGATTCGGTTTCATTCGAAATCTAAACAACACGTACCTATTGATTGGACGAATGAAATGAAATGAAATTCTTTAAGCGATTCGATATTGAAACTGCCGACATAGCATGTTTGTATTGTGGTTTACTATTCTTTGATTTATCAAAAGAGGTGGTTTCGTACCAAATTCATAATCTGCTTTATATTTCGATAGTTTCACATAGGAAAAATGATCCAAACAGTCCATGAACTTTAACTCAATGTGCAATTTGGTCTTTGAACTTTTAATTTGTTCAATGTAGTCCATGAACTTTAACTCAATATTTAATATAGTCCTTGAACTTTCAATTTGTTTAATGTGGTCCCTGAACTTTTGATACATGTTCAATACAATCCCTGAACTTTATAAAAATGTTCAATGTAGTCCTTCCATTAATTCAAGTTCGGAGACTATATTGTATATTTTCATATAGTTCAGAGACTAAATTGAACATTTACTAAAAGTTCAGGGATCAAGTTGAACAAATTGAAAGTTCAGGGACCACATTGAACATTGGGTTAAAGTTTAGGGATTACATTGAATAAATTAAAAGTTCATGGATCAAATTGCATATTGAGCTAAAGTTCAAAGACTGTTTGTGTCATTATCCCTTTCACACAGTATAAACTAAATTTGGAAATCACAATTCTAATAATAAGGGATGTTGCACATAAGCTTTTTTCTTTACGTTTAAATGTGATGCAATTAAAAAAAGTGAGGCCTTCCAATGAACTATGTTATGCCAATTGTTGAACATGTATTCAACAGATATATTGATTTCATTGAACACTTTCTCGTTCGGTGTACATTGATAATTAGTCCACACCAAGTATCATGGTTCATTTTTCTTTGACCTATTGAAAGAGGTGGTTTCGTACCAATGTCATAATCTACTCTATATTTCGATAGTTTCACATAGTATAAACTAAATTTGGAAATCACAATTCTAATCATAAGGGATGCGGCACATAAGCTTTTCTCTTTACATATAAATGTGATACAATTAAAAAAAGTGAGGCCATCCAATGAACTATATGTATGCTGATTGTTGAACATGTATTCAACAGATATATTGATTTCATCGAACACTTTCTCGTTTGGTGTACATTGATAATTAGTCCACACCAAGTATCATGGTTCATTGTTCTTTGACCTATTGAAAGAGGTGGTTTCGTACCAATTTCATAATCTACTCTATATTTCGATAGTTTCACATAGTATAAACTAAAATTGGAAATCACAATTCTAATCATAAGGGATGCGGCATGTAAGCATTTCTCTTTACATATAAATGTGATACAATTAAAAAAAGTAAGGCCTTCCAATGAACTATGTTATGCTGATTGTTGAACATGTATTCAACAGATATATTGATTTCATTGAACACTTTCTCGTTTGGTGTACATTGATAATTAGTCCACATCAAGTATCATGGTTCATTGTTCTTTGACCTATTGAAAGAGGTGGTTTCGTACCAATTTCATAATCTACTATGTATTTTGATAGTTTCACATAGTATAAACAAAATTTGGAAATCACAATTCTAATCATAAGGGATGCGGCACATAAGCTTTTCTCTTTACATATAAATGTGATACAATTAAAAAAAGTGAGGCCTTCCAATGAACTATGTTATGTTGATTGTTGAACATGTATTCAACAGATATATTGATTTCATCAAACACTTTCTCGTTTGGTGTACATTGATAATTAGTCCACACCAAGTATCACGGTTCATTGTTCTTTGACCTATTGAAAGAGGTGGTTTCGTACCAATTTCAATCTACTCTATATTTCGATAGTTTCACATAGTATAAACTAAATTTGGAAACCGCAATTCTAATCATAAGGGATGCGGCACGTAAGCTTTTCTCTTTATGTCTTTTTTTTTTTTTGATAACCGAGGTGTCCGTGCGGCCGACGAGCTTGTGCTCAAACCGACTTTTCTCTTTATGTCTAAATGTGATAAATTAAAAAAAAAGGTGAGGCCTTCTAATGAACTATGTTATGCTGAGCATGATATTCAATAGATATATTGATTTCATCGAAAGCCTTCTCGTTCGGTGCACGTTGATAAGTTAGTCCACTCCTAGAGACAAATGCAGTGAAAGAGTGCACTCGAAGATGGTCAAAAGAGCCGCGAAAGAGTACACTCGAAGAGGTGAATCAGCAAAAGCGATGCGGGGGAATCAAGGGCCCAGATTTCAGAGGGAGAAAGCGGAGGCCCGGTCAACCAATCGCGCCACGCCACTTGCCGCGCGACCCATCAGTCCCGCCCACTGGGGCAAAGCAAAGCAGAGCATGGTCCCTCTTTAAAAATCTTGCCATCTGCCACATGCTTACTGCAGAAGTCACAGCTCACGCTCTTCAAGAACCCCCAGCAAGAAATTAAAAATAAAGAGATAAATCGATCAAGAAACCAAACTGTACACGAGCAAGCGAAGAAAGAAAGTGTTCTGGCTGTTCATTCAGATTCACAGTAAATCACACATGACGGTTCAGGGATTAAACTGGATTAAAAAAGGGATACGTGTTGAGTTGTCACCGGGAAAAAATAACCCAAGAAGCGAAATCGTACAACAGGTGATTGATTGAACTTCCGACGACTTGTCCTTAAACAAATTTGGCATATGGACCTGAAACTGGTTTCAGGGTTCCTACGTATCCGCCATGTGAGATGCGCCTCGATCCCTGAGCTCTTCTCTCTCTTTCTCTCTCTGTGCCTTATGTGATGCAGGTTTCGACTCTTATAATGTAATGCATCCTCGAAGCTTCACTGCCATCTCTGTCCTTCTCTCCAATCTGCTGTCAGTAAGACAAATTCAAGATCCTCTGTGCTGTTATTGCTATTATTTTTCTTTTCTTTCTTTTCTTGCTTCTTGTTTTCTTTTCTGTCATTTTGCTTCGCTTAGATGATCATAATGCATAGCGAAAGATTGTTTGTTTTTACCTCTATTTAATGCTTCAACCGTAGAAACAGAGGTTGCTTGGATTTTGCATTGTCGGGACTTCTCACTCGCTTCATGTGCTCTTGCCATTTAAAATTGCACCACCACGCTTCCATAAAATCTAGTTGTTCAGAAAAAGAAAAAGGGCAATTCCTTTTTCGAGTCAATGTTGCTGAGTGATGGAATTAAAAGGGTAGGGCTTAGATGATTGATTTTGCTTAGGATGCTGAAGGCCGAGCGCTGCAGAAACAATGGGTTGTGCTGCTTCTGTTTGCATGGGTGGGGGGAGGAAGAAGTTGAGCATCCCGGAAATCGCTGTGTTCGTCCCTTCAATGCGAGTGCCGGTCCAATCCAATCTTCAAAGGGCTCTCAAAGGACTAGTTCCCCGGGATCTCGTTGATAGGTTATCGGCATTGCGGAATCAGATTCTTTTACTAGCAGAGGACACTGGTTAGTGCTCTTAGAAATAGCTATTGATTGCGCCATTTGAAAGTATGGTTTGATTGATGCGGAATTGGGGAAAGGGTTGAGTTTTCTTCGGATTCTGAATGTTAGAATCGAATCAATAGAGTGATATCATGATTGATTCTGTTTGAATTTCAGAGATTGTAGCCAGTATAAAAATTTCACCTTCATCGCATTTGCAAAGAGTGACAGATTTCTGTTTTCTTTTTTTTGGAAATTAGATGGATCAACCACGAATGAATTGAAAGAAGCTCTAGAGGAGTACTTGTCTCTTGTAATTGGGCTGACAAAGAAAGGTTTGGATTTTGGAATTGCTCCCTCTCTTTTGCATGTGAATGCTGCGGGAGTTTGCTCTTTGCAACTCAATTACGGGTTTGATTTGCAGAACAGAGTCTCAAGGAGTCAGTGGAATTTAAGTGGAAAAACCTTGGCAATGGACAGCAAGTAAGAAGCTTATGTAGATTGTGCAACATTGAAATTTCTGTCTTGTGAGTTGTGAGTGAAGTGTGGTCAAAATTTGATGAGTAGGAAGCCTCCGTGGCGAACTCCTGGTTTGAATTACTGTCCATCATTCACATGATGGCCATGGTGACGCTATCCGAGGCGAATTTGCTGATGATCCCCAGGGATCATTCTGGCTCTGAAGTGAGGACTGTTTCCGCAGGTATGGGATTTGGTTTCTTACCCAAGCAGCCATAACTGATGTCCATTCTATCTTTACTGACTCCTGATGGATGCTTTTGTTATCAGACTGCAAGAGGGACGCTGTCGACTTGTTGTTGAAGGCGTCGGGATACTTGGAATTTTGCATAAGGGAGGTGCTAATACGCATCCCACCCGAGTTAAAGTATGCCACTTAACCCAAATCTCGGATTTTATGTCTTCTTCGCTCAATACTTATAAGATATTTTGGGGCTATATTCATTGATAGGGAAAGATTGCCAAAAGATTTGCAGGGCGGTGTACTGGAGGCTACATACATTCAAGCTCTAGGACAGGTAAATATGTTATATTACAAATCCCAGAACTGGGGTGTGTTCAGGTGAATAAATTATAGTTCAGGCTCTTTACTGCGTAATTAAAGATGGCAAGGTTCAAAGAAAAATCAGTAATCATAGGATGCTAAAAAGCACAAATGCAGTTAGATATTTTAGTGTGCTCATGAGTTGCCCTGCGCATTTACTGTATTGACATATTCAGGGAACTGAAATTCAACTGGGATTGGCTCTTGAGAGCCAAAAGGCCAGCTTGTCGGTCAAGAGGAGGTTGGCATGCGAGCAATTAACCTATCTTAGTCAGGTCAGTGAGAACTCGTTTCGCCTCGTTTTGACTCTGGATTGACGAAAAATATTGCCGACATGGTTTTGTCGTACTAATATTAACACTTTTGATTTCACGGCAAAAGTTTCTCCATTGATTCATTTGGGGCTCTGTATAATAGCTGTTCTGTTTTATTTGATTGTAGTATGAATTTAATTTCGATTATGACTGACGTCTCTCCTCTGTTAGTTAGGCTCATACCTGCTTGTCCGAGGGTGACCTCAGTCATGGGTATGGAAAGAAGCAACTGCTGTTCATCAAATGGAAGTACCTCGAAGCAAAGGTTCCTAATTCTGTGTATTTTCATTCGTTTCAATTCAAAATAAAGAACTTTGGTGTCCGTCAGTTCTGCAGCAGTATGAAGTTTAATTGCTGTGAAAATCATCAGGCCGCTGCTTATTACTACCATGGACTAATCTTTGACAAGGGAAACGAACCGTCCTGTCACATTGGCGCTGTGTGTTGCTTTCTGGCCGCTGAAGAACTCTTAGCAGAAAGCAAGAAGGCATGCCTAACCTTTTGCCTTGCGGATCCTGTCTCTAGGTTGGTTTCCGCAACGCTGCCTTAGTCCCAATATCAATTTTCCTTATTCTCTTGAGCCCATTCATCATCGATTGGCTCCTCTTTTCCCTCGGCAATAGGATCCCTCCACTCTGGGGCGTAATGAAGTACTTATATCAGAAGATCCCCGAAGTCGCATCGAGGAAATCTCAAACATATGGATACCTTTTAGAACAAGAAAAGTAAGGACTTTTCTTAGTACTTCCCGCTAATTTCGATAATCATACTTGCTTACCGGACAGATACACAGCTTAGAGTGACTCCTGTCATAAATTCAGAGAACTCTTTCTATTGTGGTGTCACAGGTCTCTGCAGACGCTGCCTGATCTGCCGGAGTTTCAGTTATCTTTGAGACCTGACGACTACGAATTACCTGAGATCGATCCCGCGTGGGACCGTGGAAAGTGGGAGATCGAAAACCAGACCCTTAAAGAACACCTCAAGGATTATGAGGATGAGGTCGAACCTTGAGGACTCGGCTTGAATGACTGACTGAAACTGCACAGTGTTCCTTGCTACTCACAGTCCATGACAGTTTTAGAGGAGCTGATAGATTACTCCAGGAGAGCAACACATTGCAGTAAGCAATAATCTGTTACGAAAAGACCTATTTCATGACCGGTCAGATTGTGAAGAATCGGCTCAAGTAATCCCCTCAAGACAGCCCCCTTCATCAATTATAAACCTATACATATACTGAAAATAGCCAAGACAGTAATCTGCTTCAGTTTTTGTTTGTTTTGACCGTTCAGTTCGGTTCGGTTTTTGTACTTGGGACAATGATATTATGCGACACCTTTTGTATATTCGGGGACTCATTGACCATTAACATGGTCATGGTACCAGTTTATGATACCAAGAATGGAGCTTGTTGGATCTTCTCCTTCCTCTTGCCATTGATGTTCTTGTCTTTAACCTTGTTCGACTGAGGGAGCAATCAAATCTGTAGGCCGGTATATTGAATTTCACAAGTTTGGTCCACCACACACAATGTGGCTGCTTTAACCTTACTATCGAATGAGGCTAAGTACAAGATTTAGTCCTCTAGAATTTCAGCATTCGTGCCCTCTAAGTTTAATTATGCCTTTAACTTTCTGGATTTGTGTAATTCGGTCTTCTTAAGTTTTATTTTGTGCAATCAAGTCATTTAACTTTCTCGATTTGTGCAATCAAGTGCTTTGCTTACGCACCGTGACTAATGCTGTCAAATTAAGATTCGTTTTTCCTTGTTTTTCTCATTTGATTTCTGCTCCTTTTGCACCCAATCGACATTACGCGTCATTTTCTATTGCATAAGCAATGCCATGTTATCAATTTATATGATAATTTAGTTTGGATGGTTGACTAAGGGATTTGATTGCACAAGTTAAGAAAGGTAAGGACTTGATTCCACAAAATAAAACTTAGAGGATCAAATCACATGAATTTAGAAAGTCAGAGAACTTGATTAAACAAAATAAAAGCTAGAGGACCAAATTGAACAAACGTTGAAATTTAAAGGATTGAATCTTTACTAACACTTATCAATGAGCAACCCACAACTTTGAATTTGCTTCTTTATTTTATTGAATGGGCCTCTACCAATAAGATCGGGTTTCACTTATCGCTCAGGTCTACTCATAACAAAAGAAAATTTTTGTAATCCTTCGACCCCGGCTCAACCTGGCTGGGTCAGGTCAGGCTTAGGACTAAATGGTCTTGTCCAAACTTGTGGGCCACCAAACATCACGATCATGTCTATTTGTTCTCTATCTCCAAAATACTTACATAAACATATGACAAATGGTAGAAAATAGAAGGTGCCTGGTTAGTAATTACTTCATTCATGTCGGATTTGTCACATCTTTTCCTAATCTTTGAAACTAAAAAGCAAAGGTTTTGAAGTAATCCCATGTTAATGTGCGTGTATGTGATTAAGCATTCACTTAAACCGTGGAATCAACATTATGATTCGTGAATGATGAGGCCTATGTTGTCTTTTGACTTGGCCCAACTCCTCTTTCCTCTCCATCTTCTAACTTTTCTTTTCCTTTCATAATAACAAATGGGATAATCTTTTCATTTAGGATTTTTCAGCGATGGAGTTCGATCAATTAAACTATTCACTTAACTGTATTACCTAACTAAAATAAGTAGAAAAGGACCCCCGCTTTTATATTCTCGAGTACTTTAATAGAAAGAAACGTGCAAGCGACTTTCTTTTTTCAATTAAATCGTGATGAAAGTTGGTTCAGTTTCACGTGTTGCGTTATCTATCAAAATTAGCAAGTAAACTAGACATTTTTCTACTTTGGCCAAAGGAAATATCTGGACATTTTGCGCACGACAATGCCGTTTACTATGCTTTGTTGCTTTAATATATCAAAAGGAAATAACTATGAAAAAGGGGGGGGGGAATCAAATGCTTTATATTCTCGATTTTGCTGAGAAAAAATTTCATGAGCATATGATTCAATGAAACAATGCTTGATCGAAGAAATAATTTTTCGTACCATCAATAAAAAAGTACCAATTTAATGAAATGAACTGAACAAGATGAGAAGATGACTCAAACAAAATCCATTGTTGTGAAAGTTGAGAAAATGATACTCAAGTCGTCAAGCGCGGGTATTTCATTGACAATGAACTAAAGTTGGTTTTTGGCAAAAACAAAAATTGTCACCTAAGTACGTCGCAAATAGCTGATTTTTAACAAACAAAGTGTAATTTGCTTGTAGAGCAATGGACTCTAATTCATTTAATCTCGCGAATGTACATATATAAAAATCTTCGGATGCTATATAAACAAGATAGACACTCCAAAACTCCTTCTATATAATATATATACTCTTTGAAGTCCTGTCGTCTTTTCTGCATCATTTCGATTTTGCACAACCTCTTGCGAGGTTCGATAATTTCAAAAATTCAAAAGCAGCAACCTCTGTGTTTTATTGTTTGGAATCGTGGGACATACTTCATACCATAAGATTCATGCGAGCACACTTTTGACGGTGTGGTCAAATGTACAAAGATCGACATGATGCAACGTGATAAACTCGAGTTAGTGCAAGTGATTATGAGCTCATCACGTTTGACAAAAAAGGAAGATAAACCTAGAGAAAAGGACGTGGCCAATGCTAGTGCCAAAATCATGAATATTATACCTTAGGGAAGGCATATTTTTTTTAAAAATTATTTTCTGGCCATGCATAAACCAGGTAATTTACAAGCAGAGAAACGAGGGATTCGTTAACCTAGAGAAAGTTTCAAGGCAAAAGGAGGTGTTAGAGCCATTTCCATGTTGTTAATGTTCGATAAAAGCACTTGAAGATGGCCAGGGGGGGCTCGTTCCCACAGAGCCCTGCAACTTCTCTGGCAGGACCTGCAGAAATGATGAGAGCGCTTCAACTTTTTAGGTTGATGCTCGGCGTCTGCAGGCAGCAGCAGTTTCAGAGGTTCGCCGCGACACGAACTATGACTCTCTTTGATGCCATCGTTATCAGAAACGAAAGAAAGATAGAAAGAAACAATGAAGTTTTCTTAAAATCAATGAGAAAAGAAAGAAAGAAAGAAAGAAGAAGCAGAAGCAAAACGTGCGTATGAAAACAAAGCTGAATGATACTGACGCAAAGCCTTGAACTCTTACATGGAATGTGTCGACACGCATTTCCACATCAGACCACTCATCTGCCATTACTTTCGTTTTCATTATCTGGTTCCTTTATCCCTCATTTTTAGCTTCTTTAGTGAGTTAGGAAAGGCGCGATGGAATGCATCAGAACTCCAAAAAAAGATAGGGAAGAAGTGAACCATCTTCATCAACTTCATTGACATTTCCTATTTGAGAGTATCATCATGTGGAATGAGTTCATCAACAATCAGCTCAGACATATCACACCCATGTCCCTCACATCCCCAATATACTCCAACTCCAACCGAAAGAAAGAAAGAGAAAGGAAAAAAAAAAACCAAAAACCCAGAAAGTCCTGAAGTCTGTTTGGAGGAAAGAACGAAGAAAGGACCCATCTTTTCTTTCTATAGATGCAGAGAGAGATCGAGGTTTACTCTTTCGTCATCGTCGTCGTCAGCATCATCATCATCATCATCATCATCGTCCTCGTCCTCGCCTCCGTAGTCCACTGGGGAGCTCATGTCCACGAACCCGTGAAGGACCGGGCGGTGGCCGGGGACGGCCTGGAGTGGGTCGAGCCACCCTGGCGGAGGAGCCGCCGGAAGCAGCGCCGGCGGGGACGGCATTACGCGGGCCGGCACGACGTCAACGAGGAGCTGGTGGTGGCCGCGGGCGGCGGCGCGCTCCCTCTTGTGGGCGTTCTGGTGGCCCCCCAGGGCCTGGGAGGTGACGAACTTGCGCGAGCAGTAGAGGCAGGAGAAGACCCTCGGCGGCTGGGAAGGCGGGGAGGGAGGCTGAGGCAGCGGGGGAGGAGGAGGAGCAGGAGCGGGGTAGATGAGGGGGTGCTGGTGCTTCGGCTGCTTGGGGTGGTGGTGGTGGTGGTGGTGGTGGTGGTGGCCTTGGCCGTGGTGGCCGTGGTGGCCACCGCCGCCGCCGCCGGCCTGCTTCAGAGCTGGCTTGGAGGAGGGAGAGGTGTGGCTAAGGAAATCGTAGAAGTTGTAGGAGTCCGCCATTGATTTCTCCGGTGGATTCCGATGACTGCTCGACGAAGAAGAAGAAGAAGAAGAAGAAGAAGAAGAAGAGAGAGAGAGATTGAGAGATTGAGATTGGGAGGAGGAGAGCGGGGTTTAAATGGGGGTTTAAGTGTGGAAGGACGAAAAGGCCCCCCTCCCCGGATAAGAAGTTTCATAGAATTGGAATCTGTTCTCTCAGACTTTCTCTAATCTTATTTTAGAGACAAGGTTTTCCCATTTTTTCTAGACAAATATGGAAACCCATATGTTATTAGGGATTTGGGGGAGTGAACTTGAGATTACAAATTGTCCGTCGGTCTTGAAAAAGGTCGAATGATGATTGTCCTGTCGAATCTTCAATGTGTGTGAGTAATCCCGTTTCATTTTCGTATGGAATATTTTCTTTATCCTCGTTAGTCTCCACCTTTCGAATTTACACAGAGGTGTAAACCGATCGAGCGGGACGGGACTAAGGGGAACTTTTGACCCGGCTTGACCTAATCGGACCGGACTCTTTTGGGCCCGATCTATGAGTCCGGACCGAGATAAGGAAAAAAGGCCAAGACCGAAATTACTCGGTTTAGTCCGGGCCGGTTCAATCTATCATTTCTTTCTGCAAAAATTATCATTCATAATCAACTTTTAAAGCTCTACCATAAAACAACTCTCAAATAACTAACCTAAATTCACTAGGAAACCATAGACGCCATCAGAGGAACGAAATTCGCGCAGCTCAGCTTTAAAAAGGCGTAATTTTTATTGCCCCATTGAAGTTTAAAACGGTTGATTTCGTATACTCACGAACTGTATTGAGGTGTGTAAATAACAAATGACTAATCTTTCAAAGTTTTATATCCCAAGACTTTACAAGTTGGAGAAGCCAAATGAGTCGCGATGGGAAGGAATCGAAAGAGAGAAAGAATGTGGGATCTCCATGGAATTGAATTACCAACCAAGAAACGGGAAATGGAATCAGAATCAAAACGGAATCAAAGCTGAATGATGGCAGAAAAGGACATGAAGTGGCAACTCTCTCTCTCTCTCAGCGGTACGGCCACGCCTCTACCTGTCTCTCACACTCTCTGTGCGCGATGCTGCTTGGCCTGCAGCAGCGAGAGACGGCCAAGGGCAGACGCGTGGACGAGGAGGGATTGGCGAGCCAATCATCTGATGACCCAAAAATCCCTTCTTTCCTTTGAACGCTTTCTCCATTTGCTTTCCCCACCAATCCACCAGTGAAAGACGTTCAGCGTACATTGCACATGGCTCAGGCTTCGCACCCAAGCTAGATGAAGACGAATCCACCCTCCATTAGCATCCTAATCATTGACCATTACCATCCTAATCATTGATGTCTTGCTCTCTTCTGAGGTTTAACTCAGCACCTCTTCCTCTCTCTCTCTCTCTCTCTCTGAATATCAAGACTTGTCTGGAGACCCTACACGTTCGATATCCGAATTACTGCTGCATGAAAATGAGAACGAAGACCGCACAGAAGGAGCTGCGTCAAGAGATTTCGAGATTGATTTGCAAAGTTGGTTCACGGCAAGATCTGCACTTTTCAAGAAGTGGGTTCGCGGATGTTTCGTTGCAAATGAGTCTGTAAATCCGATTCTTGAATTAGTGTTTGTGCGTCTCTCGTTGCTCCATCAAGAATGACACTGTTTAGCGTGTGGACTACTGGGGTGAAGTCCCCATAAACGAAATCGACTCTGTGAAGCACATTCATACCAACGCATGCGGTTTTCCATTGGTGGGCCGGTTTTCCATTGGTGGGGGATCCTGTGGAGAGAGAGGGAGAGAGAGAGAGCATAAAGGACAAAAAAATTTCCGTACAAACGAACCTCATAATTATGGCTAGCATAGATTATTCCAAACTAAATTGTAGACATAATCATCCAATCTTTGAACCGGGCATGCATACAGGAAAGTCTTCCCACTTTAGTAATCTACGGCATGCTTTTAGATAGGTTCGCTTGGTTTTTTCTGCTGATTTAGTCCATACCTTTTCCCATATTTGAAAGGGGGCAGAATCTTTAGTTTTCCAATTTCGCAATCCTTGTAATTACATTCCCTTATCACCACACAAGCACACATTGCACTTCCCAAAGGCTTATGAGAGGTGATGGGTTTGTTCGGTTGACACAAGCATATCACTTGTTCCATCACTTATGTAACAGATACAATGAGACTGTCAAAAGAATATTCCACATGACTTGATCACGGAGTTACGGTGAGTTTATATATTAGCATGGGTACTCCTCCTTCTATCCAATAGTTTTAAGTTTTCCCGATGAAACGGTCACGTACATAACTTTATCTCAACATGCAGGCCATTGCGATCTCGTATTCAAGTGATGTGGAATATGTTTTAACAAGAAAGGTATGAGATTACGTAAGATTCAGAATCGATGGAAATCATTTAGGACAATGTCTGCCATTTTCCGTGTCTCGCGCTCGAGATGGTTGACAATAATAACAAGACAAAGGAGGTCCTTTTCATGTGTATTTATCAGTCATCTATGACCTATATGAAGACTCTTGTTTCACTAGAGTCCTTCCCAATCTTGAATGTGCAAAATAACAATCATCGCTTTTACTTTACACAAGACTTTACAGTCTTAAGAACTTAATTCTATTGTCGGCTAAGTTCGTATATCAGAAATTGAAATTAAACATCAGGAAAACTAACCTGAAAGCAGTGCAAATAAATAAACGGAATGTTGATCCGAGCTCAATGAAGTAACGTCGTGTCCTTAAGACGAATTTGACCCCTCAATCAATACCTTAAGATATTGGACAATCGTCTCCCAAGATAGAACGGATCTCATTTCTCTGAAGCGGTACGTATTCAGAGGATTCCTTCAAATGCAATTTTGCATAGACAATCGCAGAGAATGAATGCGTTTTTCAAAAATGTCAAAAAATGCGAAGCTTCTTCCTGTATTTTTCGGAAAAAACCGACTGCAATATATAGTCACGGTTTTAAAAAAATGAAGAGTCACGAACGAACCGAATTGTCTCATTCAGTCATCTTCGAAAAGTGGTCGCTTTATTAATGAAGAGTCACGAAGCGAACCGAATTGTCTCATTCAGTCATCTTCGAAAAGTGGTCGGTTTATTAATGAAGAGTCACGAAGCGAACAATTCCATTCGGTTCGGTTATACTCAAAACCCGAGCCTAGCCCGATCCAATCCGAGCCGGCCGGACGGTGATGCGAGCACAGGGGGAAACCAACTAAGCTTGGCGTAGGTCCTCTCTCTTCCACAAAAGTGAGGTATCCCTTGGGGCTCAAATCTATTTGTGAGGTTCAACTATTTAAACCCATCTCTCATCTCTCTTTTATTCAATATGAGACTCTTTCATACACACCTCTTATTCACTTTACAAGGGATTTGTACCCAAAATTCCAATAAATTCTAGATTAAGTGATGCATGTTCTAGGATGAGAGAGAGAGCAGGAATAGAGATTCGCAAAAAAGAGATAATGCAATTGCGGTATTTAATGGAGATAATGCGTTAGTACGCTAACCACAGGGTTGAAAGGCAAAACTTATAATTGGGACATAAAATGTCGTATAGAAGTGAAGATTGTAGTTCTCTCCTTCGCTGTTAAGAATCCCTAGTTAGCATTATCCACTTATTGCCCTCATTAGGGCTTCACTAGAACAGGTCAGTTTCACCTTTTGAAGAGAGAGAGAGATAGAGAGGTGATGTGGCGATCGGTGCTGTTGCTAAGGTAGGGGCGAAAAATCGAGGCCCAAGGGACTGCCGTCATGTCTGGTGACCAATTCTAGGATTTTATTACATTCGACTGTGGACGATCCTCCATCGTGGGGTCACGTTCGAACAGTCCCAAGAAAACAACAAAAACAGTTAGTCTCACTCCCCATCGCCATCTGCATCTGCATCGTCGGGAAATAACAGGACCGTCCCTAGGGCTAACTAGAGGACACGTACCCTACACAAATTGTTGTCGGGAGCTGAATGGCCTAATCACTAAGCCAGGAAAGCAAGAGGACGAAGGGGGACGCTTTCCCAAGCTTCCTTCCCCCCCTCCTGGTGACATTCCTTGATGAGACTGGTGACCCAAAAGATGGCATCTTGTCAAAGCATTTCTTTCGGTTGAGCCCGAAAAAAGAAGAAGCAAAGTGAATTGAGCGAGGGCCAATCCCCCAGAGGCTTCGAGGAAAAAAGTAGAAGTCCTTAGTTTCTTGGGAAGATGTGTTCCTGTGGATGAGACGAAGGACATGTGATCTGAGGGGGCATCATGGGGGGGCGTTTGCAGCAGTTTCCTCAAATGTTTTGGTCATAGGAGGGTTGTTCTTCCTAGGAGTCCTCCAAAGGTCGGAGAAACGGTGCAAGTTTTGGCAATTCCTATGATGTGCAGGCCCAGTGTGTCGCCATCTTTTCACTGAGCTCTCTAGCAGTTTGAGGACTAAAGAGAGACACCCCAGCAGGAAGGACAGATGGCTGTTTAAGGAAATATTCCGTCAAGTTTCTTTGTCCCAATAGTTTAATGTTTAATCCCCTCAACGTTGTTTACAGGTTTAAAGTCATGATAGATCAGTAGACAGAGACTTCCCCAAAATCCTGCACTTATCAGCACATAAAGATTGGAATCCCCTCAAGTATGGCTCAACCTTGCAGTCCTGCAAGTGGACTAGATCTTCGACTAGTCATTCCGAACTGGGCAAATCGATTATGCAAAGAGATTCTTTTCTATGCTTCTATGGGCAAATCTAGACAGGATTTTCTAGGCTCGACCTCGGACCCTATACTTTTTCCTAGGCATGGCCATGGCTGCTTAAGTCCACCCATTTGAGAGTGTATAATCACCTTAAAGACAGTGGTGTCGTCGAGATACCTTTGTGGTAGACCTGATCATATATGCCTAGCACCCCACGGATCCGTCCCGGCTACAGCGGGGGCACAAGGGCCCAAGGGGCACTTTTGGACAGGTTTTGTAAGGCTATTTACTCGTGAAGCTCAGCACGGTCGGGCTTGTGATAACCTAGCCCGGCCCAAAGGTTTAGTAGATAACTTTTTTTATTTTGGTTTTGGACGAGCTTGGATAACAGATTCGGGTCGAACCTGCCTACCGATCACGTCTATTTTTATAATTTGTTGTGGTGATGTTTTATCTTTTCGAAAGAGTAATTTCATTTCCTGAGAAAATTTCAGTCCAGACTTTCTAAAATCCATTTTCAGGCCTTATAAGGACAATAATACATTGTTTGGCAATCTAATATGCTCCATTCATTAGTTGAGTGGTGAGTTGACGCAGTGATACGATTATTAATCAAAGCAATTTGATTAGTTAATTAGTTGCTTATCGTATTTTATGTGCAATCATTCCTCGAAAAAAAATGAGAAATTTTCCTAATTAAATACGTTTAACAAGTCCCCTACAATAATCCTCCATGGGCCAGGCTCTCGTCTCTTGTATCTACTAAAACAAACGTTGTATCCTGGCTGACCTTCCTTCGGGTTGAGGCAATCAGTCAGTCCATTTAGTGAGCAATTTCATGGAGAAAGAAGGAAATTGCAAGGAACAGGTTCAGCCTCTACCTTAACAAGCACGGGACACGGGCGCCGACAAGGTCTTACTTCACCAAATTATGGTTTCGAGGGTCGTCCATTACGAAAAGATCTTCCTCCTGAATGGATAAGTGGAAGCACGCATACGATCCAGTCCTATTTAGCCCTAATTAACCTCAGCCGGAGCTCGGAAAACAATACAGAACTTCGTTATCCTAACCGTCTCCTCCGATCCATCGGCTCTCTTCATTTGCCTTGGAATCTCAACCCGACCTCTTTTCAGATACACAGCATCAGGGTGGCCTCTCCTTGTTGGGCTTGGAAAAAAATTACCAAGAACTTATATGCCTGCCACATCTATTGAAAATTGCTCTTGCCAACCGCGACTAAAATTTACTAGCTTTTAGTAGTTTCAAAATCATCACATATACTTCAAAAAGTTACTGAGTATATATGACGTAATTACTAAATTGTGATGGGAGAAACTTACTTTGTAATAAATGAAATCGACCAAACTCTTCATATGCACTAATGTAACTTCATCAACTCCGGCCTAAAGGGAGCCTGTTGATAAATTAAAAATAGAGGAGGCCGCTGATATCGGTCCGAAAGTGGTAAGACTTAGCCGGTTCAAGAGCACATTCTTGTGAAAAGCAATTATTAAGACGTTTTCCAGTTAATTTTGATGAATGTAGCTCGTAAAACGTAAGAAAAAAGAAACAAATTTAGCAAACTCATGATGTTAGGATATGAACGAGTGAAAAGGCGTTCCTTTATTTTACGACATTCTAAAGAGACTCATAACGTTTGACCGTAAATAAGTACCGAGAATGTCATAAAGTGCATTATGCTTTTAGATTCTGAAATGTTGCAACTTTGTGGACGATGTTCTATCGTAAGCGAGTGCAACATACTATAATTTATCAGAAAATTTGAATTATTAGGTATAGACCTTTCAGCATTTACCAAGGGTAAAATGCTGTTAATGTGAACAAAATGCAAGATCGAGCAAAACAAAAAAAAATAGATTATAGTGCAAGATTGTTCGTAGAAGAAAGATGGGATGATGATTGGGATTCAAGAAGAATAAAGGATGATTTTTTTTTATTTTCATTTTCTTCTCAGGAAATTGTCTTATCTTCTCATGGAAAACAATTGAACAGCCCATAGAAACAATCGGTGGCCAGTTCTTGAAATTGTAGTAGTGGCTTAGAATATACCATCTTTTCGAAGCAATAATAGTACCGTTACGTAGGCACTGCTCTTCTCAAAAGCTATGTAGCACCAACACGAGACATAAAATAAGGGGAATTGTCTACACATTTATAGAAAAGATCTTTCCATAAAAATCAGCACTTGGTAGTCGAGCTTGGCTTGCCCTATTGATAAGAAGATCGAGTCGGGCCGCAAGACCGAGGATTAACCATAGAAAGTATTCGAGGACGACATGAATAATAAGTTGTACGTGGTTAGGCTGCTTCTAATTGCTGGCTTCTTATTCAGCAAGAGTAGTTTAATTTTTTCAATGAAGTCCCACCTTATACTTATATCATCGTATAAAGAAAAAAGCGGCGTGTTGTTTTCTGACTATTACGTACACATGCATGCAGGCATGATGTTTCTACGTTATTGTTAATTAAAGGAAACATAATTTTCCTTTTCGCAGGCGGCGAAACGAGGATGAATTAACTTCGACCATGTGTGATGGTTACATGGCATAATCGTTATAGCTCAAATGGAGAAAATAAAGGGAACTGATGTGATGTCTGACTAGTTACGCTCGTGCATCGTCGATTAATTTGTATAAACGATGTTGTGTTTCTTAGAAAAAGTTCACATCATATCATGTTGTTTCTATTTCTCTAATTGATCAATAAAACAATACGAATATGTCATCAAAATATTGAATAGAGATACTACAAAACAACATTAGCCTACAATTTTATCTAATTGGCTAACAAAATTGAATATGGTTCACTCTGTCACTATGAGGGAAAATTGTCCAAAAAGTTATAAACCAATTATACGGCATATAATTTGATCCTAAATCTTTCAAGTGTGCCAATTTAATCTTAAACCTTTTTAGTGAATTGCCAATGTAGATCGGATATCGCTGACGTGGTAGTCTAGTCAGTGCTAGCTGTCTTATGTGATGCAACCAGCATTGACATAGATAATTTTTTAATTGTTTTAAAATTTTATTAATTTTTTCTTTTCTTTTCTTCTTCTTTTTACACAAGGTCGGCAGGGCTTGCTGCCCTTGGGAGAGGGCCGCAAGGAGCATTGCAAGCCCTCACCTAAGCCATTGCGGGCCACGGCGAGGGCCTCGAGGCTTTCTTTGTGGCCGGCGAGGGCAAGGGGCCACGACCCTTGCCCATGTTGGTGAGGGCTTTGTGGCCCTCATCTAGGGGTCGGCAGTGGTTGTCGGCCCTTGCTCAACGCTGGCCCTATGTAAAAGAGGAAGAAAAAAGTAAAGAAAAGAAAAGAATAAAAAAATTCAATAAAAAAATTCTAATGAATTTAAAACATTAAAAAATTGTCCAAGTCGGTGCCAGCCGCACCACATGCGCCACGTAGGACGGCAAGCGCTAACTAAACCGTCAGGTTGGCTATATCCAGCCAAAGTTAGCTAAATGACTAAATTGGTAATTCGTCTTCTCATGACACATAATCTCAAATCAAGAGTTGCTTCTACATACGTTGTTACAGGTCAACTATGAGTCCGATGCTAGAGCATTTTCAGAACAATGTAACTCCAGTTGTACAAAACTGATGCAGGATTTGCTCAAGAAATAAAGTGCTTTCATGAGGTGGAACTCAAGATTGCATTAGATGCTTAAGAAGAATCTACCGTTGAAGGACCTCTTCGGTTTTCATCATTTCATAGCATATGGCCATTTTTAACATTTGCAAGGAAGATGAACAAATGAGGAAGCTTTCCGTATTACTCAAACACTTTGATATAATCCAATTTTAGATAGGAGGCGATGGATCAAAGTTCAGGAAGTTTCAATTACGTGCAAGTGAGTGGCCACTTATCCGAAGGTCATGAGTCATGGATTTGTGAAGGAATTTAATCATTCCAGAGGTGAATAGTAACAGGAAAAAAAATTAATTATTGAAGTAGCTGCAAAACCAGGATCCAAACTATTCATTTTCTTCTCTAAAAGTCTACTTATACAACACAGGCTAAAGATCACACCTTTGACAAGTGAAATTCTATGAAAGTATACCTTTCAAAAGTTCAAAGAGCAGAAAATGATGAAATTACATGCACGGGTAATGGTACAGGGATGTGGTGTTTCTACCTTGCACTACTGTACAATATATCTCAGCACAGAATCATGGCTAATTTGTTCTTCTGCTGTTCTTGAACGAATACGAGTCATGGCCATTGCACCCTGCCAATATTACGTGCTGGAACACAGGTGAGCAGGAACGTAGGCACAGTTTACACTTACTTCAAGCTCAGTGCATAGCGAGGAAAGAATTATCTCTTGCTATTTGAAATATATTTATTTGATTCTCAATTGAAATCCTAGCTTTTAAATATGATGCACGATCTGCTTGACAAATAAGTAAAAATGACAGAGTTTTCCATTAGCTAGAACAGAAATCATGATCTTGCGAGTGTTTATCCTCTTAACCATATCTATCTTGCTATCTTCGTCGAAGTTGAAATTGTAATCTTCTAGTTACCATATAAATTCACGGGTTTTTTTTGTCTGTGGTAGACCAGGTTTAAAGATGAAAAAGATCGAGTTCTATCAACATCCAACTTAAGAAAGTCTCTTTTCCATAGTGCATGTGAGTTGGCTCGCCACAAGGTCTGATGATATGGTTCAGTCACTAATGTTTGCCATATTTGGGTTTACTGTGTGTCCCTTCATACTTATAGATTCAGACTTTCGATTGTATCCGTACATGCGCCTCTGGCAACAATCTATGTTCTCTGTAAGCAGTCTTCAGAATTACAGAGTTAGTATTCTTCGAATTCTCTTCAACTCTGCAATGTAAGCAAGGTTGCTGTTAGCAGCTGGGATATTAAATTTTCAATCTTCGGCAAGTCCACGCCCCTTCATGTCTTGCAACATGAGTTGCCTTTCCTATCCTATTGATACTGTCATTTGTAGGTAATTCAGACACAAGCAAGGACATTATACCTCATACAATTCCCGGTGACTGGGTTTAGTTCGTTCACGTCACTTTAGTTTCTCTCTCAATTTATTGTATTCGCTCGAGAGAGTTGGAAGTTGAGGGATTAGTGACAAGAGTGCCACGTTGCTAGGAAGCCGGAGAACGTATTGCAGACTCGCATCAGCTCATTGCACTTTTTTTTTTTTTTTGAGATGTAAATGCCAAGTGAGACTCACTTTGCCTAATTTGGACAGGATGAAGAAGCCGTGCACAGCTAGGCAGGTAGAATTGACATTGAACTGTTAATTATCTTTCAAGTGGGATTGTTAACGTCCATGAAATCTTCTACATTTTGCTCTACTTTTTCGATGCTTTATTCAGAATATCAAACTTCTCTTCATTTCTTTCTCTCTATCTTTCGAAGGTTTTTTCTCACAAAACCATCTTCTCTGAATTGAAGAAAAAGACTCACTTCTCTTCATTTCTTTCTCTCTATCTTTCGAAGGTTTTTTCTCACAAAACCATCTTCTCTGAATTGAAGAAAAAGACTCACGCTCACTCAGGCTCATAAGCCGAAGCTTCTGCCGTCGGTCGGTCGGTCGTCAATATTCGGTCCGTACATCTCTCTCAATGTACAAGCTAAAAAATCCGTCAGGTTATACCGATGCCATGTTGTCAAAATGTGTCAAAATGTGACTACTAGTGTCATATCCCGTGTCCCGATATGCGGATTAGATTGACTTTTTGTTTGCCAAAGTGAGGATTGGTGAAAATTGCAACAACATCAAGGACAATGACAACAGGGCCACATCAAGCACTAACCATACAAAAGTCCAGCTGACTACCAAGCCCAAATTAGCGCACACCCGAGCATGACACAAGTCAATCTTGGCCATAAGCAACAGACTCACAACCAGTCGGTCTAAGCCTTACATTGTCTACTACACCTCGAAAGATAGTATTAACATCAGGAAAGAACCCGGCATCATGAACTCTTCTATTTCGAGCTTTCATAGATGATAAACCACTGCGCACCAAGATGTCTTCGTAAGCAATGTAGGAAAAGCCCTCCTCTTATTATGAAGTTTAATCCAAGGAAATTCAGAAGGCTATGAGCCAGGCAATATATCATGACCATGCAAATTCAAAACTCTCAACCAAATAAGAGAAGCAAATCCAGATTCAAAAAATAAGTAGTCCCTGGTTTCCTCAGTCCATCCACAGAGAAGATGGTCAGCAGATGGAATATAGCAATATAAAAGTCCACTGCAGATGCTTGCAGCTTTGTGTAGTTTGAGTCGTGTAAAGCTATACGGGCTCAAAATTTAGATTAAGACATGAGAATCAACTCCTTCCAACAACTTTTGCACATCCCGATGATAAGCCATAAAAGAAAGAAAAAAAAGAGGGCTACAGAGTAATGTCCACCGCAACAATCACTATCATTCATATAGAAGAAAGAGGAGCATAGAAAAATTCCTCTGTTAATTCGTCACCAAAGAAGCGGCTGATACACAAATGTAGGAAGATTGGAGTTGGACTAGCCCTGGCAGCAAAGAGAGAGGCACATAATACACCAAGCAGGCACATCACAATCAACCAATTCTCCAGATTGTCCACTAAGCTTGATCCATGACCAAAAAGCATATACATATTTAGCTCCATACCGAGGATTTACGAAATGCTCCTTACATATTGGTCAAGATTTGTATTGAAAAGGTCACACCTTCAAAAAGGATAAGAAAAGGTGTAAGCAGAGAAAATAACAGCTTCTGCAATTATGCAAATACAACTCACGGAAAGAAAAGCAATGGTCACCACGGAATGTGTTTATCCCAATTTTTAAATAATATGTCCACAGAAGTACTAATATCAAAAAGAGGCAAGCTAGGTGCTGAAACTGATGACCCGTATCAAAAGCATTGCGACAGTGCAAGGTTATTTTTCAAAATGACAAAAAAAAATCATTGGGGATTTTAACAGACAGATATATTTAGTAGACAATTTAACTATTTTGGTCCCCTATAGAGCACTATTTCAATAATAGATCATCAACAGTGACCATGTCATCTAATCGACCAGTTTAAACCAACAAAAGTTTATCAGTCACCTGATAGGAGTTCCTGGAGCGTAGAGAGGGTTTTTAGCCACATATTCAACGTATAGACTGTATATATACTTCAAAGCTTCACGTAGATCACCGGTCCTAGGATGTGTAACCAATATTATCTGCAAAGGCATGAGGAATGAGATTAAAAAAAAAAAAAGGCAGATTGATGGTTGGTAAGAGTCTTCTAAAGAGAAGTACACTAATGGGCAAAGATCTGATCCAAAAATGCATTGACATTAATATATTTGCTGAAGTTGCAAGCAATAAAAGCATAAGGCAAGTCCTTAACACTGTAAAAGTAAGATGATCTGGCCATGCGATTCTCAGCAGATTCATTTTGCATTATTGAACAAAACAATAAGTAGTCAATGCACAGATAATAGAAGTTAACACGAGCAAACCATTTCTCTCTCATACCATGCATTCCAGGAACCACAAACACCTTCTAATTTTGTGGTGCCTCTAGATACATCAGAAGAGTGTCAGTTCCTTAATAATGCTCCGTTTCAACAGGTCTTGCTAATTTGCTAAGATTATTGAAGTTTTTTACCACAAGCTCTTTACAAGCGACATCTGAGGTTGAAAAATTACTCCAAAGACGGCAGAATTAGTTTAACTAACCTTTATACCAGAAGGACTTTCCATGAAACTAAGTTTGTATGTGTTAGTGCGGAAACTGTGAAATGAACAACCCTGGCCTGGTAACTGCGGCACCCCAAGATTTCCTTTGTCTCCACTGCAAGAGGAAAAAACAGGGAGTGTGTAAGTCAATCACTGATCATCCGGTTCTCCTGCATCTTCTCCTGCATACTTGGCACTTGGCAATAGAAAGATTTTGCAACTTTAAGCTCATGGCACAAAAAAGTCCACCTCCTCATGAGCTACATGAACTTGACTAAGTGACTACTTGAACATTAAGTTTAGTTGAGTTTCAAGGTTTGCAATGCTTAACTTGTCCAACCAATGAGTTATTGAGTAGTTATGTTTTGTGTGTTTGTGATGCGTTTGCCTGTAAGAGTGGGAACGTGCGAGTGCGCATAGACAAAAGAAACACAATTTTCATATAGTCTAAAATTTCTACTGCAGGTTCGACTTCCACTAGATTTTTCTTTTCCTTTGAGCTTGAACTCGACTTGAAAATTTTCAAAGTCCTTTCAATCGAAGGTTCGCTGAACATTCGTGAGGATCAAGAGCAAATCAGCAAAAGAACAAGTAAATTACCAACTAAAGTAAAAACCGGGTTACCATCAAAGGGTGCCTGAATTGAATACACAAGATTCAAAAAGGTCACTCATTTCAGCAATTTCAGCGAAATTTAATCGCATATAACCGTTTGGGAGAGTGTTCAGAGATCAATTACGAAGGGATCCAAGTCAAAGCAAATCATCAAGCAACCGGGCAGCACGTGCATTCTCAACACAATGCATAAAGACCTACAATTCTACACAACATTTTCGATGCATCGCGCGATCCGCCATCCGCGCACACGGAATTCAACTTCCCGCGAAATCGACGAAACGATCGGATGGGAGACGCGGGTTGAAGCAAAAGGGAATACCAGGTGGTGGGATCCATCTTGGCGGTGAGGGATTTGAGGGAGAAGAGGAGGCCGAACATCAGCTTGTGGTCCTGCTGGGGATTCAGGGTCCGGAGGGGGCGGTTCCACTCCCGGTAGAACAAGCACACCCCGTTCCGATTGAACACGTACATCACGTTCGCGTTGTGCCCCGCCGCCGTCGGCGCGGGCGGCGACGGGCTGATGTCGGAGCCCCCGAAGAACTGCATCTCCCTTCCCCGGATCGGCGATTTCGCTTGAAGGCTCCGCTGCAAAGACTACCGGGTTCTGCAAGACAAACGGCGTTCCGTCGGTTTACGAGTTTTAAAAAGAGTGCAAAATTGAAATTGCTGCAATGAAGCTTTGTATCTGTTTAATATTGGGCATTAAAAACCAAAATGTATTCCAAGCCACAAGGACACGTAGCTGAGCTTTTAAAAATTATATGTGCCATAATTTTCATCGGTGCAAATCACATAATATCAATCGCATTGTGGTTCACATCTCGATTTTTTTCCTAATCTAGCTCTAGCTAATGCCATTCGTTTGCTATTTGATCCATAGAATCATCTTGTTGACATTATATAGATGCCCCATATGCTGTAACATTACCAGAGCAACAAACTTTTCAAAATACTTTCACGATTAAGTCAAATTTTTTACTAGTTGGATAAATTGTCTAGATTCGACAATTAATTATACAATTACCCAAAAATCTATCATCATAAGCATCCTTGACATGTAAACAGCACCCATAATTTTCATTTTTAGGATACAAGACCTCTAACTTTTCGAAATTACAAAATAGCCCCCATTCTACAATACTTCAATTTTTTACCCGATTTCAATTCCTTTGATCAATCTAACTTAACCACTAACTAGTAAAATTTAAATTTATGAGATTTCATTGTTCATAGTCCTTTAAGTTAGATTAATTTTAGTGATAGTCCACCTTAAACTGCATTAGACATGCGCGTCGATGCATACAACTATGTGCGCCTTGCGGTTACAATAAGAACTATAGCTTCATATTCTTACCAATTCCGGTCCAGCATGAAAGTTCGACTGAACATGGCCAATCGAACATAATGCACCACATTTCAATGGGCCAGTTTTACAATAACGCATGGACCCTTTTATAATTCCTTTCGAATAATTATTTTTTTTTATTTCACGTTAGCGCTACTTGTATATCACCGGCACTTAGTCATCTTATTTGGTCAATATTTGATTGGTTATATAAATTTTTCCTGATTACCGAGGATTAATTTATGGGCCCAATTCTCTAAAAGATAAAGTATGATGATCAAAATTGAATAGTGACCATCGTATAGGAATCATTTTTGTAAGTTTTCCATGATATATTTTTCAATACTTTGATGAACTCTTTTCTCTAAGATCATCCTTCATTTTTCATTCGATGGAAGACATTAGTCTATTAAAATAGCGGTAAACTCGCAAGCCACGCAACTAGTTTTCTTATCAATTCAAAAGAAAAGACGAGGTTAGAAAAGGCAATGTTGGTCTGACTGCTATGGGTATACATGTCCCTAATGGCTCGAACCATTGAACCAAGGACTCCTCCATAGAATAAAGATGTTAGTTATACATTGTAGCAATTTGAGCTACACGCTTTGCTCCATATCTAGGAATTGAAATCAGCAAAATACTTGTTGTATGGTAGTCTTTCGCAAAAGCTCAAGTTATCAGGAAATGCGTCCGCGGCTCGTTTGTGTTAAGCACGCTTCTCGAGTACTTCCAAAAACGAAATCTGTCTTAATACTTCCGTGGTATGTAAAACGGGCATTGCACAAGAGATACGAGATGTAAGGATTCGAACACATTAACTTTCATAGAAGACAATGCTTTTTTTTGAATAGCTAAAGCCTCCACTTCCGAGGGAGCGAAAGCCCGTTCATGCAATACCTAGCCTATCTCGTTCACGCAATGTCCAACTACACTTTTTTTTAATAACATTTATCATTGTTTGTAGGCTTTCTAAATTTACAAATAAGATAAATGTCGGTGTACTCACAATAAATTTTTAGGCTTACCTTATTAGATATATTTTCGTTAATCAATTAATCGTGTAAATATCGATTTATCATTTTCAATTCGAAGAGAGGATTATATCATGTAATATTTTCTCAAGTGAATTTATTACTCATTATAATATTAC
Organism: Syzygium aqueum; assembly: GCA_031216185.1. Classification (NCBI taxonomy): domain Eukaryota; kingdom Viridiplantae; phylum Streptophyta; class Magnoliopsida; order Myrtales; family Myrtaceae; genus Syzygium; species Syzygium aqueum. Next base: position 37,940,263 of record CM062238.1, on the reverse strand, counting down.
TTCTATAGAAATTTGTATAAATTTTCCTATTCATATCCTCTGTTTTTGTACCATAATATTTAGTCCTTTTTCATCCATCGTGACATTTGGTGAAGGCGACAGGCCAGGCTCCGTTTTTTACTATTTTATTAAGGAAGTAGAACTCCCCAAAGTGAAGCCGCGGTTAAGACCATTTCCGAAACCTCATCGACCTTTTCTCCAAGCACACAAGTGAAACCATCATTCCCACATCATCTCATCTCCTTCTCCGACTCTCCGGGAAGGCACTGTCGGAAGATTAATGGAGAACAACAATCCAGCAGATCACAGTGGTCAGAGGTAAGCTTTAGTGAACTCGAACATAACTTACTTTAGGCGGGACATCAAGCTAACATAACCACTTCGGCGACCTCAAGATCATGACAAATCTTGATTTTCTTTCCTGAACGTATGTCAGATCATGTCCATTGTGTATATTCCATTGCGGGAATGCTGTTTTGTCAAGAAAAAACCGACCTTTATTTAGGTGAACTTGTCCCGATGCATTTCGATCTCGCATGCTCAGCTCTTAAGAGCGTGTAGAACTTAGGAGGCGAGACTCGGGCACAAGCTGCTCGAGTCTATAGTAGAAGCTAGAACAGAGGCTTGGGTATTCTCCGGACCGAAACTCAGTTTCATGCTCAGTACAAGACGGACCACCGAGCATGTACACTATCTCAGGTAGCTTGAGACTCCGTTTCCACTAGATTCTTCTACCCGTATACTCCTAGCCAAGACTTAGCTTCTACCCAGTACAGCATGGGCCTTGGCTGGTTGTATATACACTGTTTCTGGGAGGGAAAATACTGTCATATTGATGAAGAGACGACTGTATATACATCTGTTTCTTTCTCTTGTCAACAGAAACTCATATTAAGAACAACGTATTAATTGAAAGTCTTACTAGCTTTTTCTCCTAGAAGAGATAAGACCTGCAGTTAGCTTTACTATGCTTCTGCCCGATAAGCACAGGGTCTTACCTGGTAGTTTTGTGCTGTTCTTGTTTTGTGAACAAGTGTTGTAAGAGAAGGTTAGGAAAGGTTTGTAGGCGTTAAGGAGGTATTTCCTGGTACTCTGGCGTTCCATTTTGTTGAAAAGAAGAGTTTTCACTAGCTTAAGCAGCCGTGGACCACTAGATGGGTTAAATACATGCAGTACATAAAGAGGGTAGACTCTCTGCATTGCACACTAACAACTGGTTTTCTAATTTAATTTCCAAGGCGTGGAGTAGATCTTGCAGATCGAATCGCTCCACATACCCGACGCCTTCGTTTCCTGGTGGGGTTCCCAAATCTAGCCATCGAGTTGATGGGTGTTCCAGCCAATAATACCTGCGCAAAAATCATGCGTTTCTACGGATTTCTCAAAATCGTCAAGATGGGAGGGCGAGATATTAGACCCGAGGTTCCGACTTGTGTCCGCTGTCATCGAGGCTGGGCTTGAAAGTGTCAAGTGCGGTCTGTTAATGTACATCTTGCTTGATGACATGCCTTGGCCGGTTGCCATTCTCTGTAATCCACATACCCGACGCCTTCGTTTCCTGGTGGGGTTCCCAAATCTAGCCATCGAGTTGATGGGTGTTCCAGCCAATAATACCTGCGCAAAAATCATGCGTTTCTACGGATTTCTCAAAATCGTCAAGATGGGAGGGCGAGATATAGACCCGAGGTTCCGACTTGTGTCCGCTGTCATCGAGGCTGGGCTTGAAAGTGTCAAGTGCGGTCTGTTAATGTACATCCTGCTTGATGACATGCCTTGGCCGGTTGCCATTCTCTGTATCCTGATGGCATTTGCATTCATGGCGATTTAGAGAATGGTGACAGTTTCTGGTTCTCTAGATGTTGCAGTTTGCTCTATGCAAAGCTGGGTTTTTATGCGGTCCAGACGCTCGCTCAGACATGAACCTCTATGTTGTGCTATTATAACTTTGAAAACCTTATACATCATTAACAGCTTATACAATGATGATGAATACCATGATACTTGTTAGAGATATATATTTGTGATATTCCGTGATTCTGTATATCTTTATTTATTTGTTACTTTAAATAGTGTTATGTAAAGCCTACAAATAGGCTCGTGTACTATTCACCAAAATATGTATAGAATATTATTTTTTTCTTCATTCACAATTCTCAACTATACTATTTAGTTAAGATCCTGACGCAATAATGTGAGATTGGAGAAAGAGGGGATTTTTTTTCCCTGGGCCCTAGAGAATTAGGGGAATTGATCAAGAGAATTTGAGAAAGAATCATATTGTCCTTGTTCACTAATCTTCTAATTCACAAATTGCGATTTAGACTTAGTTGGTAACCCAATCCTCATATCCCAAGCTCAGCAATATTGTACGTCCTACCCCGACATATACTTGAAGTCACAAATAAAATTACTGAGCCTGGCATGTTCCTTGACATAAAGGAAGCATGCTTAATGTGCGAGAGAGGGAAGTAATCAACTACAACTTCTTTAACGAAAGATAAACCCATTTGAGAACAAAACAAAATCACATTAGGAAAGTGAGATACACGACCTTTTATATGTTGAGTAGACCAATCAAATGAGTGTATTTGGTCGGGTTACAAATGATCTGATCCAAATTAACCTATTTATTTCCGATGCAAATTTCTTGACTCATACCCAACCTATCTCGGGGTTCATTTTTAGTTTTTTTCTCCTTATATTGTTGCATTTAAAGAATGGATGATTCCATGGGCCGGCTCATGGAATCACAAACATAAAATCATGCCCACTCTGACACATTTACTATAAATATTTTTTTTACATAAAAAACCACAAACATGTACCTATATGACAAATTTACCCTTCATTAAGGTTCCGTTAAATGACTTTTTAGCCAGAACAATGTCGTTTTTATTTCACTTGAGCTATATGGACGCCATGTCAAGATTGTTTGCTTTCTACCGTCCATGTATGCAAATTTTTAATAGTTCTTATCGACAGAACTTTAACGGAAGGAAAATGTGCCACAAAAATATAAGTTTGGAGATTTTAGAGTCACAAAAAAAAATACGGTAAATATATTACCATGAATATAGTTTAAAATTTTTGATAGCTTCTGCCCTTCCAAAATAGTTATTTACAATGTATTGAGGTGGCAATCCCAGGATCCTCTCTTCGAATTAAGGACATCTTATGACCATGTAATAGATTTTGCTAGCCCCTCTCTTCTTTTGTTTATTAAATCAATATGATGTTGCTTCTAAGCTTTTATGCTATGAACGCTGAAATGTGCCCCCATTGACATGAATTCTCCGCATCAACAGTCTCCGACATGCATCCCTTAATTCAAATCACCTTGAGGACCAAAAAAAGTATATCTTACCGTGTACTAGGTAGTGCCACGTGGAGAATAATGTAGAAAAAGGATGACAGAACCTTTCCGTGCTAGAAATGGAGCGATGCTGCTGTATCGAACCAAAGAAATGCCTGCCCCAAAAGTACGCTGATTTCAAGCAACAACTGCCAGAGGCAGCGAGCCCATATTTGATATGAAGGCTGTGATGATAAAGTTAACTTGTACATGGAATTACAAGGGTTAACATTATTGAGAAACTGAGATCTGTACAAGAAGAGAAATGAAGATATTCCAAAAGACTGAATTATGTACAGCACCTCCAGGATTCAATTGAGGAGGTAGCTTGGAGACATTTCAATTGCCGAGGTCAAAGTATTTTGGATCTTCTGGGTAGTGATGGTCCACCTTGAACTGCATTAGACATGGCCCACTCGTCAGATATTATAGAAAATTAACACCATCATGGACGGAGTTACTAATCCAAAGACGTGAATCCCGATGAATGTCAAACCAAGAGCATTGATGTGTGCAACTATGTGCGCCCTGCGGTTATAATCATAACTATATCTTCATATTCTTACCAATTCAGGTCTAGCATGAAAGGTCGACTGAATATGGCCAATCGAACACAATGCACCACATTTCAATGAGCTAATTTTAGAATCATTAAACAGATTCAGGTTTTCCTTTATTTTAGATTTAGACACACTAAAAAAAAATTCTAAGTCCTGTTGTACGGTAAAAGAAATGAAACCAAGCATCAGATAGCACTCTTTACAGGGTCACTATAAGGAGAGAGAGAGAGAGAGAGAGAAAGAACGGTCAAGTCCTGGCTACATAAACATGGAACTCAAAGAGAACATGGATTAATCAGAAGATATCCGGGGGCCAAAAATGAGATAGAAATGGATTTGAAAGTCGAAAACCCTCAAACACAGAAAAATGTACAGAATGTGCCTTCTTCATATACTTTTGAGGACGACAGAAGTTTTTTTGAGGTGAGATGTTAAATGGTGATTGAAATAACACTAAAAGGGTAAAAATTCAGTCAGGCATCGAGTGCCACAGTGATGCCACGCATGATTTTTGGAGAACCGACACTAGAAGCACTTCAGCACAAGCAAAGGCATAGAGTAAGTCAAAGATAGATCACATACCTTGCCTTCATCAGCATCTGAATGTCGTTGAGGAAATACAACCCTCATGTCATTGTATAAATAGAATCTCCTTTCCCTATCTAACTTTTCTTTCGGTACAGAGAGGGGATCAGATTTACATCTCGCAACTGACCTTTTACTCTTTTTAGGAAAAGGGCAAAGAAAACGGAGGTGAAGAGCATAGCGCAAGGCACCAGCTCCAGTCATGTTCTCATTGACCTTTGAACAACTATGAAAGGTTTTTCTGTCGCTACCGTTGCAAGTATCTTCACAATAACAGTCGTTGCGAGGTTTACTGCTCCTACACCCATCATTAAACTTAGAAGAGGGAATATTTTGCTTCCCAAAGCTGTCAGGTTTCTCAGATTGATCACCTGCCTCCACTGAAACCACCACATCAGAGGGTTCATTCCCAGTAGCATTGGATTGTGTAGCATCATCTCCAGGCTGTACAAGATGGTTCGACATTGGAGTCACTACCTCTGTGACTTTTGAGTTCAAATCTAACTGCTCTTTCAGCTGTGCAGAAGCTAAGCAAGAAGATTCTAGCGTGGCCTTCTGGCGCAAAAATGTCTGTTTCAATTATCAAAGTGAAGCAAAGAAGACGATTCTAGTCAGAGTAATCATACCATCACTAAGTGCGCGTAACTGTAAACAGAAACCCACATTTTCTTTAGGCCGGTGGAGAACACAAACCAGCATCTTAAATTGATTAATTTAAAGCCTTTTTCTTTCCGCTTAAAGCCATGAGATCACAGGTACCAATAAGTACAGCAAATTACACCCCTATGAAAGAAATATTCAACCAGAACTGAATGCTCCAAAATTTGAATTGACATGAAAGTCTGATACAAGTTAAACGTGGGCTTCAATTTGACAAATAGACTTCACTTTCAGTATAAACACAAGGCAGGACTTCAGGCACAAAAGCCCACCGGATCCTATTGCAACAATATTGAGCATTTCCCCCAACTATACCAAAATTTAAGGTTGTTTTTCTCCTCCTCCTCCACACCAACCACTCCTCCCCCCACACCCTCCCACACCTCCCCCACCCCCCCGCCCCCCCAACCAAAATCCTGTAACCTCTTTTTGTCAATTCCAATCTCATAAACCAACACTCATCCCCTAGCTCCTTCTAAACCATTTCTCGTCGCATGAGAAAATGAATTGTGTGCTATGGAGGTTTCAAGGAACCCCATAAACTACTTCCAATTCCTAACTTTCAAAATTAAGCAGTACTCAGGTTGCGTGGAAGATGGTACTTAAAATTTTTTTAACTGAGTCCCTTCATGCTACTTAATGTAGTACCCCCAAAATATCTGTAGTTTATTACATTGATTGAACAGCCTCTTTTAAGGGACCAAAGACCTAGGTTCATCTACTATCATAAGTTCAAGAGCCCTTACAATGTGTCCTTTGAGGGAGGCAATATCTTGTGCATCTAATGCATCACATGGTGGTGATAACTAGAGAGGTGGGAGTTTTTTATAATCCACATGTAAAGTTGGATGGGATGCTACCTCCCGGGAGACAGACATGGTTGTTTCCACCACGTCAGCAGTGTAATAAATATGTCACTGTTTTCTCCTTTAAGTGGTTGAGAGTGACCCAATCCCTAATATCCAAACAATGCCAATCTGCTTCCAAATTGTCTTGACAAGAAAAAGTCAAGAATCTTTCTTTTGTTTGGTTTTCCTCAATCAAACCTATGAAAATGGTTGACTAGTGCACACCAAAAAATTTCAATTGAATCCACAAGAAAATGAATTTCTTCAACTGGGAACTTTTTTTAGTTCCTTAACTCTGGAGTGCTAGACACCTTCCCCACCGCGCTGTTTTAAGAGGATAAATCTGCTTGATATCTTCCACTTCCTAACCTTGAGTGGGGAATTGGGTATTGTAGGTCAAGACACTTCTCTCCAGCTTGAGGCCGAATGAGACCAATTATATTCAGTCTTTACACGCAGCCAGTTCCTTTCATTCTTTATTATAGAGAAGTTGATCCAATGGAGGATAAAGAGAAAATAGATGTCTTATCTAGTTTTGCAATATTACAACTCCCATGGAGCTTATTAACTTTAAATGTTGTAATATTGTGTCATACATATCTAATTTTTATATGATATTAATGTGAATTTCATCCTAGATGAATAGCTTTCTGCTTTAAAATTGTTACATTCCAAGTATCGGTTAAATCCACAAGGTACGGCTATTTAGGCATTTGCATTTGTGAGCACAAGCTTATGGATGACAATAATACTGGAGAAAATATGTCAATCTACACCTTGAGAGAAATTGTGCATAAAAAGGAGGAGACGCGTATTTGTTTTAGTAGTGCACATTGTGGTTTGGAGGTGGCTAGATGATTGAGGGTAGCTCCTCAAGTTTCTAATGGGTATTCACGTGAGATGAGTGTGGTGTTGTTGCCCCGTCAGGAGGAAATTCCTCATTGTTCTTTCCCCCATTTGGCAGTGCATTTTTTAATGAACGGAGGTGCATGTGATTATATCTGATAGTTTAAAAATGGGAAGATGAAGATATCTGAAGCCATAAAAGGGCCAGGGGATTATTTTAAACACTTTCAAAATTTCCACTAATTAACAGGTAGGTATAGTGAGAGTAAAACATTCAATCATTCTAAAGTTCTTCGAACTGGTTGATATGGTAAGCCAAGCACAGATGTTAATGATGTTGGACCTCGTGGAGTCAGGCTTTGATTGAGGAGGATCCACAGTTAATGTTCATACAGAACATTGTTTTGATGAGAGATGCATTTACAGCAGACTATTCTATAGTTATTTGTTGCATTTGCTTATGTGGTATTGCCACCCATACTGGGATCAATGTCAACCTTTTATCTTTATTCTTGTAGCAGGTTGATTGTATTGATAGGATGATAGACTTAGCAGAATTGACTCTTTTGGTCCTAGGGGTATGATGTTCTGTTCTTTTTACTTTCATGGGAAGCCTAGCCAGCAGACAATTTTGTGATCACCTAGATGTCTCAAATTATCGTGCGACAGGTGATATTGTACAGGATAGAAATATCAAAGCCACGTAAAGAAATGTTAATACTTCAAAAATACATATCTTTCTTGGAATGCTTTTCAGTATACTTTACAAGGAAGATTTGCGATGTCTAATGAGTGGTTGCCTAATTGTTAATTTTTCCTAAGCCCATTTACTTATTTTAATCATCTTTATAGTGTATGAGTGCATGAGTAGTGGTATGTTTAAAGCTAGTTGGTATATCATGCTGGGCTCAGATGTAGCAGAATGGGGATCATCAGACAGAGAAATGTAACTACCAGGACAGAGCAAGGACCCGATGGAGGAATAAACAATTCGGGGATGAAAACGAGAGCAAGAAGTAACATCCAAAATCCAAATTTTTCCAGCAATACAGGGACCTTGAAGATCAGCGCTATAACACAAGCACCTCATCAGGTATAAATCTTAGAGTTGTATTTAAAATTTCAGCCAAACTTTAATTCACTACATGTCCTTATCTCACAATGCTTTCCCTTTGCCATTGAAAAGTAAAGCATTTTGATTGGGTGCGGTGCGAATGAAAAGCTTAATAGACACGGTTACGGCTACTAAAAGCATGAAAAGACTCTATTTGTGCTAATGGTGAAACCATAGTGAATTTATGTTTCATTCACGCAAGCATGGGTCTACTTTTGTCCCACGTCGGGTCCTAAATAATCACGAAAGGCAAACCCAAAAAACAGGTTTAGCTTAAATTAAAACAGCTGGACCAAAAACAAGCCAGATACCTCGATTCAATTTACTCAGTCTCATTCAGCTATCATGACTTCCGGACAGAAAATCCAGTAAAGACCATTAGGGGATTCTTACGCATACCTTGGTACCCAGTGGCATGTCGCTCAAATCATAGTTGCAAAGAAATGTGTGAACAGGTGTCTTCTCGGGATTGCTGAGAACCTATAAAACACCATTACCTGTTAGAGTTGAATAAAAAAATTCTTAACTATTACGAGTGGCCAATGTGACAGTTTTTTATCTTCCTAATAGGAGGAAGAGATCAAAACAAAAAGTAGAGTGATTAAAAGGGAATTTGCCAAGTCCTTGCTCAAATAAGAAAATCGCTTCCTGAGATAAAATTAACCCCGTAAGCCACTCCACAAGGAAGAAGCCAAGTACCAGTTGTATGCGCCCTTTCATAGGAATGCGCAGGCAGCTCTTGACAGCTTGCAAATCATCACAGCTGAGACTCTTCCCAGATTTGTGGCCAACACACTTGTTTGAAGATGAGGATCCAGCGAGATCAATGGATGCAAAGTACAACAGAGAGCAATCTCCATCCACACTGCTTACAGAGAATGGAAGCTTCTGTGACTGCGGTGAGAAACTCCCTCCAACAATGCTCAGCACAGCAAGAAAACCATCAATTTTCTGCATGGATCAAAAGCAAAAATTGGGCTACAAAGATTAATTGTCCATCTTCAAAAGATAATTATCAACTAGTTAGGTGTGAATCCTAAGCCAAAACTTATGAAACATACAATCAAGACTCACCTGACAGAGTTTCCCTGAGAGAAGTCTACCAGACAACAGAGACTCCTCAAAGGAACCAACCAATGACCTCCTCACAGATAGTCTACTGAAGCTTCTAAATGCATGTCGAGATTTAGGAGTCGACTCTCGACACCATGGCCAACAAACCTCAGCCATACTTTCCAAGGAAGACGGACGAAATTCCTTGTTTAAGAGATCAACATCTTCAAAAGATCTGGTTACTGCACTAAAGTCATCCTCTTCAGTGTCAACACCAATGTTCGTATCTGATTTGTGGACAAAACTCTCTACGTTCATCAAGCTCGAAGAATCATCAGTAACGTTCATTAGATTCTTTTTTCCTCCTCCAGTTTTTATCCTTTCAGAAAATTTTGGGCCAAGAGGAGATGAAGAAAGAGTAGATGAGGTTATCCTTTCAGTAGCCAATGGTACCACCATGCTTTCGGATCTTACCTTACTAAATTTTCTCGAGTCCTCAACTACAGATGACAATACACAACAAGTATAACTTAGGGGTTCGTTCTCTTCCAGCAGAGGCCCATCAGTGAAAAAGCTAGAAGCCATTTCAGTATCCCAGGGAGTGCTCCTACTCTCTAAGCTTCTTGACAATGCCCCGCTTGAGATGGTACGGCATCTCGTCCTTCCAAAATTTGCTTTCTTGTAGTCTTTCGCCAAAAAAGAACTGGGTGTGTCAGTTAAGGCAGTGGAAGTTTTCTGGAAACTGCCACAGCCATTTTCAAGAGAATCGTCACCAACTTTTTCCGAGGATAGATCATGGCTCAAAGGTGACAACAAGCGTTTCCTAATTAATGACCCACTGGAATCAGTCTCATTCATTTTCACACCAGGCGCGTCAAAGGATCGTTCACATTCAACTGAAATCCCATCAAAGCCGCGGTTCACTCCACCAGACTCAAAGCCCACTATTCTTGATATAGGATTCTGAATGCTCCTCTCACTTTTAGGAGTTAGCCAACTTGCCTTATCTGCTAGATTGCTCCTAAACCCATTAGCATTGGATGCAGCTTTAATCCCGTACTTAAACGAATCACCTTCAAACTCAGAAACCTCCGAGCTAATCATTTTCTCAGTATCTCGAGGGTCACCATCCTTCCTGCTCATATCTTCTCCATGCATCCCATCCAAATCACAGGTGCTCACACTGGCAAACTGCCGCGAACCTAACAAACGGAATGAGGCCGCTGCATTTTCATCGGCGCCTTCACTGGGGCAAATTTGCGGTAACCCCATTGCTGAAATCCAATTCGTTTACACCTTGTTCCCTGGAATAACTACATATGCTTGGCTTTCCCCTCTTAGTCCTTCGTCCCAATCTCCTTAGTGCGGTTTTCACCTCACCTAGGCGGCTAAACTATCTCTTCTGACCATTAATTTCTTACCTTAGACACAATCAAATAACTATCGACACACATTCACAGTCTCCAGTCACGCCAACACCATTACATGGATATGCCCATAGATTTCACAATTTGAAGTACAAGCTACGAAAAGTACCGCACTGATCTAAAAAGAACCTATATTCATGTATCTACAACAGGCATCCACGTTTCAACCAGATTCCCACTGTACGAATGTATATAGAAACACAAGCATGTACTAAGCATCCATGAGAATCTGTCTTGCGATGGTGTCTGAAATATGTTCCAGCAGGGGATGAAGGGCCTTTGCTTCATACTTGATCTGAGCATTAACCCCAGCAACTGAGACTGCCAAAAACAAACGAGTGAAATTCAGCTGCTTATGCGTCGATCAGCACATAAATGAAGGGTCAAAGACTGAAATCTACGCACTATGTGCAAAGTCCACACAACCCGTAAATGCCCACATTCAGACCAACAAATGACCGCACCCACGCGCTACGCACAAAGTCACTACACCCGTAAATGCTCGCATTCAGACGATCACGCGCACTCGAAACCACGAAATTCCCAAACGATCAGCATCTCGGGAATCATCACAACTCGCATTCGTAATGCGAGCATCTACTCGACGAAGACAGCAACCGCAGCTAAGAAAACAGCTTTAGCACGATCGGCCTCTGATCCTACCATCATCGCGAAACAAATGCAGCAACCTTCGCAATTCTCTTCTCCAAAAAAGAAAAAACCAAAAAGAAAGAAAACTAATCGACTAGGAGGATAAGCTTCTTAAACAAAAGAACATCCGATTGCTTCAAACGATCGACCGAGACGATCGTACGCCACGCGACGCGAACTACGCAAGCGGTGCCTTGTACGGCAACACATTCACCGAAGAAAAGCAAACTCAGCCGCAATCGGAAAGCTCCAAGAGGGCTCCGAACCAGAGCCGCCGCCGCCGCCGCGAAGACCTCGATCACGCACCGACCGGCCGGCGAGGCGGCGGCAAGAAGGAGAGCAGACGAGCAAAGGTTTTACCCGGACGCGCCGATAATGCGAGCGGCGACGGGGCAATAATCCGGGCGGCGAGTCATGCCATCGGCGCATCCATCGCCGGAGAAGGCCGCCGTTGGCCCCCGGGGGGCGCCGGAATCCGGCGGCGGTGATCGGTTGCGGGCGGCGAAAGAAGGAAGAAGAAGAAGCAAAACTGAGGAAGAGGAAGGAGAGGAGAGGAAGGGGGGGGGAGAGGTCAAAGCGGCGTGTGTGGCCTCGGTGGGGGATTGCGTCTATAACGGCGGATGCTCTGCAAAAGGAAAAATTAAACTGCGAAATCCCGAGAATTCTCTCTTCCACTTTTCCGGCCCCGCGATTTGGTTTTGGACAACTCGAATTTGGATTAAGCTCCGGCTTAATAACGATGGGTTAATATCACGGAGCATCGTAAATCGATGCACCCCGTAATAAAATTTATATCCGGAATTAATTTTTTGATCACCGAAAATTTCAAGCCAATGCGCCTGTGATAAATTTACTCTAAACTAATTTCTTAACCATCAAAAATCTCAAACTCGTACATTTATGACAAATTTACATTCCGTTAAATTACACGAGCTAGTACACCTATAACAAATGGATGATAAAACCACCAACCGGTACACCCGTTAACTGTCACGTGTCAATCAACTTAGTAATTTGACAAGAAAATTTAATAGAAAGTAGTGGAGGGTAAAATTGTCGCAGGACATACCAGTTTGAAGTTTTTGGTAGTCAAAAAATTAGTTTATGGTAAATTTATGGACAAGTATATCAGTTTAGGGTTTTTCGTGATATTGATCCTAATTATCGTGCTCTAGCAAGAAAATGAATTATGATTACATCCGTAGGGACCAACAAATAATCGAATTAAAATTTAGAACGTGACTTTTGGCTCGCGAATTTTTATTTTTATTTCTTTCGGTCGTGGCAATATATGCACGCTAGTTGCGTTTGGTCGATCGAATAAAAGCCAAGATATGATATGTTTTATCCTATCCTATGCTTGGTGGTGGTCTAGGATAGAATAAGGTTGGATATAGCCCGGATAAAAAAATCCGGGAGGAGAGTGGAATAGACCCGGATAGGATTTCTAATACCTATGTTTCCATAAACGCTACACTCCATTTGCCGTCATCTTCATCTCCACACCTTGTGCGTTTTTACCAAAAAAATTTCTTCACTTTTTTTCCTTGACTAACTCTTCCGGACCCTTGAATAGCAAAAAATAAAAATAAAAATTATCCTATTCGACTTTAAATCCGTAGTCCATCAAACAATGGATAGAATATGAAGAAATTCCAGGATTTATTATCTTATCCTATCCAGTCCTATCTTATTTAGAAATTCGGACGATCAAATGCAGACCAAGGCGTCTGGAAAATACCATGTCCCGACGCCGGGTTATCGATCTATTTTAAGGTTCTTCCCGAACAAGTCATTCGGGATTGCGATGGCGAGAGTTTATAATCTAAGATGTCGCAATCGCGCGAATAAATGATTTGTTTATTTATAATTTATTCCCTTTCTTTTCTGTTTTTTTTTTTTTGGCCTCTCGATCTTATTGTCACTGGGGCTCGGTCCCCTCGCCCGCGTTGCTCGTGCTCATGTCCACCCAATTTTTATTTCTTTTTTTCACATCGCGGGGAAAAAAGGCACACCACGAAAATATTAGATATAGAACAACAGGTGTGCTGCCACGTGTGCGCTGGAGTCCAATTTTTTCGAAATTTGGAATTTTATTTTTTGGATTATCGAAGCACCTTTATTTCATCTCGATTTATATAAAAAAAAAAGTAAAAAGAGCATCCTATATCGTTAAAGATTAAAACTCGATATCTCCGCGTGGTTACTGGACAGATATCATATTTTCATAAAGCACGTGTGCTCGCATTTGAACTGTATATTCATTTTCTCGTGCTAGAGGTTATACAAATCCACTTCGAATTTGGGCAAGCATGCGAGAAAAACTAGTTTGTCATAGAGATATCTCTCAACCCAAGCTTATCAAATTATGACCCACTAAATGCATCTCATTAGAAATAGAGAAAATGATACAAATAGTTCATGAACTTTGGCTTAATGTGCTATGTGATTCTTGAACTTTTGATTTGTTCATTATGGTCCGTGAACTTTAATCAAATGTGTAATACGATTCATGAATTTTTAATTTGTTTAATATCGTCTCTAAACTTTTGATACTTATTCAATTTAGTCCATGAACTATACAGGACTACATTGAACATTTTCCAAGGACTACGCTGAACATATACTCAAAGTCTATAGATTATATTGAACGAATTAAAAGTTCAGGGACTACATTAAATATTAAAATAAAGTTCACAGACTACATTGAACATATTAAAATTTCAAGGACTACATTACACATTAAATTAAAATTCATAAATCATTTGCGTCATTATCCCCTAAAAAATAATCTGGGTTTCGATAAAGCTCAATATTTTAATCTTTTTTTCTCGAAGACAATCGATGGAAAGAGAATAGATTAAACCCATATTGTATAAAATAAATTTAAGGAGAAGGCCAACTAAAATTCAAAGTACTCATAGCGAATGCCACTTGTGAGCGAATGCCACTTGTGAGCGAATGTCCTTAAAGAGCATCATGTCATGTACCCTATAAAACCACGAGCCGATCGACCTAACTAAGATTCAAATCCGGTGGGCCTAAAATCTTTAGCGTCGCTAAGAAGCTAAATCCTATTTCTGGTCTAACTAGCTAGCATTATTTTAGAATAAAGGCAGGAGGCAACGAAAATGATGGGTCTCGTGATCCATGGATACGCGTGGCCGATCACACTCATGAAAGCCATCGGAACACTCACCAAATTCAATAGAAAAAATTATACGAAAAAAAATTCTAAACTTACTATATAAACATCAATTCAGTTCTAAATATTTTGATTTGACTAATATAATCTTAAATCCTTTGACAATTCACCAATGCATTACTTCCGATCAATTTTAATCGAAAATAACTGACGTGGGTGTTGGCAGTCTTACCCGAATCGGCTGGTGTTGTTATGGATTAACCTGTCTGATCAATTTTGAAAATTTTCGCTAATTTTGCTTTGAGGCTAGAGTGACCCTTTGAGAATTTTGCTATAGATTGGCCTGTCTAAATCAATTTGCCATTGTTGTCGTTTGAATGGCTCAAAAGGGTATCGAAGCTTTTCTTTCTTTTCTTCTTCTTTAGCCACCAAACTTTGGAACATTGAATGAAGAGTAGCAATGAATTGGCGGGGCCTTTTGGTTGGCTCCATGGTCATGTTCATGCCTTTAAGTTTAAATGACTAACTTGGACTTTGCTTCCTGTGCGACTTTAATTGGAGACCAAATCAAAGTAAATGAAGTGCCTAAACACGAGGGATAAAGGAAATATGAGCACATACTTAGGCGATCAACACGTTCGCAGCTTCCTCCGGAAGTCATTTTTAGCTTCATTTTGTTTTAATAAATTGAAAAAATGACACAAGTAGTCTATGAACTTTGACACAATGCGTAATGTGATCCCTGAACTTTTAATTTATTCAATATGATCCATGAACTTTAACCCAAGTGTAATATGATTCCTGAACTTTAATTTATTTAATGTTATCTATGAACTTTTGGTACATATTTAATTTAATCCATAAATTACATGAAAAAGTTCAATGTAGAAAATTTAAAAGTTTAGGGATTACATTGCACATTGGACCAAAGTTTAGGGACTATTTGTGTCATTATCCCTAATAAATTTAGTTTTCAGACACAAACAAGGAATAAAAAGGTACCTTACATATATTTATATTTGATGCGTGACGAGCGCCGATTAAAAATATGAATAGAAACTCTCTTTTATCTATAGAAGTGAAACGAGGAAGGTGGTGAAAATTTAATCATGCAGGAGAAAAACAATATTTATTGCCACTTAGATCATAGGACGCGTTCATATCATGTCGATTGGCTATTATATGTAGTTTGGTTACACGTCATTTCGATTGACTTTCACTTCTGGATCTAAATGGAGATATATGCAAGTAAGTCCAGCATTAAAAATGTGGGCTTCACTTATAATTTGGGATAAAACGGGAAAAATAAAAATTTGGATGGAAAGATTTTGAAAAATCTGAAATTTTTATGAGAAAAAGAAAAAGGTTGGAAATTTTGGGTGCATTTATTTCACAAAAATGAAAAATTTTGGAAAACATATCCTAGGAATAACCACTCGCATTGCTTACACATGTGAACGAACGAGAAAAGTTTTTCTTCGCCGGCGAAAATGGTTAGACATAATTTTCGTCAATAATGAAATATTTTTATTGATTAATTATCTTAAGCGATACAAGTGATTATTTTTAATAAAATATTTTTTAAATCATTCAATTTTCGCCAAACAAACGGAGCATACATCCTATAATCTGTATTAATTATTATCAATATTTTGAAGAAAACGAATTATTTCGCACAGAATTTGCTAGACACGTGTTATTGGAGACACATGGTAACATGTAACTAGGGGTGATCGGTTTCAAAGTGAATAGGTTTTAGATCTAGAACTTGGAACTTATTTTGTTATAACCGGTTCTTGCTTTTTGTAACCTGGAACCTACCTTATTTTTCCGACCCGATTTTAGCATCTACCCGAGAACCTATTTTTCCTTTGTTCTTTTTTCTTGTTTCATTTTTTTCCAGCAAAATAATATGAGTAACAATGGAACAATCCAAAATAAAAGATAAATAATAAAAATCACTATCCGCTAAAAGCAACAATTCCTAAGACAAGCTACAAAAATTACCATCTACTGAAAGCAACAATCCAAAATATAGTAATAGTATGATTTACGATTTTTTTTAACATAAGCTAAAAACTGATTCCAAAACTGGTTCGGATGAATCTTAACTTGGAACTAAGAACCGGTTCTTGTTTGAACTAGTCCGAAAACTGATTCCTGAACCTATTTTTCTGGTGATCCGGTTTCATTTCCGGATAAATCCGGTCCGGTTGCTGACCCGTACATGTAACATGAATCAATTCCCTTCTTATATCTTAGAAAAATGAGCATCGACTTCTAAGAAACCGATGCATGTGAAATTCCCGCAAAAGCTGGTGGTAGGAGGAGGTTGGGATGGCCAGGCCGCACCATACTTTTGTGCTGCCGAGGCGCTTCGAAGTTCATGGACAGCCGAGCCCAAGCGAGGCCCAATGGCGAACGAACATGTGGCATTTACAGGAGTGGGACGTGGCGGCACCGGGCCTCGACACCTGGCGGATCGCTTCTTCGGCTGCTTTTGAAAGAGGCATCGTTGAAGAATCACTTGTTACGCACCCAAAGCGCCTTGGCTCACTTTATCTCAGTCATTAAATTTTACAGGCTCAATAGAATCTAATAGTTGAGATTTAGTAGGCTCACACACACCGAATACATGTAAGACTTGAGAACACTATGGCCGGCACCGAGAGTAGTACGCTTAGTGGATGTCATCCGTTAGATCGTGTGCTTTCATGTAGGCTCCTTATTATTTAACGGATCTTATAGACAAGGACTAAAGATTGGTGGAATTTTTTTGTATATTTCTGTGTATGCGCGCTGAAGAAGAAGAGTACAGGGTTTCTTAGATGACTATATAAGATAATAGATTCATTAAGACACGCATAATCAAATGGAGATATACACGCAATCTAAAGAATTACGAAAAATCAACAGATTTATCAAAATATCTCTAACATAAGAAATTATCCCGGAGAAACCCCTAATTATTCCTAATACATTTTCCTTACTAAGGATGGCATTTCCATTTCAAAGCATTTTTCTATTGGCCAATGTTAAAGCATTCAGCTATCTCTCTAGGCGTTATTCTAAAAGTTGCTTGCTTTTCGCAAAATTCATTTCGAGTCGTGGCTATTGCCGAATTGGAACGAACTTTTGCATTATAATTCCATGAGATATCGCTCGAGATTAAGTCGGGATTCTCCTATGTTGGGTACGCAAGGCGAGCCTACAACGCAATAAAAATTTTCTGATATGGGGAAGTGACCGGAGGGATTCGTACTTGCGATCGAAGGGGCTTTAAACCACACGGATAAAAGTTTTATCTAAACTCGACCGACCCCCTCAATGATATCTGCATTTTTACGCCTTGACATGTCTTGAAGTATCGCATTTTGCCCGGGCTCTCTAATGATATAACGTATCGCATTCGCACGGCCTATACTCAAACCAAGTATAACCAATGTCTTTCCCTTCGGAAGGGTGATGGCACGTTTTCATATGCCTTGTGAATTTCAATATTACAGCGTCTTTTATCGGACAATTTCAAAGCATTCAACAATCTCTATTATCGCAACCTCCTCTTTGCATAATAAAAAACGATTCGGATGAGGATGTCTCCAGCCATCTTTAGGCATTATTCTGAAAAAAAAATTTGCTTACTTTCGCGATATTCGTTTCGAGTCGTAGCTATTGCTGATTTCGAGCTAACTCTTTCATTATTGTACCATGAGATGCCACTTAGAAATCAAGTCGGGATTCTCCTACATCTAGTATGCGGAGGGCAAGGACTTAGGAGTTTATGCTAGAAAAAGATTGCATAAATGGCATGCTTGACGGCACGAAAAGGTCATTTCTCTCCATATAGAGGATTTAATATATGGTAGCAGAAATTTCAGTTTAAAGTTATGTGCAACCATAATTTTGGATCTCGAAATTATGTGTAATTCATCTCTACTATGTACATGTGTGTGCGGTGTTCACGGAGATCGAACCTTGGACTCGGTACTCTCCGACCCCAACCTCTCTAATCCCTTTACTAGTAGGGTCGCATGCTTATTGGCGTCTTGAAATAGATATGAGACGCTATCCTTTTGGGTATATTCATTTCTTTATTAAATTGGTTTTTGCTTTAAAAGAAAAAAAGGAATTAGTTTGATAAATAGTGCACGGAAATAATTTGTAGATAGCATATCAGTTTTCTTTACGAAATTAATTCGAGTCAACTTTTCTTGTTGATACAAACATATCTATCATTACATGAGTTCATATGTCACATTTCCCACTTATGTCGATTTGTTCATCGATTATCGAATCAATTAACTACATTTCGTTATCACATTTAAATTTACATACTACCAATGGGAATGACTATATGCAGTTATCAAGTGTCAAAAAAAAAGGGTTAAAGCTCTTTAGTATTCATTAATTTTTGCAATAAACAAAGTGAAAACTTTAGTACGAGCAATTATATCACTTACAATGTTTGAGGAGTGTAGATTACCTGACGGCATATAGAGATTTCCAAAATGGGCCTAAAGTGTATGAAGCCCAAATACTAGCTCACTTGGGCCTTTGGGGAGGGTTTTGTAGGAGACCAAATAATTGGGCTGTCAGGTTAATAAGGCCCAGGTAGCAAATCAACCGACAGCCATCCATGATCTGATGTATAAGAGTAAAAGCGACTTTTTGCCGTTTAATCCATTAGATTTAATGATTTTTTTATATTATTTTTTTGAAATTAACAGTTTGTGTTCTTCCAAGAAAAGCAAAAAATTAAAGGAAAATCTCTTAAATTCTCAACCTAATACAAACATATAGTTATATTGTGACATAATTATGTAGAGACAAATATTTGTAAACATCACATATGTTAAATAATATTTGAATTGTAGTATGGGAAGACAGAGCTTGAACAAATTTGACCTTACTTTGACATGGGGGAGACCATTTCATTGGCGGGTAGGAACATATAGTCGGCTCTAATTTGCCAAGATCAATCAGATTATGAAAAAATTCCATTTGAGATTTAGTAGTTGAGGAAAAAAAATCATAAAGCTAAGTTATTAAACTAAAGTCAAAATTTAATAAATTTTACTGAAATTGATACAAAATAACTACAACACAAGGCATAAATTAGAATCGATACTTAAGTAGATTTGATTGAAGCTCATATTAAAACAAGCACACGTATTAAACCATTTGAAATCAAAATTAAAGTAAATTTAATTGAAGGGGTGAGATCCCTTGCCCCGTTGGTGTCTCTATTCAAAGTAGCAACCCATTTGAATTGTGCTTTTATGACTAATGTATCGATGGTTGAGATTTGTTGAGATGCCAATAGAGGTGCTAAGTGAGATATATAGAAGCTCATGCTAGATCAAGCGTAAGTTCCGAATCAAAACTAAATTGAAAAGAAAATCGTGAATCTAAAAGTTCTAAGTTAGATTTTAAACAGGAATCGAAACTATATCAAATCCAAGATGCAAGCCACAAATTAAGCTTTGCAGGGGAAAAAGTAATCAAAACTATAGGCACGCACATGTAGAATCAAAACTAAATAAGGCTCCATTTATCTCGTAAAAAAATAAATGATTTGAAAAATATTTTCTTGAAAATAATCGCTTCTATAGCTTGAAATAGTTAATTAATGAAATTTTTTTTTATTATTAACAACAATTTATGTCCAAACATTTTCATGGACAACAAAATTTCTTTTTGTTTATATATTTTTGTAGGCAATACAAACGGTCTTTCTTGGAAAAATATTTTCTAAATCATAAATTTTTTTCGAAATAAATGCACCCTAAGTCACATGTCGTTGAAAATAAACTAAGATAACCCATCCTTAATGGTGCGAGATCTAAGGCATTGGTTCATGCCTATGAGTATGACAAGATATTACATCGAGATACCCTTTACAAGCGTGCATGATATATGCAATATAATCAAACCTCACATGATATGACTGCATTTAGGAACAACTTTCTGAAAATTTAGGCCTCTATAGGCCTTTAGGCAAATGACAGGACGTTTGGTAAATTATTTTGGAGAACTTTGAGGAGATGTATTGCATTTTCAAAATCTTCTAAAGTCCGTCAGTCCAGGTCAGGAGCTGCCTCGGGCTTTTAGCATTTTCGGACCGCTAAAGCTCCTGATAAATGATTTCTTTTTAATTTTCATTTTTGCCCTCATCAATATTTCGTATTCCTCTTTTGCCCCTTGAAAGCAATCATCTCTGGTAATTATAGGGTGCACAACACAATCCTTGATAATAAACCCCAGACTCCCTCAAAAACCATGAACCTCCATCTGGTATTTCTTCATGATGCCGGCCTGGACTAGAAACTGGTAGACATTCTTGTGCTGATTGGCCCTGCAATCGAACAAAATTTTCCCAGCTCCTCGGTGGTCGGGTTGTGTGACTCCGACATCGCCTCTCCTAGTCGTGTACCTTGGCAACGAGCGATCGCCTGAGCTACCGAGGGCCCACGAAGGTCCTCGGTCCTTTTGTGCTTATAAAAAAAAAGTAAAGGGTTTGACAAATGCCAATACGATTTCCCAAACACTTTTAGCATTTCAAATGGTGCTTGGCAAATATTATTTGCAATTAAAAAACTTCTTTCATCTAAAGCCCTCTGTATTTCTGCAGAGGCTTTGGGCAAATGCTCTCCCAAATGTAGCCATAACGGGAAAAGATTGGCTTTAATAGTTTTTGTAGTCTGATCTATTTTATATGAAGCTGTTAATATTTCGAGAAGTATAGATAAGCGAAGCCTCCCTCATAAGAGACACATGCACGTGTAATACACACTAGGGTTTCATCCTCGTCTTTGAAGAGCACCTCCTCATCACACGAACGAGGCGTAGATTTCAAAAATCTTTTTCAGATTTACATCATAACACCAAGGTTGCGTTTAGTAATAATTATATTTCTGAAAATAATTTCTATTCAAAAATGATGTTTTTTTATTTTGTTCCCGAAAACAATTTCTAAGCATTTGAAGGCGTTTGGTAACAGCTCAAAATTTCCATTTCTAGAATAGAAAAAGAACAAAAATACATTTGGTAACTACACAAATTTTTTTTTATTAATAATAGTTTAATAATATTTTAAATTTTTTAATATTTCTTTCTCATTTTTTTTATTTTCTTTTTTTCTTCTTCTCCTTCTTGGTCATGGTCGGCGAGGGTGTTGGGGCCCTCGCCCAGGCCGCAAGGGTCCAGCCCTCGTTGGCCCTGGCCTGTGGCCGGTTGTCGGTCACCGTCCATCAGCCACAGGCCAGGAAAGAAGAAGAGCCGGCCATAGCCAGGAAGGAAAGAAGAAAGGGAAAAAAAAATTTCTCTTTTATTTCTGGTTCTTGTTCCCATGATCAAGAATCAACTTTTTTTTTTGTTCTCGATTCTATTCCAAAACTGATTCTGGGAACATATTTGTGTTCAAGAACAAAAAATTTATCAAGCGGATTTCTATTCTTCTTTTGTTCCCCGGAACAAAAGAATAAAATATGTTACTATTTGATAAGTTACCAAACGCACTTTAAAAACATTAGAAGAAGAAAGTTTAACTAAGATTAAGGATGCTTCGCTCACAAGAGACACGCACGTGAATACAACATAGTCCCCAATAATCGGCAATGTCCATATCCAATCGTTATGGCAATGATTGGACGTCTCTCTACACTTTGGTCGCTCCTCCGTCCGTTCGGCCAAATATACCTTTCCCACCAGCGTTCAAGCAAAGAGGAGTAGGCCATTTTCGGCATTTCTTCGTACTTGTACGGCTTGACCATCTCAAAGTCCGCAAAGCATCTCACAAGAGTTTAAACCGAGAGGACAAGAGCGTTATTGGCATTTCCTCTTCGTAATTTTGTGCGGCTCAACTGCGTCAAAGTCGGCAAAACTTCCTAACTTCATTTGACATATATAAGCCCAAGTCATATTTCACCGTTGGACGATGTTCATTTCATGTGGAGCTCATTTGATCCGATTGCGGGTATGAGCTAGACTCACGTGATCCGGGTGCACCCAACAATGTGCTCATAAATTGCATCCAATAAGTCCCAACTTCCTCAGGAAACGGTATTTCAAGACGGTAAGTTGTGATAAATCGATTTAAAGTATTGTGTATCATAAGCGCTTCAGTAAAGATAATAATTCAAGCAAACAAAACCTTTTTCATATTCGATTACGAATTTTTCTCACTAGCTAAGTCGAGCATGTAGCACGGCCTCCCAATTCCATCTGCGCTAATGAAGGATCGAACATCATCCAAAAATCACGAATTCCATCGTGATTGCGAATGCCAAGTGTTTCTTATCACAAAATAGTTGTTTATTACCACCCCGTTGAATTGTTTCAGGACAAGAACCGACCCTTCTCAAGTAACCACGGCGTTGAACGAAGATGACACGGACAACCTTCGTGGATTTCGCGGACCTCGTGCTCTCACCATGGGGTCGACGACCATGCATGCCTGCCTGCCTTTGACAAAATAGACCGTGTGGCAAAAGTCAGGATTCTACGCCCAAGGGGCCCAAGCACGAATCTGCTTTCAACTTTAGTTCAATGTTTTTCTAGTCGTGACGTGATCGATGACAAGCAAGAGCAAAAATTGGCCCTTGCGTGCGAAAAGAATCCAACCAGATTACGATTCTAAACCTCCACGGCAAGAAAACGCCCTCGGCTTAACTTTCCCTTTCACTTTCCAAGGATTTTGGGACGATTGGAGTCTTCCTTTTCTTTACGGTATTCTGCCACGCCGAAGGGTTCCCCGAAAGGGTGCGGGCACGGAAAGTGAACGCTATGAAACATCATGCAAGTTCCACCGGTCGCATGAGGTTTTAGGCGTTTGGTCTTTAAGGCGGTCCTTACTTAGAACCGGTTTGCACCGATCCTGAGGGTCTTAAAAGCACGCGTGATCTTGTTCTTGTAAGTTATACAAGGGATAAACGGTTCTCGATCCGGTCCGATTCGGTCCGGTCTAACCCAAGAATCAAAAACTGGACTGGTTCCCAGTTTTTAGGACCAGGGACCGGACTGGCTAGTCTTGGGACCGTAGAGCGGACTGGACAATCAGTCCGATTCCAATGAGACCAATCACTTATTAGTAAAGGCAAGAGGGAATTAGAGAAATTAGATTACGCTTTCTATTCTTTTCAAAATTTTAAAATGTAAATAAATATATATATGAAAAAATTAAAAATATATATTTATTGATCCGGTCTGGCCCAGTTTCCACCTGTTCCAGTTCGGTTTCCACCCTAGAATCGAGAACCGGATTGCCTGAAAATCGGTTCCACTTTTAAGAACTGGGAACCGGGTTGATATTCTCGAAAATCGGACCAAACCGATTGGTCCGGTCCAATTCAGCTCCGATTTTGGCAGTCCATCTTGCACATCCCTAAGTTATACAAGGTTGCTATATCTTTTCAAAGCTTCTTTCCCGGTGTAAGTTGATTGGCGCAGCAAAATCGTCATTTCTATGGCCCCTTTGCTTTCACGACGCCATTAAAGACCATCTACAGCTACATATGCTCCCATGTGTTAAATGGCTCGAATTCAGACTGCCTTCGAATTTCAAATCCGATCGGCGACGCATCTACGCTCAAAGATGTCGCGCCGTAAAATAATCTACCTTCAGATTTCACGCTTTCGCTGGGGGTAAACCACGCACATAGTTTCCCATGGATCTGTCTTTCTGATCAATGTTTTGCTCACTCTATGCACCAACACCAGGACTAGTGGATGAATCAACTATAACTGCTGAAAGAAGGAAGGCTTTCCCAAGTCCAACCAAGCTGTTGAATGTCAAGTCACTGTCGTCCATCCTTTTTAGAGATCACACGCCTCCCATCAATAATCAAATCTGTACCCAACATCATACATTTGTTTTTTCAAAACATCATCCTCTTGGGAGCAACGGAACCCGATTGTCCTTATTCTCTGCTCTATTCACTCGCAGGTTGTGGTCCACTGTCATCACCTCCGCTTCCTTCCTTTCTTTTCCTTAAATTAATAATCTCTGCAGTGTAATGTATTTTTCTCTCTCTGTCTCTCTGTTGTTGGTGATTGCCTAGGGAAGCTCAGCATTCATTGTGCTACATCGCTATTACATTAAATCTTTCTTTGCAAGAGAATCTTGTTCTCTGTGTATCTACGTTTGCTTTTTGAGCATTTGCGTTTATCCTGATTCTGAAGCATTCAGGAAAGAAAGCAAGCATACATGGTCGCGCCTTCTTCCTTTCTCCAACTCAACCAACACCATCCTTTTACTTCGTGTGCATGGAGAATCAAATCATTCCGGTGGAAAGACAGCGACGAGAATGAGTACCTTTCAACCGCAAAGGGTATGTCTAGGGACTGTTTCGCTAGGATCCAAGTGCACATATGCATGATCACGATTGCAATATGATCAATTCGAATAATTGTGTGAATGGAGAGGATGGATAGCGGCTCGCAGCACTCCGTTGAATCAAGCGCATCTGTAGAAAAGAAGCTTCGGATGCTTTGACAACCGGCCTGTTTATATAAGTTTAAGTTAAAGATTTATTTATTGACATTCGGTCAAAGTAAACGAAAACATGTATATTTTAGTTTGACACAATCATGCAAGATTTCCTATGGTTGAAATCTGGCGTTAAATGTCCATAACAGATGATTTGGAATAGCCACAACACAAGTCCATCACGGGAATCATGAAGAAGAATCCTGCTAGCTGCAAGCATTTTTCCTATCTTATGCTCTTGCGGACTCCACCTTCACAGGGTCTGTTGCTATGAAATTGTTTCTTTAATGCTGTCTCTCTCTCTCTCTCTCTCTCTCACACACACACACACACACAAGCAAACAAGGAGCAATCCCTATAATTTAAACAGGGAACCGAATTGAACAGTGGATTTTTAATGGGTGTCCATGTATGATGCACTGAAAGATTCCATTTGAGCAAGCATTTATAAGTGGACTAGATTAGTTGCAGAGACAGAAAAATATGGGTGGGAGAAGTAGACCCATGTGGAGATGCCCTTCTGCCTTAAGTTTTGTCTGGTTTTCGTCTCTTTTATTGTTCGTACGCACACAAATAAGGGATAACTTTCCGGTGAAGTCATGATTAAGAAACACGCAACCTCTTCCATCCTTTCTTCGGATGCCTCTCTCTTTGTGCTGATGCCTTCTTTTTTGTGCTTTTTCATGTAACATATTCGATGGACGGCCTTTCTGTGTCCAAAGTCGTTTGCCATTTTTGGATAAAAAGGCCAGATTGTGGGGGCACGACCTCTTGGCACAAAGTCGCAGTTACCAATTGAGCGCGCAAAATCGCAACCTTAGATATTGTGTAAGATTCATGTGCACATTTCCTTGATTGGTCTGAAAGGTCATTTTAGTTTCGTGTGGAAACGATGTGGCAACGCGAGCCCCATGTAAAGAAGACATCGATCGCACTTGCAAAAGCCAAAGCGAGAAAATTCTCCAATTGAAATGTGAAAATGCACTTCGTTTCCCATCCCTTTTGGGCTGGCAATTTGTAATTTCGCTGCGCGAGAAACTTCTAGTGATTCGGGAAAAGGAGAGGCCGATTTCACTGCATCTGAAATCCGATCAGATGAAAAACTAGAGAAAAGAACTGCTAATGTCCTCCTGATCCAACATGTTGCAAGAAGAGGCGTCGTCGGTGATTGAGCTCGAACATGGGGATGATGGAGGAGGAGTGCCTAGTGAATCACCAGCTTTGGCTTCACTCCGAAGATCAATCACTGAACTTCTCTTCTTCCTCTTGGGATGAGGAAGATTGCCATTGCCATTGCCATTTCTCCTGGGCCTCAATTTCTTCTGGAACAGCCGATAGACCGCCCAATTTTCATCTCCCACATGAGCCGTCTGCAAAATTTGGGTCAATCCAGACAACACCATAAGGAACAGGCCAGACCACGCAGCATGTCCACTAAGCACAAGTGAACTGCTACAAGATGAAACAAAATTAAGTTATCTTGGTTTAGATTTTTCATTTTTCCTTCTTTACCGTGGTCAATTTTGAGTTTTCGCGAGTGCCCGCAAGGCTAAATTCGTGCAGGATCCATCGGGTGCCGGCGACATTGGAAGTGGAGTGCCTCCCTTCACAGAAAACCAGAGTCTTCCTCGTCCCAGTGACTTGGTTTCCAGTGCCATTGGAAGCTGAGATTTGCTTGCTTTTGGCCTTGTACTTCCAATAGCCAAAACCAGCTGCGACTCTTACGCATTCATGGCCACTGGAAATCCTATTTCTTCTGCTGAAGAAGTACCTCCTCTCCCTCAAGTTGCCTAAACGCAATCAAATACACACAAATTTCCTCAACACGATACACATAGACCAGCACAATCCCAAGTTTTCAACATTTTCATGTTGACCATTCAAAGTCTCAGCCAATTTTCTATGTCCTGAGCACATGCTCGAGCTCATGGGGCCATGTCTAATTGGACATTATTCTATCAATTCGGACACAAAGAGGTGATAAGATATTATAAAGCAACAAACTACACCGGCAATCGGAAATTGCACAGCCCAAAGCATTAAAATAGTCGCCTCACACCCTCCAAAAACTAGGACGATAACGACAACTTCTCCCCCAAACTCAATATATGTTGAAAAAAAAAATGAGACAACTTTAACAACCGAGGCGGACAGGAGATCAACGGGCAACGATACAGACATCAGGGTCAAAGGCCGGAGCTGGGTTGTCATGCAAAGATTTACCTGGCAAGCCCCAGGGATCGGTCCCGAACACATCGAGCTCCGGAATCACGGAGGCGGGCAACGGGACGGCCAGGACCTTTCGCTTCAGGTAATGGACCAGCAGCTCCTCGTCCGTGGGCCGGAACCTGAACCCGATCGGCAGCTTGATCCCTCCGCTCACGAAGAACCTCGGCATCTCCATGTCTTCCCCTCCCCCCCGAAAAGAGAAAACAAAGAGACAGAACGGGGAAACCCGCGACGACCCCCTCTCGGCTCAGCGAGCTAGAGCCCAAGAACGCATGGCAAGAACTCTTCAGGGGGAGAAACAGAGAGACCCAGAGGCAAGAAACGGCTAGAAAAACGACGCTAGAGGCGTAGCGGTGGTGGTGGGTTAAGAAGGGAGGCGAAAAGAGGGTTTATTTATATGCAAGATGGAAGGGGAGAGAGAGAGAGAGAGAGAGAGAGAGAGAGAGAGAGAGAGAGAGTGGAGGAAGCTGCTGCTCCCATCTCTGACTCGTGAACACTCTCCTTCTTTGACAAGGAGTGTAGGGTGCAGTGTTCTTGGTTTCGACTTTTTTCAATTTTTCTCAATCTTTTCAATTTCGACGGTTCGACCCAAACGTGTGAGAAGGGGTGTGTCGGGGTGGGGATGTGGCCAATGGAAACTTGGGATGGTGGGTGGTCAACGCTGCATCGGACCGTGTGGTTTTACTGCTTGTCAGACCCATGTGTCGCACGTTGCTCTCTGGTGCTGCGTTTTAATAAGGATTTTGCCCAACCCAGCACCCCTCGGTTGGGGAGGGGCCCCCCACCACACAACCCCCTTTCTTTTTGTTTGTTTGCTTGTCGTGGGAATGGATGGTTTCGTTTCTTCTTCTTCTTCCTCCTCTTTGTTTTTCCAAATTTCATGAAAGTTGAGAGTGAACCGAATTTTTTTTCCAGGACAGGTCAAGTGAGTTGAAGAGAGAGAAGCCTCTCTCTCTCTCTCTCTCGGAAAGAGACCGCCGTGATGGTTTTGTTTTGTCGAGCAACCGGAGAGTCGGCGATCGCCCTCGTCTCACGAGTATTATGGAGTCGCTCCCTTGTTGGGGAAAGAGCTTTAGAGCGGCCTTACTTTATCGCGGGAATGTCGAATTATATATGGACCCGAGGGACTCTCCCTCGTTAAACCATAATGACATTATCGGCTTCGGCCTCGATGGGAAAATGAAATGGGGCACCAAACGACGTATTTTCGCAGACCAAAAGCTGTGAAATCGCCCCCTTCATTCTAGGGTGATCGAGGGATCGCATCATTCGAGCCTTCCTTTCATACCTTTCCAAGAGGTTGGGAGAAAGCTGCAATCAATAGGATTATTATATAATTCTCCATTCCAAAATGGAAGAACGTGAAATTCTTTTTCCATTTCACAGCGACCAATAGATGGGATCTAGCTGTGAAAAGAATGCTCGGACGACAAATAACTCAAGTCTTGATTTTCAACTCCATCAGTCATTACGAATGCTCCCGATTAGCAATACAAGATGCTTTGAAAACACTAATCATCCCTCGAGTGTCGCCTCTTTCTCATTGCCCTACAAAAAGAATACTTACATTTGCACCGTGCCCGTTAATGTCGATAGATACGACACAGCTGATGCGGTTGGATCCAAAAGTTTTGGTCCCGGTTTTAAATAAACTACTAGTAAGCTATATCTCATACGGTTGGCGTGATTTGTGTAGACATGCGCGCCAAACGCGCGCAACGTGAAAATTCCTAAATATTCCAAACCCGTAATAAAGGAGTCGAATGAGAAGCCCAGTAGTGCAAAAGCTGGATTCCGGACTGTGGATAAGAAGAGTGCGAGGGGGACCGAATACCTTCGCATCTAATCCTCAAAGTAGAAAAAATAAGTTAGCTGATGAACGATCGTGCACTCATAAAACTATGCGAGGCTTCCCTTCTACTTCATTCGACGAGGTAATAGCTTCTGGATTTTGACTTCGTGTCCCACGATTCTTACCAGCTCATGTGAACTGCCCGTGCCCCCAAACGAGCCCATATATATTATATTAATGCAAAAGCTACCAAAAACCTTAAATTATGCTCATTATGATAAATTTACTAAATTCCAAGCTTATATCCGCGTGACATGTTTATCTTCTGTTAATAATTGCCCGTTAAAAATCAGTCCACATGGATGCCGGAAAAGCAGATAATGTTCACATGGTACTCATGTAACTTAAGTGAAATAAAAACGATATTGTTTTAACTGGAAAAATCATTTGTTAACTAAATACAAATTTGGTGGTTTAAAGAAAATGTATCGCGGCGGGCATAGTTTTTTGAATTTTTGATGTCATGAAAAAGCTAAAGATAAATGTGTCACGATAGCTATAATTTGGCCCTTTATAATATCTTAGCTCAAATGAAATTGGCATGGGTTGAATCGACAGCTTTTAACTTCGATAATCGGTGGGCAAAAATTCTTAGGCTCCTTGTTGTCGAAGCAGTCGGGCAAGAAAGGCGACGAAGAAGGTGGGGGCTACAGAAGAAGGTTGAGCCCACGCAATGGTTTTAAACCCACTTCAGCCCCGTTCGCTAGAAAGGTATGCTCGGTCTTCCTTCCCAGACTTTCAACGCGCGCCGCTTTGCGTACAGTTCCGGAAAAGGTCTCGGCCATGACTGACCTCAACATTGCATGACCGAAACGTGCGACGTACTGTACCAGCATCGGCTTTCGCTTTTCGCTTTTGCCTTAAGGTATCGCCCTGCTCGCTTTGACTGAGTCTCTGTCCCCCTGTACCGCGGGATGCTGCTGCTCCTCCATGGACGGTTGGGCGTTTGGATTGTGGTCATGTGAGGTGCGACCCCATGGACGGTTCGTCGCATCGATGTGGGAAGAACATCACCGGACTTTGATCATATAGAAGAATGAGAAGTCGTGACAAGTCCCGTACTAAATGCAGGTGTAGACGTCGATATTGATAGCGAGCATACGGTCTAATCGCATGTTAAATCCAATCTGCCGCTATTTGGCAAAAGGAGCTTAGCTCTTGAGGCTATGTTTGGGGGATAAGATCAACGGATCTTTCTCTCTTAGTCGTGCACTCTAACATCAACTACGTTGCAACAATCGCACAACCCCCACGAAGTAGGGGGTGTGCAAAGGAATCGGGAACTGCTCGAAACTGGATCAGATCGGCTTGGAGGACTAGTCCGATTCCCAGTTCTAGTAACTAGAATCGATAAGTACCGGTCCGGTTCCCAGTTCGAAGCATGGAATTGTTTACTTGGACTAGACCGGTAATATATATAATTTTTAAGAAAAATTTCAGCAAAAAAAAAATAGAAATTTTTTTAGAAATATGAAAACCATAAAATCCCTAATTTGAAGTTCAACTCTTAACTCCCATTAACTCACGACTGTGCCTCTAGCTGTTCATTGCCTCCCTCTCTCACTCTCGGTCTCCTCCATTTGCATGAAACTTGGTGGAATCGATTCCATGGACCCACCTAAGCCCGGGTGGATCTATGGAATTAACGAGTGGCTCTCGGTTCTAATTTCTCAAAACCGATTCTTAGTGGACAATTCTTGTATCCATGTTGGGAACCGTATGCTCAGACCATGCTCACCCCTACCATGAAATGACGGTAGCTCTCAAGTGGCAAAGTGTGGTCGATCACTATCGTCTCTCTCTCTCTCCCAAATCTTGGCTCCAAAAGCTCGATCGCCTCAAGGTGTTTTCAGGTGACCACCAAGTTGGGGTCCTCGATCCTGAGGCGAACGGGACTACAACACCCTCACAGTTGTCATGATGCAATTATTTATCCAAATCTCGAAAAACATCATTACTATTTTATGTTTAGTCTTGTTCTATTCCTTGTAGAGCAAGCACTTGTTCGGATGTCATATACTCATGTCCATTTATTATGTCGTTTACCAATGATACCTATCTATACCCTTTTCTTACAGATCTTATCTTATACGGTAAAAAAGTCATTGGTGCATCCTAATTATTTTTTTTTCTTTTTGCATCTTTGAGAGCAAAAAGTATAGGAACTATGGAATAAGATCGAGAATTTCAATTGCATAACCTCTTTCTGAGGAAAATTGTTCAAAAAATCATAAATTGAAAAATTATTCAAAAAGTTCTAAACTTATTATTGTGACATTCTAAATTTCGACCAATTTTTGGAATTTATAAAATGTGTTTTTCGTCAGTGTGCTTATAGTAAAATCTCATCCGGAAATTGATCACTCCGGATTATTATTTTAAAATAGAGATTTCGCTAGAATCGCATTCGATCGAATTTTATCGTTATTTAGAGCCCAAACTTTGGTATCGAATTTTTTGGAGTTCCGTGACTAATTTAATTGGACAGTGTTGATATTATTGTGACTAACCTCGATATTGCTTGGGATAAGTGAAAAGTGAATTTTTAACCGGGTGCGAATTTGAACTGGTAGACTATTCTCGCAGTGTGTTTTTATTAATACTTTTTGGCCAGATCCAAATTTATTAATTAAGATTTTTCGTGACCGTGGATTCGTTTTCGAATTTAAATCGTGACCGTTGGATCGCAATAATTACAATTTGACCATTTTCCCTTCCTCTCTCCTCTCTACTCTCTCCTCTCTCTCTCTCTCCTCCCCCTTTCCCGCTGACCCTGCGCATCTGACCACTCCCCCCACCTAATCCCACCTATTCCTCTCTGTCTCCTCCTTTTCTCCTTTTCATTTTTCTTTTCCTTTTCTTTTCTCTTCCTCTCTTCTTCTTCATTGCTTCTTGCGCGTTTTCTGCTTTCGGCTTCTGCTTGTTGCTGCCGACGCCGACCGCTCCTCACCGGAACCAGCCTCGCTGTGCGCCGTCCGTCACCTCGACCGAGCCGCGCCACCCCCATCTCCTCCCCCGACGGAGCCGCGACCGCCTATCGCCGGCTTGCCCGCACGGCGCTCGAGCAGCGCTCTCCGACGGCCTAACCGCCGTGCCGCGCCATGGTCGCCCCGCCGCCGCGCGTCGTCGCCCTCAGCCACCTCGACTTTCCCCTGGCCGTGTGGCACCGCTCCCGGTTGCCCGGAACCTCCCATCGCCGAGCTCGCCCTTGCCCGGCTCCGCCCACCGCCGTGCATCGTCCGGCCGAGCTTGCCGTCGTTCGCCGCCGTCATTCGCCGCCGGCAGCCACCAGCCGCCAGCTCAGCCCGGAACAGCCCAAGCCGTGCTGGATCAGCCCCTACAACGGCTGTTTCTTTGCCGTTCGCCGTTGTCCGCCGGCCATCGAGTCCGAACCGGAACCACCGCGAACCGCACTTGTCGCCGCCGTCATTCTCGCGCCTTCACCGGCGTTAGTTATGTAAGTTAACCCCTAATCTCGTATTTAGGATGTTAAACTTGCTTAGGGTAGTTTAATTTATATTTAGATTATGTTAATTATGGATTAGTGATTAGTTAAGCGTGATTAGAGAATAAGTTATCGATTATTTTATTGTTATTGATTATTATATTAAATCAATTATTTTCGGAATTTAAATATTATTTTATTAGTTAATAAATTAATTCCGAATTAAACATTAATATTTTATTATTAAATAATTAATTTTCGAAAATTAAATATTATTATTTTCGGAAAATTTCTAACGTCAAATTGTGATGCCAATGTTGGTTTTCGCCGTATAAGTTTGCGTATTTAGAAAATGATTTGAATGATTTTGATTTGAGGTAATATTTTGACATTTTGGAAAATTAAATTATTTTCGGATATTATTAATTAATTAATTCCGAATTTAATTTATTGTTATTTCGGAAAATTTATAATTTCAAATCATGATTTCTAGCTTGAATGTTGGCAATTATACCGTAAATTGTCGTATTAAATTGATTTTATGACAAATTGTTTTGATCGGAAATTTTCAAGAAAGTTTGCGAGATTTTTGGCATTAAATTATTTTATTCTATTATGCCAAGTAATGTTAGTGATGTTTTGGGATTGATAATCATGTTTGGCATTGTAGCTTGCAAGAATTGATTGACTGTTTGCATGTGTGGCCACTTGGTATTATTGTATGTCATCAATGAGAGCACGATTCATGTATGCATAGGCTAATTGAGAAGATAATAATTGGTCGGAATGCTTGTGTGCTCGTGTGGTCACACATTGGAGCCGTCTTGCTGTGTATCGCTTGACGTTGCCCGATTTATCGGATGCCTGGGGATAATATGGAGTGCCGATACCCCGGATGCCTTGTCGCGGCCCGAGGCCAGACTTGATGCTCCTTACGAGATACCATCTTACTGTGTATCGTTGATATTGCCGTATTGGAATGCCGTCATTCTGTGTATCGTTTGACGTAGCCGTGCCCGACGGGGCGAAACGGAGCCCGGTTTTTTTACCGGTAGACTGCCATCTTGCTGCGTATCGCTTGATGTGTGGTGTCCCTGAGGGGGCGTAATAATTGGAATACGTGATGCATAGTGCTTGATTATGGGGTCGAAACTACTAGACATGGTATGAGAAGTGCCCAAGTGGATTCTATCTTATAATCGAGACACGCATGACTATGTTGCATTAATGCATGGAAAATCTCGTTAAATGCTTCAAGTATGTGATATATGCATTTCATCAACGTGTGTACCAAGGCGAGGTAAGGATGCATGTGGTTGTTAATGATGCTGTTGTTGATGTTTTGCCTATTTAGGGACCCCCGTGCGAGTTGGCCTCCTAAGCGAGGCTTAGGTCGTTAACTTATTGAGACTTTGTCTCATTTGTTGTTAACTCCTTTTTCAGGCCCTTAGCATGTTGACGCACCCAGCTTGGGTTAGGGTGTTTGGAAGTTGGCTTTTTTTTTTTTGGATCGGCTTTTTGGTGGAGTAGTTTAACACCCTAACCTGTTATCTTTTGCTGACCTTTTTATGGTAGCGCTCGAAGCGGGCTTGTAAGATGTTCCTAGGGGTTAATCAAGTGAAAATTAAAATAGTGTTGTGTTTTGTTTTCCTAACTATCCCTATTTGTTGTTGTCCGGGGATTGTTGTGTTCGCTTCCGCATGCATATTAAAAGATAAAAAAAAAACGGTTGGCGACGAGTCTTGGGTTGTCGCATCTCAACAACTAAAGCGAGATGTTGCGCGTCCGTAGGGTTCGGGGCGTGACAATTATACATGGGTTAATTTAGTCAAGAACTTTTCAATTTGATCAATTTAATCGTAAATCTTTAAACGATTCACTAATGAGTCCTTTTGGCCAATCTTAGCTCGAAATTACTAACGTTGATGTTGGTAAAAACTTGATTGCAAACTAAAAACTTGGTTATACCATAGATAGAGTAGGGATGCTTACCAAAAGCTCTTGATTGCAAACTAAAAACTTGGTTATACCATAGATAGAGTAGGGATGCTTACCAAAAAAAAGGTAGGGTTTCTTCACAATCAGCTGTATTGTATTAGAGAATAAGAGCGCTCTATTTTTCAAGCTCCTTAACAACAAGTACTATCCAAGAAATCTTGCAGCACACAAGCCATCATCTATCAAATTTTTAGGTATTCAAACACCTGCAACAGAAGATCTAGGCAACTTTTCTAGGAAGGAAGTAATCGGCAAGCAAAGATGGATCTGCTGCTATATCATCCTGTTGTGACCATATATACACCCCATGCTCTTGGTGATTGCCCAAAACTGTGGTGTCCAACACATTCACTACTAACAGAGTCACGACCATATTCAACGACATAAATATGTTTATTGTGAAATCAAGTTGGAGGCATAAACATCATATGCAATATGTGAGTTTTGCTTTACAACTGGAAAGTGTTAAGCCTATCCAAGCACTTAATTTCAGTAGTACAGTGTAACGTCTTTGAAAATCAGAGATGGGATAATCATCATCGCACATGCAGAATCTCGAAGAAGAATACCATAGTTAACAGTTCATCAAAAAAGTTTTGGTACTTCGGCTGATCCGACATCATGAAAAAAGTGAATCTATAAGGAGTTCATAGAAGTATTGTAATATAAGTCTTGAAATGATTATTTTCAAACTAGAGATTAATAGATCAAGCACTCTACAGATGGTAGAGACCATCCTGCCGAAGCGATTTGAGCACAGCGCATAGTTTTAAAGAAAAGAGCGAGTCTAATTAATCTACTTGCTAAAGTCCATCCTTTCAAGCTAAGCTACTTGATTAGAACCCACGCCGCTGCCGCTGCCTTCTGCATTTGGTGACCCTTCTTCATGTAGGGGTGGGGTGGGGATGGCACTTCTTCCTGTGGGGGTGGTGCTGGCGCTGGCGATGCAGGTGGCGTTGACGATGCAGGTGGTGTCGGTGGTGCAGGTGGGGGTAACAAATCCAAGTGCATGAACATGGAGACTCGAATCATCACAACGCCCATAAATGGTCGTAGAAGGAAAGTCTATACAGAAACTCGGATTCAGTTACAAATTAGAAAACCATAATAAAGGATTGTTGTTTAGAAAGATACCTGAACAAACGGTCTCGCTCCCCCCTGCATAGTGTAGTGGCTGCCCAAGAATTCCACCAGAATTTGTAGGGTCACCGGATTAAAAAACCTTATGAGGAAACTTTGTGCCCTATGGGTGCATGGATCAAGGCCATTAAGAAGACCTTGTATCTGCTCCACGCCTAAGGCAGGCAAATCATTGAAAATGAAGACAGACTCCTGACGATAATATTGCATCACTTGGCCCCTCACATAGTCAAAGATGCCATAGTAGCTGCCCCCGAAAAATGCAACGAATGTGCGAAGATCCATGGAGCAGAGAGGAAGAAAGGTTTTTCTCTAGGAACGGAAAGAAAGAATGGTTTTCCTGTGGGAACGGAGAGAAAAACCCCCTATTGGGATTGTGGTATTTCTACCCGACGGACTAGTTTCGGGTCGGTCGGGTTTTTTATTTGGAAAACTCTGGAAGCCCCCCCAACCCTAGGGCTTTCTCTCTTGTGGTCCGTACCCCCTTCTCTCTTTTGATTTTCCAGAATAGGCTCAAGATCGAGAGGAGGAGGAGGAGGAGAGATGGCGCTGAAGATGGATGGAGAAATCGGGGATCGGATAAGAGCGAAGGCCAAGCGGTTGATGGAGGACTACTATCGGACGTTCGACGCGAATTGGGAGGGACCTGGTGAACTTGTACCGAGAAGAGTCGGTGATGAACTTTGAGAATCGGGAGATGATCAAGGGCAAGGAGGCCATCGTCGCCAAGCTCACCTCCCTCTAGTAGTTTCAGTACCAAATCAGCCACATCGACTGCGTTCCCTTCATCCCTACCTGCAGCGCGATCACCCGGGTCAAGGGCGACATGTGGGTAGACAGCAAGCCGGACGCCCTCTTTCTCGGCTAGGTCTCTCTCTCTCTCTCTCGGTTGTTGAAGGAGGAGGATCCAATTATTATTATTTTCTATCGATTTCTTCTCTTTGGCCGGCGTCAGAGGATGGTGGGTTTGGATGAGATGGGCGCATTTTTATTTGATTGAATATCACCACCACCTCGGGCGATCCCTCCCTTCTTTCATACTAATGTTAGTTAGAATGTGTATCCGTTCGATCATAAGAAGATTTATTCGTACCGAACCGAATGGTTGTTGCGCAGTCTAGCAAGATGATATTTCTGATGCAGAAGTGTTCGTGATATCTCATTAGAAAGTATTTGGAATGAGATTTAGGATATTATGACCTTTCGGCTACTTCTCCACGTTCTTCACATTTGTTGCTGCTTGATGCCTCAGTGTGCGTGCGTGCGTGTGTGGGTGTGTGGTGCAATGCATTTTGATGATATGTACGAACCCGACTGTGCGGCGGCATTGGTATCGGCAGTGATTGCGCTTCAACGCAAGGTAGGGTTTCAATTTGCTCGGTCGGGGTCTCCTAATCTGCGATGCAATTGTAGACGGAACCCACAAGATGACAAGAGAAAAGCCATAGCAAGGTTCGGTTCTAGAGTCTTCTTATTTATCTGGAATCGTCGCATCCATCCTACGTTCCCGCCAAATGAAAAACTCGACCGACCCGAAATCGGTCCGTCGGGTAGAAATACCACAATCCTAATAGGGGGTTTTTCTCTCCGTTCCCACAGAAAAACCATTCTTCCTCTCCGTTTCCATAGAAAAACCTTTCTTCCTCTCTGCTCCATGGATCTTGGCACAACCGTTGCATTTTTTGAGGGCCGCTACTATGGCATCTTCGACTATGCGAGGGGCCAAGTAATGCAATATTATCGTCAGGAGTCTGTCTTCATTTTCAATGATTTGCCTGCCTTAGGCGTGGAGCAGATATAAGGTCTTCTTAATGGCCTTTATTCATGCACCCATAGGATGCAAAGTTTCCTCATAAGGTCTTTTAATCCAGGGACCCTACAAATTCTGGTGGAATTCTTGGGTAGCCACTACATTGTGCAGGCGGGAGCGAGACCGTTTGTTTAGGTATCTTTCTAAACAACAATCCTTCACTATGATTTTCTAATTTGTAACTAAATTCGAATTTCTGTATAGACTTTTCTTTTACGGCCATTTATGGGTGTTGTGATGATTCGGGTCTCCATGTTCATGCACTTGGATTTGCTACCCCCACCTGCACCGCCGACATCACCTGCACCGTCGACGCCATCTGCATCGCCAGCGCCAGCGCCACCCCCACAGGAAGAAGCGCCACTCCCACCCCCACCCCTACATGAAGAAGGGTCACCAAATGCAGAAAGCAGTGGCAGCGACGTGAGTTCTAATCAGGTAACTTAGCTTGAGAGGATGGACTTTAGCAAGCAAATTAGTTAGACTCGTTCTTTTCTTTAAAACTATGTGCTGTGTTCAAATCGCTTCAGCAATATGGTCTCTATCATATGCAGAGTGCTTGATCTATTAATCTCTAGTTTGAAAATAATCAATTTAAGACTTATTTTACAATACTTCTATGATCTCCTCATAGATTCACTCTTTTCATGATGTCGGATCAGCCGAAGTACCAAAACTTTTTCAATGAACTGTTAACTATGCTATTCTTCTTCGAGATTCTGTATGTGCGATAATGATTATCCCATCTCTAATTTTCGAAGACGTTACACTATACTGCTGAAATTAAGTGCTTGGAGAGCTTAACACTTTCCAGTTGTAAAGTAAAACTCACATATTGCATCTGATGTGAATGCCTCCAGCTTGATTTCACAATAAACGTGCTTATGTCGTTGAATATGGTCGTGGCTCTGTTGGTGACGAATGTGTTGGACACCGCAGTTCCGAGCAATCGCCAAGAGCATGGGGTGTATATATGGTCACAAGGGGATGATATAGCAGCAGATCCGTTTTTGCTTGCTGATTACTTCTTTCTTAGAAAAGTTGCCTGAATCTTCTGTTGCTCAAGGTGTTCAAATGCCTAAAAATTTGGCAGACGATAGCTTGTGTGCTACAAGATTTATTGGATAGTACTTATTGTTAAGAAGCCTTGAAAAATAGAGCGCTTTTATTCTCTGAGACAATACAGCTGAATGTGAAGAAACCCTATGCTAGTAAGCCCTTGATTGCAAACTAAAAACTTGGCTATGAATCAAATACCACTTCAAATTTAAGCAAGCTGTTAAGTTTAATACAAATAACTAAACAATACAACACCTGACAATGTTTTTCACTTGCTTAGTAAATGAAGATACCATTG
Source organism: Syzygium aqueum (assembly GCA_031216185.1). Lineage (NCBI taxonomy): Eukaryota > Viridiplantae > Streptophyta > Magnoliopsida > Myrtales > Myrtaceae > Syzygium > Syzygium aqueum. Next base: position 37,901,705 of record CM062238.1, on the reverse strand, counting down.
CACAACCATCTTGTGGAAACATCCAAGTATGAGGACTAAGTCATTAGCATTTTCAGCTGAACCTCTACATAGCCTTTCAAAGTACAAAAGGTTTCACTAATAATAAGTACTCACTATATATCACTACCTTCGACTTCATCTAAAACACGAATCATACCATATGTTAAAGGCACAATAATCTTGTGCTATCAGTGTATACTCACTATATATCACGTCATTTCACTGCTTTCAAAATGATAATAATAGTCAATGTCAAATCTATATAATGAGGAAACATTAAAGCCTAAACCACAAGTTCATTCGAACAATCCTTTTCCACAACAAGCAAGCCACGCTACTATTTTCCTCAATATTACAAGTGGCATCTTAACAACTAAGTAATGTAGTACTTACCACACAAATGCTTGCTGCAGCCCTGAATATGCAATCAGCAGGATTATGAGAAGCATTCGTATGTCAAACAAAGGAGTAATCACAGACTTTGATAGAGACACCAGAGAAAAATGGAAACTAGTAGGGTATTCTGGGGAATCTCTTTCTTCTCTACTGTCTCTTTTTCTCAAGAAACACGTAAGTATGGTGCCGAAGGTTATACTGCAAAGAAACACAATGAACAGCAATGTCGTTCCGCTTGCACTCCCATCCTACATTTAAGGGAAACAAAATCCACAATGAAGGATAATGACACTCTTAGAATCAAGGGAAGATAAGAACAAATGCAAAAACGCTTTGTTATAATCATCTTTCCATACGTAAGAAAAGATCTCGCTGAAAGGCAGTATTGGTTTCCTTTTTTTTTTTTTTTGGTAAGTTAAGATTTGTATTGACTTTTCAAAGCGTAACTTACAAATTATGTGACCGAAACACAAAAACCTCGAACCTGAACCGACACAAAGGGTGTCCGAACAGGTGCAAAGGTGTGACGGTTAGAGAGCACTAAAGCATCAAAAGCTAAGTACAGCAAGGCCTAAACACCGACCAAACAACTACAAAGAGAAACAGCAACAACACAAGGGGATCAATCAAAGATGGAAGGCGAGATGCCCCAATTGACTTGGATCCTTTGGTTGCGGGGGTTATCTTCCACGGGTTTGAAGGACAAGCCTCTATCCCTTATAAGTTTAGTAATATGATGCCGGAGGGCCGGCACAAAAAGGGGAAGATCCCTAAAAAGGATGTTGTTCCTTGTCGTCCATATAACGTGACATAAGGCTGCAAAAGAGAAACGGGCAATACGCTAATGAAAGCTGAGACCACCTATGTAATGGATTGCCCATTGGAGATTTTCTTGCCACGATTGATTACTCCAAGATAGAGAGCACTTGTCCGCCCAGAATTGTGCCAGAGAACCCGTAATAGGACACCCAAAGAATAGGTGATTCACAGAATCGGGTCTACATTTACAAAAGGCACAAACCTCTTCCGAAATTCTACGATAATTAAGTAATACAACCTGAGTTGGGAGCCTATTCAGAGAAATAAGCCACAACAAGAAGCTGTACCTCGGTGCAATGCAATGATCCCAGACAAACGAGCACCAATGAACAGGAGGTCGGCTGATTCGGATCTGCTCCCATGCCGAGGCCACAGAAAAAGAACCCGACGAGTGGCCCTTCCAAACAAAACGATCAGGGCTCTGAGTCTGCAGATTAGGGATAGCTTCCGGCCAGGAAGTGATTGTATGAAACACATGCGAGCAAGGCCAGGAACCGCGACAGAAATCTCGGACAGAGGCCTCTCTTGGAATGCCAGAGCAGTAAATTTCTCTATTAGAAAAAAAATCTGATAGCCGGCCTTTGGGATGCCATGAATCAAACCAGAATGATGTGGTCGCACCATCGCCAATTTTCCGTTGGAAGAACATATAAAAATCCCTGCGAATATCGAGGATTCTTTTCCAAGCCCAAGAACAAACCGTCGGTTTGGGCGCTATCCAGTATTGGTTTCCTTTTATAAATGGACAAAATGAGAAAAAATTCATGTGGTATGATTATGTATGTTAATGAACAAGCAAAAGAATCAGAAAACAAAGAATTGAGTAAGGGGATGCCCCATACAGATTCCTCTCTAAAAACAGCTAACGACATTAGAAAGTTAACAGAAGGATAGGAAAAAGAAGGAATGAGTAAGGGGATGATGCCAAATACCGTTTCCTCTCTCAAAAACGCTAGCGATACTAGATTCCCAACAACCTGCAAAGACATGTCAAAAAGATCAGGACAACATGCTGGATGTTTAAGATTAAAAGCCTATCTTAAAAAAATCAATTAGCAAATTTGACCTGATGACTGGCAAACATTCCCCAAAATTCTCCATTGAAGGCACCAATAATTGTTCCTTCATGTAAGCTGCAATCTTTTGCATGAGTACGTGCAGTAGAGGTGAGATATGTCCCCTGATAGAAAAAAAATTAGGTAAGGGAAAAAACTGATAGCAAGATAAGAGCAGAGGACCTGAAACAAAGACGGACTTAGTTTACAAACAAATCAAGAGGAAGCAAATCCACCTGCCCAACCCATCTTATTGACGCAGCAAACCCAAGATATAAACAACCTGGAACCATTGTGTACCTGCATCAGGAAGAGCTAAAAGATGAAGAATGTGCAGTGCACCACGAAGTTTATGAGTAAATGAACAGAAACGTAAACTGTCGATTTCTTTTTCAGCCCAAAACTGAACTGTCTAATTTGAAAACTAAGGATGTTTCACCGTCTCTATTGGGCACTTTCTATTTTGTTTTGTCGAGAAAGGGGCATTATGATGGCCAAAAACATTAATAGCACAACCAAGTACCCCTCTAATCTACAGAGCCAAGGTATTTATGCATTTGCACTCAGTTAGATGACGAGCTCTGCCTATGATGAGCTAACTAACTAGATTGCTGAAGTTTAAAGCATAGTGATCTGCCTGCGACAACATCTCATTAAGATGCCCGGAGGCTCTTATGTTTACCGCGAGCATACTCACATAGCCCATTGTGGGGGAATAAGAGGCCTGACCAATGTATACAATAAATTCACGGACTTGTTGAGACACCGGGACCGGAAAATGTATAAGCAATCAGACTGAGTAGTATAGACAACCTACAGACCCAGAAGGGCATGCCAGGATGGTTTCAAATTCGCTGCTAGGAACAGTCAGTACCCAGTAGTCCCAAGAAGAATAGCATTTTTGGGACCCAATGAACGAACCACCAAAGAAGCCACCGAGGAGAAGAATGTGAAGGACACGTGCAGTATCCCAAGCGAGATCGTGCCCAAATTATCCGCTTGCAACAAAAATCAAGAAACTCATCAAACCAACATGCAACGTCAAACGAGCCCAAAAAAAAAAAAAAACATTGCTACAAGCAACCTCAGACCCAGAAGTGCAAAAATCCGCCTCTGGGTTTTCATCTCACGACCACTGATTTCTTCTCTCGATTTACCCAAAATTCCAACGAAATAGACTCGGAAAACTCACGGTGTTCACGGTGCTCTCGAGATTCTGAGCAGCACCGTAGGCCGAGAAGAAGAGCAAGAGGCCGCAGCTCAGGATATGGACATCACGGGCATGGCCTCTCGGAGGCGAAGCAGCCGGCGGGGGGGCGACCGGCGGAGCGGAGCCTCCTTGTCGGAAGCCTCGGCCTCCTCCTCCGGAGCGGCAATCTCTCTCGGTCCTCTTGCTCCGCCTCCTCCGCCTCTAATTTCTCGGGTAGCTCCTCCTTGCCCTCGACGGGGGAAGGATCCACCGCCCCTTCGGGCTCCGCGGCCTCTAGGACTCCGGAGGCCATGGGCGACGAGGAGTCGCGGGAGGAAGCGCCGACGGGGAAGGGGTACCGAAAACCCTTTTTCATTCCTAATTTTCGTCGAATTTTCTTTTGTCGCTAATTTTTCACGATTGAATTCTTGATCTTTTATAATTTAATTCTATGACGAAATTAGCGACGGCCTATTATATTAAATATTCGGCAAATAAAAAATATTGCCAATGTCATCGCTAATTTTTGCGACGAATTATGTTTGTCTCTAATTAGCGATGAACTTTTATATTAACAATTTAACAAATAAAAATATCGCAAATGTCGTCGTTAATTTTGCGATGAACAATATTTGTCGCCAATTAGCCACAAATAAGTTTTCAACGAAAAATTAGCGATGACATTTGCGACATTTTTATTTACTGAATTGTTAATATAAAGGGTTGCCGCTAATTTCGTCGTTAATTAGCGATAAACATGATTCGTCGCTAAATTAGTGACGATTACAGTTTGTCACTAATTATAATTAGCGACGAAAACTTAGCAATCGATTATAAAAATTGTCGCGACAAACGTGCCGTGAAAGTTATTTTGCGACAAATGTGCCACGAAAGTTATTTTCGTTGCTGTTTTCGTCACAAATTAGCGACGAATTGGTGTTCGTTGCTATTTCTATCGCAAATTAACGATGAATTTGCGTTCGGCGCTAATATTTCGTGGCTAAATCTTTATTTTTTTGTAGTGACGTTACAGCCCTCACCCATGGCTAGCGACCTTTGCTAGCTATCGCACGAGGCCCTGAACTGGTGGAGGGAAATAGAAAGAAGAAAAAGAAAGAAAAGGAAAGAAAAAAAATGGAAAAAAATTAAAAAAATATATATGAAAATCATTCACGTTAGCATTGCTCATATCACATAGGACAGCTGACACCTACTTCAATAATTTCTGGCCAAAAATTAGCCGAAAGAACTACATCGGCAAATCGTCAAAAGATTCATGACTAAATTGATCAAATTAAAAAATTTATGATTGAATTGATCATCATATAATAAATTTAAAACTTTTTAAATAATTTATCCCCATATTTTCCTTATTGGGAGCATCCATGACAAAACTTGAGGAATGTGAAATGAATACTCTTACGCAAGGACGGCTCTAGGATATAATCATATACAAACCTAGATCCACCAAAGTTTGATCTGAACATTTCGACTTAAATTTGTTTCATAGATCAACTTGAAATTTAGAACCCACTTAATAATCGCGTGAAACAATATTAAATTCTACGAGTTTGCAGCGGCTGCTCTCATTCCAAACTCGTCCTAATGACTCTCGACTAGTCCCCGAGTCAATCACAGAATTTGACACAAAATTTCAAACTTCGACAAATGTGCCTGAAATTCGCTGAAGTTAGGGGAATGTGGAAATCCATCATATGTTGCTAATTTTGATAACTTAAGAGTTGCTTTATTGGAAGAACGTTGTGACACATGGTCCTTGTTATATGGTAGTTTTTGTTTCGTGCTGGTACAGCTACAGTGAGCAAATTTGCTGGGCATGGATAATGACGCTGATTCTCATCACCCAATTTCATTTTAGAAGAATTCAGACCAAGCGTGTTAGAAGATAAGTTGGTGTGCAATACTTGGGTGCCGAACGATTTTTCCCTCTCAGACTACATCGCGGCGTTTCGCAGATGAGAAGTTGGACAGGCTGGAAAAGAATATTACTAACGGAGGAGCTGTGCCTGAAACCACCGCCAAGAAAGGGAAAGGGCTATCGCGTCGGTCCTGTGTTGCTAGGGTTCTTCGTTTTCGTGTTCGTTGGCTCGTGTGAGACTCTGCTTCTTTCCTTCTACAATCATCCGAGATAACTGTCGGGTTTCCGTCTTATCCTAACCCTGTACCAGCCTCTCAACATTGGAAGATCACTTAATCCACCACAATGCCCTCCCTTGGTTTCGAAGGGGTGGGACGGAACACGTTGTAAGTTTGGTGCCGTGGCACCAGCTTCACCAAACCCCATCGATCTCGTGACTTTAGAAAAGCGGGTTAGCACTTTAGTTAGACATGCCAATGTTTAGTTGCAGCATTCTTTGATGTTAAACCCAAAGAAAAGGATAGAAAAAGTCTTAAATCTATTACATTTGTGTCAATTTAGTCCTAAACAATTTGTTATAGTGCCAATTCAGTCATTCTGGCTAATTTTAGCCGGATTTTGCTGACGTGGAAGTCGGCTGGTTTACGTGACGTCGCTAACGTTGACGTAGATAATTTTTAATAATATTTTAATATTTTTTTCTTTTTTCTTTAATTTTTTTCCTTTCATTTTTTTTCTTCTCTTTTTTTCCTTCTCTTTCAAGTGGCTGGCGAGGGTTGACCTCGCCTGAGGAAGGGTGGCCCTCATCGGCATAGGCGAGCGTCGGCCTCATCAAGGCAAGGGCAAGAACCGGCGATTCCGTCCTCGCCCAGGCGACGCTTGGCCTCGCCAGATTTGGAATAGAACTAAATTGACATTAATGTAATAAATTCGGGACTATTCCGACACTTTCTCGACACTTTTCCCGTTAAAGCCGATTACAGTCCTCGTCAGGAATCGTTCATAGTTCGGGCCTTCTTGTTTTCCTTGCATGTAACAGCTGATTTTCCTAATAATCATGATTGTATCAAGCGGAGGAATGCCAAAATCCTAGAATAATGGTGGTAGCAATGTTATCCTTTTAGTCTGTACGGAGCAGAGGAAAAAAAAAGTTTGTCCGGCAAGCTGTCATGTTGTGAACTCTTGGATTTGAATGTGACATGACCCGGTTTTATCTCGATTTAGTGTCTCATCAAAGAAATTTGTTCAAGTGATGCCAAATTCAAAAAATCATCGCATCTTCTTCAACTTTTATTTTAATGAACTACCCTTTCAAGACTTCTAATACACTTCGTAGCACCAATCATAACTCTAAGGATGCACGTGTGTGGTCAGCTAACTTATAACTTTTGTAATTATTTTCTTTTCGGTTTTCCAAATCCACGTTGCAATATTGATATAGGACAATACTCTTAAATGTAAAAAGAAAAGCCTGAAAGCACTCTAAAAAGTAGGAGTGTCCAAAAAGCCCGCGTTGACTTGACCCAACCTGCGCCGGCCCAATCCGACCCTAAAATTTGGGTTATTTTGAGGTTGAGGCTTGTCTTTTTTGGATTGGGCTTTTTAGTTATGGATATTATTAGAGTTGGGATAGGGTCGGTCCGACCCATTGAAACCTTAGTACCACCTACAAATCTCTCTCTCTTTCCCCTTCTCTCTCCTCTCTGTCTCTACACAACGAAACCTAAATCTAAGCCCTTTGAATCAAAGCTCAAATGAGCCACGACCGCGCTAGCAATCATGGCCCCCCACCATGCCGCTCCGATCTCGACCGTTCGCCGCCGCCGCTGCCGCCTCCGCCTCATGGCCCCGGTGACGATGGGATGTCCGCGTCCTTCAGCTCTGGCAAGCTGCACCGAGAGCTGCGGGTGTTGCATCAATGGATGAAGTCCCCACTGGCCGTGAACCTGAACTCTGGCACCCGGAACGGCGGCGGGAGTGGCGGCATCGGGATCAGCAGCGATCACGCTTCAATGCAAGGTAGGGTTTCGATTTGCTCGGTCGAGGTCTCCTGATCTACTTACTGCTGGTGCTCTGTTCCCCAGCCTCCATAAAAAAAACCAGAACGCTTCTGGTTCTGTGCGCGATGCAATTGTAGACGGAACCTACAAGACAACAAGAGAAAAGCCCTAGCGGTGGTTGGCTTCTAGAGTTTTCTTATTTATTTGGAATTGTCGCGTCTGTCTCACGTTCTCGCCAAATAAAAAACCTGACCGACCCGAAATTGGTCCGTCGGGTAGAAATACCACAATCCTAATAGGGAGTTTTTCTCTCCGTTCCCACAGAAAAACCATTCTTCCTCTCCGTTCCCAAAGAAAAACCATTATTCGTCTCTGCTCCATGGATCTACGCACATTCGTTGCATTTTTTGAGGCTGCTACTATGGCATTTTCGACCATGCGAAGGGCCAAGTGATGCAATATTATGATCAGGATTCTGCCTTCATTTTCAAACATTTGCCTACCGTTGGCGTAGTGCGGATACATGATTGTTCTAATGGCCTTGATTCATGCATCCAGTGCAAAGTTTCATCATTAGGTCTTTTAATCCGATGACCCTACACACTCAGGTGAAATTCTTCGACAACCACCACACTGTGTAGGGGGAGCAGGACCAGTAGGAATGTATACGAGATAATTTCACCCTACTCTACCTCTCTGCCCCTTCCTTCGCATACACCTTCCTACTGGTCCTAGCTTGGAAAATTTATATATGCCGTAAAGGATTTCTGCTTTCCAATTGTATATTTCGGGGATTCATGTTTGCTTTTTCATTCAATTCGAAAACCATATCGACGGATTGTTATTTAGAAAGATATCTGAATAAATGGTCTCTCTCCCCCCTGCACAACCGGATTAAAAGACCTAATGATGAAACTTTGCACCCTATGGATGCATGGATCAAGGCCATTAAAAAGACCATGTATCTGCACCACACCAACGGCAGGCAAATGATTGAAAATGAAGGCAAACTCCTAATCATAATATTGCATCAGTTGACCCCTCGCATGGTCGAAGATGCCATAGTAGCGACTCCCGAAGAATGCCTCGCATGGTCTTTTCAATGACTGTTTATTTAGGTATCTTTTTAAACAACAATCATTCGCTATAGTTTTCTAATTTGTAATTGAATCCGAATTTTTGTATAGACTTTCCTTCTGCGGCAATTTATGGGCGTTGTGGTCATTCAGATCTCCATGTTCATGCACTTAGATTTGCACCGCCGACGCCACCTGCATAGCCAGCGCTAGCACCACTCTCACAGGAAGAAGCACCATCGCCACCCCCACATAAAGAAGGGCTACCAAATGCATAAGGCAAAGGCAGCAGCGTGGGTTCTAATCAGGTAGCTTAGCTTGAGAGGATGGACTTTAGCAAGCAGATTAGTTAGACTCGCTCTTTTCTTTAAAACTGTGCGTTGTGTTAGATAGATTTCTGATGTCTGAATTTTCATATATTCCCAAATTAAATTTTCGTTTGTGTTGGATGCAAAGCAACTAATGTTAGAGCGTACTAACTCGGCCAAAAGAGGAAGTTGGACCATTAGAGGGTGCAATGAATACTTTTAAGTATAGTTTACAAGCGGGATAATTCTCCAAAAAGTCTTGAATTAATTGCCTATTGTGAATTCAGCCATATTTCCTTCTCTTTTGCTTAATTATTTTTTACTGACTGTCGTAGACTGTAGTTAAACGAATGGTATATAGTCAATGCTAACAAAGCGAAAATGTACAGTTGCTTCTTGAATAAAAAAAATTGGCCATTAAGTTGGAGAATATATTTCTTCATGCCTTTTAGTGGTAGGATTCCCTTGGCGGAGGCAACAAATGGACCCTCCTTTTTCCTTAGGACACATATCCCTTGATGGACATTGTTAGTAATATCAAATCGTTACGGCTATCATATATTGATGGAGTCCTTTTTATGCTAGCTAATGACTGCTCATTACAGAGTTTCTTGTGCATTGATTAGCTACTATTAAACATTATCAATGTTTGCTCAACTGACCTTAGAGCTCTCCAGAACACCTCCTCAAAGGTAACACAGAATAAGTAGGCCTTGTAAGGTCATGAGATATTCTCTTTTCTTATATTCTTTTACAGATGCATACTGAATTTCAGTTGTAACCCAATGGCCAGACAACACCATACAAGGATATAGTTGTACCAATTGGGATACATTTTGGATAGATAATAGGATGATATGTTTAGCTTTTAGTAATCTCTGTAGGTGTCGCGCTTTTGTTGGTGTTCCTGCCCCCACCAATAACTTTCCCATATTAGAGTTGGGATAGGGTTGGTCCGACCCATTGACACCTTAGTACAACCCACAAATCTCTCTTTCTCTTTCCCTTTCTCTCTCCTCTCTGTCTCTACACAACGAAACCTAAATCTAAGCCCTTCGAATTGAAGCTTAGAGAAGCCACGACGGCGCTAGCAATCACGGCCACCCACCACGCTGCTCCGATCTCGGCCGTTCGTCGCCGCCGCCGCCGCCGCCGCCTCTGCCTCCGCCTCCACCTCGTGACCCCAGCGACAACGGGATGTCCACGTCCTCCAACTCTGGTTAGCTGTACCGGGAGCTGGGGGTGTTGCATCAATAGACGAAGTCCCCATTAGCTGCGAACCTGAACTCTAGCACCCAAAACGGCGGCGGCGGCATTGGTATCAGCAGCGATCGCGCTTCAATGCAAGGTAGGGTTTCGATTTGCTAGGTTGGGGTCTCCTGATCTGCTTACTGCTGGTGCTTTGTTCCCCAGCCTCCATAAAAAACTAGAAGGCTTCTGGTTCTGTGCGCGATGCAATTGTAGACAAAACCCACAAGATGACAAAAGAAAAGCCCTAGCGGGGTTGGCTTCTAGAGTTTTCTTATTTATCTAGAGTCATCGCGTTCGTCCTACACTCTCGCCAAATAAAAAACCCAACTGACCCGAAATCAATAGAAATACCATAATCCCAATAGGGGGTTTTTCTCTCCGTTCCCACGGAAAAACCATTCTTCCTCTCTGTTCCTTGAGAAAAACCATTATTCCTCTCTGCTCTATGGATCTTCGCACATTCGTTGTATTTTTCGGGGCCACTAGTATGGCATCTTCGACCATGCGAGGGGGCAAGTGATGTAATATTATGATCAGAATTCTGCTTTCACTTTCAATCATTTGCTTGCCGTTAGTGTGGTGTAGATACATGATTGTTTCTAATGGCCTTAATCCATGCATCCAGTGTAAAGTTTCATCATTAGGTCTTTTAATCCGGTGACCCTACAATCTCAGGTGGAATTCTTCGGCAACTACCACACTGTGTAGGAGGAGCAGGACTAGTAGGAAGGTGTACGGGATAATTCCACCCTACACTTCCTCTCTGCCCCTTCCTTCGCATACACCTTCCTATTGGTCCTGTCTTGGAAAATTTATATATGCCGCAAAGGCTTTATGCTTTCCAATTGTATATTTCGGGGATTCATGTTTGCTTTTTCATTCGATTCGAAAACCATAGCGAAGGATTGTTCTTTAGAAAGACACCTGAACAAACGGCCTCGCTCCCCCCTGCACAATTGGATTAAAAGACCTAATGATGAAACTTTGCACCCTATGGATGCATGGATCAAGGCCATTAAAAAGACCATGTATCTGCACCATGCCAACGGCAGGCAAATGATTGAAAATGAAGGCAGACTCATGATCATAATATTGCATCAATTGACCTATCGCATGGTCGAAGATGCCATAGTAGCGGCCCCCGAAGAATGCCTCGCATGGTCTTTTTAATGATCGTTTGTTCATGTATCTTTTTAAACAACAATCATTCGCTATAGTTTTCTAATTTGTAATTGAATCCAAATATCTATCTAGACTTTCCTTCTGCGGCCATTTATGGGTGTTGTGGTCATTTGGGTCTCCGTGTTCATGCACTTAGATTTGCACCGCCGGCACCACCTGCACCGCCGGCGCCACAACCACCCCCACGGGAAGAAGCGCCACCCCTACCCCCACATGAAGAAGGGCCACCAAATGCAGAAGGTTGCGGTAGCAGCGTGGTTTCTAATCATGTAGCTTAGCTTGAGAGGATGGACTTTAGCAAGCAAATTAGTTAGACTCGCTCTTTTCTTTAAAACTGCGCGTTGTGTTGGATGGATTGCTGATGTTTGAATTTTCATATATACCCGAATTAAATTTTCGTTTGTGTTGGAAGTAAAGCAACTAATGTCGAAGTGTGATAACTCGGCTAAAAGAGGGGGTTTGACCATTGGAGGATGCAATGAATACTTTTAAGTATGGTTTACGAGCAGGATAATTCTCCAAAAAGTCTTGAATTAATTGCCTATTGCGAATTTAGTCATATTTTCTTCTCTTTTGCTCAATTATTTTTTACTGACTGTCGTAGACTGTAGTGAAACGAACAGTATATAGTTAGTGCTAACAAAGCAGAAATGCATAGCTATTTCTTGAATAAAAAATTGGACATTAAGTTGGAGAATATATTTCTTCATGCCTTTTAGTAGTAGGATTCCATTGGCAGAGGCAACAAATGGACTCTCATTTTTTCTTGGGACACATGTCCCTTGATGGACACTGTCAGTAATATCAAATTGTTACAGCTATCATATATTGATGGAGTCCTTTTTCTACTGGCTAATGACTGCTCATTATTGAGATTCTTGTGCCTTGATTAGCTACTATTAAACATTATTAATGTTTGCTCAGCTGACCTTAGAGCTCTCCAAAACACCTCCTAAAAGGTAACACAGAATAAGTAGGCCTTGTAAGGTTGTGAGATATTCTCTTTTCTTACATTCTTTTACAGATGCATACTGAATTTCAGTTGTAACCCAATGGATAGACAACACCAAACAAGGATATAGTTGTACCAATTGGGACACATTTTGGATAGATAATAGGATGATATGTTCAGCTTTTAGTAATCTCTGTAGGTGTCGTGCTTTTGTTGGTGTTCCTGCCCCCACCAATAACTTTTCCTTATTAGAGTTGGGATAGGGTTGTTCCGACCTATTAACACCTTAGTATCAGCCACATATCTCTCTCTCTTTCCTCTTCTCTCACCTCCCGTCTCTACACAACGAAACCTAAATCTAAGCCTTTCAAATCGAAGCTTAGAGAAGCCATGACAGCGCTAGCAATCACGACCCCCCACCACGCCGCTTCGATCTCAGCCGCCCGCCGTCGTCATCGTCGCTACCTCTACCTTCACCTTGTGGCCTCGGCAACGATGAGATGTCCACATCCTCCAGCTCTGGCAAGCTACATCGGGAGCTGCAGGTGTTGTGTCAATGGACGAAGTCCCCATTGGCCGTGAACCTAAACTTCGGCACCCGGAACGGCGGCGGCGACATCAATATCAGTAGCAATCACGCTTCAACGTAAGGTAGGGTTTCGATTTGCTCGGTCGGGGTCTCCTAATATGCTTACTGCTAGTGCTTTGTTCCCCAACCTCCACAAAAAACCAGAAGGCTTCTGGTTCTGTGCGTGATGCAACTGCAGACGGAACCCATAAGACGACAAGAGAAAAGCCTTAGCGGGGTTGGCTTTTAGAGTTTTTTTGATTTATCTAGAATCGTCGCGTCCGTCCTACGTTCTCACCATATAACAAACCTAACTGACTCGAAACCGGTCCGTCGGGTAGAAATACCACAACCCCAATAAGCGGTTTTTCTCACCGTCCCTAGAGAAAAACCATTCTTCCTCTCCGTTCCCAGAGAAAAACCATTCTTCCTATTTGCTCCATGGATCTTTGCACATTCGTTGTGTTTTTCGGGGTCGCTGGTATGGCATCTTCAACCATGCGAGGGGCCATGTAATGTTATGATCAGGATTCTGCCTTCATTTTCAATCATTTGCTTGCCGTTGGTGTGGTGTAGATATATGATCATTGTAATGGCCTTGATCCATGCATCCAGTGCAAATCTTCATCATTAGGTTTTGTAATAAGATGATATGTTCAGCTTTTAGTGATCTCAGTAGGTATTGCACTTTTGTTGGTGTTCCTGCCCCCACCAATAACTTTCCCTTATTAAAGTTGGCATAGGGTCGGTCCGACCCGTTGACACCTTAGTACCACCCACAAATCTCTCTCTTTCCCCTTCTCTCTCCTCTCTGTATCTACACAACGAAACCTAAATCTAAGCCCTTCGAATTGAAACTCAGAGAAGCCACGATGGCGCTAGCAATCACGGCCCACCACCATGCCGCTCTGATCTCGGCCGTCCGCCGCCACCGCACTGCCTCTGCCTCCGCCTTGTGGCCCTGGTGACGACAGGATGTCCGCGTCCTCCAGCTTTGGCAAGCTACACCGGGAGAGCTGCGGGTGTTGTGACAATGGACGCAGTCCCCATTGGCCGCTAACCTGAACTTTAGCACTCGAAACAACGGCGGCGGAGGCGGCGGCATCGGTATCAGTAGCGATCGCGCTTAAACGCAAGGTAGGGTTTCGATTTGCTCGGTATCAGAAGCAGCAACGTGGATTCTAATAAGGTAGCTTAGCTTGATAGGATGGACTTTAGCAAGCATATTAGTTAGATTCGTTTTTTTCTTTAAAAGTGTGCATTGTATTGTATGGATTATTGATGTTTGAATTTTCATATATACCCGGATTAAATTTTCATTTGTGCTGGATGCAAAGCCACTAATGTTGGAGCGTGCTAACTCAGCCAAAAGAGAGGGTTGGACCATTGGAGGGTGCCATAAATACTTTTAAGTGTGGGATATAAGGGGCCAAGGGATGCAATATTATGATCACGATTCTGCCTTCATTTTCAATCATTTGCTTGCCGTTGGCATGGTGCAGATACATGATCGTTCTAATGGCCTTGATCTATGCATCCAATGTAAAGTTTCATTATTAGGTCTTTTAATCCGGTAACCCTACACACTCAGGTGGAATTTTTCGGTAACCACCACACTGTGAAGGGGGAGCAGGACCAGTAGGAAGGTGTACGGTATAATTCTGCCCTACTCTACCTCTTTATGCCTTTCTTCGCGTACACCTTCCTACTGGTCCTGCCTTGGAAAATTTACATATGCCGCAAAGGCTTTCTGCTTTCCAATCATATATTTCGGAGATTCATGTTTGCCTTTTTACTCGATTCGAAAACCATAGCGAAGGATTGTTGTTTAGAAAGACAACTGAACAAACGATCTTGCTCCTCCTACACAACCGGATTAAAAGACCTAATGATGAAACTTTGCACCCTATGGTTGTATGGATCAAGGCCATTAAAAAGACAATGCATCTACACCACGCCAACGGCAGGCAGCTGATTGAAAATGAAGGCAGACTCATAATGATAATATTGCATCAATTGGCCCCTCGCATGGTCGAAGATGCCATAGTAGCGGCCCTTGAAGAATGCTTCGCGTGGTCTTTTTAATGACCGTTTGCTTAGGTATTTTTCTAAACAACAATCATTCGCTATGGTTTTCTCATTTGTAATTGACTTCAAATTTCTATATAGACTTTCATTCTGCGACCATTTATTGGCATTGTGGTCATTCGGGTCTCCATATTCATGCACTTGGATTTGCACCGCCGACGCCACCGCCACCCCCACATGAAGAAGCGCCACCGCCATCCCCACATAAAGAAGAGCCACCAAATACAGAAGGCAGCAGCAGCAGGGTGGGTTCTAATGAGGTTGCTTAGCTTTAGAGGATGGACTTTGACAAGCAAATTAGTTAGACTCGCTCTTTTCTTTAAAACTATGCGTTATGTTGGATGGATTGCTTATGTCTGAATTTTCATATATACCCGGAATAAATTTTCATTTGTGTTGGATGCAAAGCCACTACTGTTGGAGCGTGCTAACTCGGCAAAAAAGAGGGGGTTGGACTATTGAAGGGTAAAATGAATACTTTTAAGTATAGGATACGAGGGGTCACGAGATGCAATATTATGATCACGATTCTGCCTTTATTTTCAATCATTTGTCTGTAGTTGGCGTGGTGCAGATACATGATCATTCTAATTGCCTTGATCCATGCATCCAATGTAAAGTTTCATCGTTAGGTCTTTTAATTCGGTGACCCTACAAACTCAGGTGGAATTCTTCGGCAACCACCACGTTGTACAGAGGGAGTAGGACAAGTAGGAAGGTGTACATGATAATTCCACCCTACTCTTCCTCTCTGCCCCTTTCTTCACGTACACCTTCCTACCGGTCCTGCCTTGAAAAATTTATATATGCCGCAAAGGCTTTCTACTTTCCGATTGTATATTTCATGGATTCATGTTTGCTTTTTCACTCGATTCGAAAACCATAGCGAGATATTGTTGTTTAGAAAGATACCTGAACAAACAGTCTCGCTCCTCCTGCATAACCGGTTTAAAAGACCTAATGATAAAACTTTGCACCCTATGGATGTATGGATCAAGGCAATTAAAAAGACCATATATCTGCATCATGCCAACGGCAGGCAAATGATTGAAAATGAAGGCAGACTCATGATGATAATATTGCATCAATTGGCCCCTTGCATGGTCGAAGATGTCATAGTAGCGGCCCTCGAAGAATGCCTTGCGTGGTCTTTTTAATGACCGTTTTTTGAGATATCTTTCTAAACAACAATCCTTCGCTGTGGTTTCCTAATTTGTAATTGAATCCGAATTTCTATATAGACTTTCATTCTGTGGCCATATATGGGCGTTGTGGTCATCAGTTGTGTCTCCGTGTTCATGCACTTGGATTTACACCGCCGACGCCAACGCCACCCCCACAAGAAGAAGCGCCACCGCCATCCCCACATAAAGAAGGGCCACCAAATGCAGAAGGCAGCGGCAGCAGCGTGGGTTCTAATTAGGTAGCTTAGTTTGAGAGGATGGACTTTAGCAAGCAGATTAGTTAAACTCGCTCTTTTCTTTAAAACTGTGCGTTGTGTTGGATGAATTGCTAATGTCTGACTGTTCATATATACCCGGATTAAATTTTCGTTTTTGCTTAATGCAAAGCCACTAATGTTGGAGTGTGCTCACTCGGTCAAAAGAGGGGGTTGGACCATTGGAGGGTGCAATGAATACTTTTAAGTATGGGATGTGAGGGCCAAAGGATGCAATATTATGATCAAGATTCTGCCTTCATTTTCAATCATTTGCCTACCGTTGATGTGGTCTTTTTAATGACCGTTTGTTCAGTTATCTTTCTAAACAACATTCCTTCGCTATGGTTTTCTAATTTGTAATTGAATCCGAATTTCTATATAGACTTTGATTATGCGACCATTTATAGGCGTTGTGGTCATTCGAGTCTCCGTGTTCATGTACTTGGATTTGCACCGCCAGCGCCACCTGCACCGCTGCCGCCACCACCACCCCCACGAGAAGAAGCGCCACTGCCATCCCCACATGAAAAAGGCCACCAAATGCAGAAGACGGTAGCAGCAACGTGGATTCTAATCAAGTAGCTTAGCTTCAGAAGATGAACTTTAGCAAGCAGATTAGTTAGACTCGCTCTTTTCTTTAAAACTGTGCATTGTGTTGGATGGATTGCTGATATCTGAATTTTCATATATACCCGGATTAAATTTTCGTTTGTACTAGATGTAAAGCCACTAATGTTGAAGCGTGCTAATTCGGCCAAAAGAGGGGGTTGGACCATTGGAGGGTGCAATAAATACTTTTAAGTATGGGATGCGAGGGGCCAAGGAATGCAATATTATGTTTAGGATTTTGGATTCATTTTCAATCATTGGCCTGCCGTTGGCGTGGTCTTTTTAATGACCGTTTGTTCAGGTATCTTTATAAACAACAATCCTTCGCTATGGTTTTCTAATTTGTAATTGAATCCAAATTTCTATATAGACTTTCATTCTGCGACCATTTATGGGCGTTGTGGTCATTCGGGTCTCCGTGTTCATGCACTTGGATTTGTACCGCCGGCGCCCGCTGCATAGCCGGCATTACCGCCACCCCCACAAGAAGAAGCGCCACCGCCATCCTCACATGAAGAAGGGCCACCAAATGCAGAAGGCAGCGGCAGCAGCGTGGGTTCTAATCGGGTGGCTTAGTTTGAGAGGATAGACTTTAGCAAGCAGATTAGTTAGACTCGCTTTTTTCTTTAAAACTGTGCGTTGTGTTCGATGGATTGTTGATGTCTGAATTTTCATATATACCCGGATTAAATTTTCGTTTGTGCTGGATGCAAAGCCACTACTGTTGGAGCGTGCTAACTCGACCAAAAGAGGGGGTTGAACCATTAGAGGGTGCAATGAATACTTTTAAGTATGGGATACGAGGGGCCACGGGATGCTATTATGATCATGATTCTACCTTCATTTTCAATCATTTGCCTGCCATTGGCGTGGTGTAGATACATGATCGTTCTAATGGCATTGATCCATGCATCCAGTGCAAAGTTTCATCATTAGGTCTTTTAATCCGGTGACCCTACACACTCAGGTGGAATTCTTCGACAACCACCACACTGTGAAGGGGGAGCAGGACCAGTAGGAAGGTGTATAATTCCACCCTACTCTACCCCTCTGCATCTTCCTTCGCGTACACCTTCCTACTGGTCCTGCCTTGGAAAATTTACATATGCCGCAAAGGCTTTCTGCTTTCCAATTGTATATTTCGGGGATTCATGTTTGCTTTTTCACTCGATTCGAAAACCATAGCGAAGGATTATTGTTTAGAAAGACAACTGAACAAACAGTCTTGCTCCCCCTTGCATAATCGGATTAAAAGACCTAATGAAGAAAATTTACACCCTATAGATGTATGGATCAAGGCCATTAAAAAGACCATGAATCTGCACCACGCCAATGGCAGGCAATTGATTGAAAATTAAGGCAGACTCATGATGATAATATTGCATCAATTGGCCTCTTGCATGGTCGAAGATGTGATAGTAGCGGCCCTTGAAGAATGCTTCGCGTGGTCTTTTTAATGACCATTTGCTAAGGTATCTTTCTAAATAACAATCCTTCGTTATGGTTTTCTAATTTGTAATTGAATCAAAATTTCTATATAGACTTTTATTTTGCGACCGTTTATGGGCGTTGTGATCATTCGGGTCTCCGTGTTCATGCACTTGGATTTGCACCGCCGGCGCCACCACCACCCCCATAGGAGGAAGCGTCACCGCCATCCCCACATGAAGAAGATCCACCAAATACAGAAGGCAACGGCAGCAGCGTGGGTTCTAATTAGGTTACTTAGCTTGGGAGGATAAACTTTAGCAAGCAGATTAGTTAGACTCGCTCTTTTCTTTAAAATTGTGCGTTGTGTTGGATGGATTGTTGGAGTAAAGACTTGATGAAACACGTATTTTGTTCGATTTTATTTTTTAATTTCTTTATGATTAGTGTGTTCTTTGTATGAATTGGGCTTGGAAGATATTATGGAAAGAGGGTCTAATATGGTATTGCAAGTTCTCTTTTTATTTGAGACATAAATAAAATTTGAGCTAAGCACTATAATTTTGGCTCATTTATTTCTTGGAAAATGACAATATTTTCTAATGTTTTTCTTAAACTTGAAAATGAAATAGAAAATATTTTCTTCCGTTTCGTATTATTAATCTAATTTGATTTTACTAGGAAAAATTATCAAAATTTGATTTTTTTTTCATTTTTTTTCTTTCCTTTTCTTTTTGCTTCTTCCTTGGCCGATCACCGGCCATAGGTGAGGGATATGCTCGCCGAAGGCCGTTGAGGCCAAGGAAAAATAAAAAAGAATGGTGTCGAAATCGAAATGAGAATTAGGGTCAAAGTATTGAATAATAAGCTAATAGTTGTGGTCGAAAAAGATATAGTATACCCCGCTGAAGAAAGCTCCTATTTGGTTCGGATCCATAAAGGGCGAGAGATCTAGAACAACGAGTATAGGGTGAGAGAGAGAGGGCAAGGGAGAGGGAGAGAAAGAGTAAGGACAGGGTCTTTCGGGTACTTATGGTTTCAGGGTTTTTCGGAAGAATATGTGGGTTTATAACTTTGACCCGAAAGAAAAACTCGATTCTTGATTTGGGCGATCCGTTTTTCATACCTTAATAATGGCCGGAGTAAAGACTTGATGAAACACGTATTTAGATTGATTTTATTTTTTAATTTCTTTATGATTAGTGTGTTTTTTGTATGAATTGGACTTGGAAGATAATATGGAAAGAGGGTCTAATATGATATTGCAAGTTCTCTTTTTTATTTGGGACATAAATAAAATTCAAGCTAGGCATTATAATTTTGGCTCTTTTATTTCGTTGAAAATGACAATATTTTCTAGTGTTTTGCTTATACTGAAAAACGAAATAGAAAATATTTTCTGCCGTTTGGTTTTATTAATCTAATTTGATTTTCCTAGGAAAAATTTCCAAAATTCGATTTTTTTTTCTTTCCTTTTCTTTTTGCTTTTTCCATGGCCGATCACCGGCCAGAGGCGAGGGATACGCTCGCCCAAGGCCGTTGAGGCCAAGAAAAAAGCAAAAAGAATGGTGTCTAAATCGAAATGAGAAATAGGGTCAAAGTATTGAACAGGTATAATTCCACCCTACTCTACCTCTTTACCCCTTCCTTCGTGTACATCGTCCTACTGGTCTTGCCTTGGAAAATTAACATATGTCGTAAAGCCTTTCTGCTTTCCAATTGTATATTTAGGGGATTCATGATTGCTTTTTCACCCGATTCGAAAAACCATACCGAAGGATTGTTGTTTAGAAAGATAACTGAACAAATAGTCTCGCAACCTATGCACAATCGAATTAAAAAACCTAACGATGAAACTTTGCACCCTACGGATGCATGGATCAAGGCCATTAAAAAGATCATGTATCTGCACCACGCCAACGGCAAGCAAATGATTGAAAATGAAGGCAAACTCATGATGATAATATTGCATAAATTGGTCCCTCGCATGGTCGAAGATGCCATAGTAGCGACCCTCGAAGAATGCCTTACATAATCTTTCTAATGACCGTTTGTTCAGGTATCTTTCTAAACAACAATCCTTCGCTATGGTTTTCTAATAGTAATTGAATCCGAATTTCTATATAAACTTTCATTCTGTGGCCATATATGGGCGTTATGGTCAATTGGGTCTCCGTGTTCATGCACATGGATTTGCATCGCCGGCGCCACCGCCACCCCCACAAGAAGAATCGCCACCGCCATCCCCACATGAAGAAAAGCCACTAAACGCAGAAGGCAGCGGTAGCAGCGTAAGTTCTAATCAGGTAGCTTAGCTTGAGAGGAAGGACTTTAGCAAGCAGATTAGTTAGACTCGCTCTTTTCTTTAAAATTATGCGTTGCGTTGGATGGATTGTTGACGTCTGAATTTTCATATATACCCGAATTAAATTTTTGTTTGTGTTGGATGCAAAGCCACTAATATTGAAGCGTGCTAACTCGGCCAAAAGAGGGGTTGGACCCTTGGAAGGTGTAACAAATACTTTTAAGTATGGGACGCGAGGGGCCAAGGGATGCAATATTATTATCACGATTTTGCCTTCATTTTTAATTATTTGCCTGCCGTTGGCGTGGTGTAGATACATGATCGTTCTAATGGCATTGATCCATGCATCCAGTGTAAAGTTTCATCATCATGTCTTTTAATCCGGTGACCCTACAAACTCAGGTGGAATTCTTTGGCAACCACCACACTGTGAAGGGGGAGCAAGACCAGTAGGAAGGTGTACGGGATAATTCCACCCTACTCTTCCTCTCTGCCCCTTCCTTCGCGTACACCTTCCTACTGGTCTTGCCTTGAAAAATTTATATATGCCGCAAAGGCTTTCTGCTTTCCAATTGTATATTTCGTGGATTCATGTTTGCTTTTTCACTCGATTCGAAAACCATAACGAGGGATTGTTGTTTAGAAAGATACTTGAACAAACGGTCTCGTTCCCCCTACACAATCGGATTAAAAAATCTAATGATGAAACTTTGCACCCTATGGATGCATGGATCAAGGCCATTAAAAAGACCATTTATCTGCACCACGTCAACAGTAAGCAAATGATTGAAAATGAAGGCATACTCATGATCATAACATTGCATCAATTGGCCCCTCGCATGGTCGAAGATGCCATAGTAGCGGCCAACGAAGAATGCCTCGCATGGTCTTTTTAATGACCGTTTGTTGAGGTATCTTTCTAAACAACAATCCTTCCATGTGGTTTTCTAATTTGTAATTGAATCCGAATTTCTATATAGACTTTCATTCTGTGGCCATATGTGGGCATTGTGGTCAGTCGTGTCTCCGTGTTCATGCACTTGAATTTGCATCGCTGGCGCCACCGCCACCCCCACACGAAGAAGCGCCACCACCATCCCCACATGAAGAAGTGCCATCAAATGCAGAAGGCAACGGCAGCAGCGTGGGTTCTAATCAGGTTGCTTAGCTTGACAGGATGGACTTCAGCAAGCAGATTAGTTAGACTCACTCTTTTCTTTAAAATTGTGCGTTGTGTTGGATGGATCGCTGGTGTCTGAATTTTCATATATAACCAGATCACAATTTTCGTTTGTGCTGGATCTAAAGCCACTAATGTTGGAGCGTGCCAACTCGGCCAAAAGAGGGGATTAGATCATTGGAGGGTGCAAAGAATACTTTTAAGTATGGGATGCGAGGGGTCAAGGGATGCAATATTATGATAAGGATTCTGCCTTTATTTTCAATCATTTGCCTGCCGTTGGCGTGGTCTTTTTAATGACCGTTTGTTCAATTATCTTTCTAAACATCAATCCCTCGCTATGGTTTTCTAATTTGTAATTGAATCCGAATTTCTATATAGACTTTCATTTTGCGACAGTTTATGGGCATTGTGGTCATTCGGGTCTTCGTGTTCATGCACTTGGATTTGCACCGCTGACGCCACCGCTACCCTCATAGGAAGAAGTGCCACCGTCATCCCCACATGAAGAAGGGCCACCAAATGCAGAAGGCAGCGGCAGCAGCGTGAGTTCTAATCAGGTTGCTTAGCTTGAGAGGATGGACTTTAGCAAACAAATTAGTTAGACTCGCTCTTTTCTTTAAAACTGTGCATTGTGTTGGATAGATTGCTGATGTCTGAATTTTCATATATAACCGGATTAAATTTTTGTTTGTGCTGGATGCAAAACCACTAATGTTGGAGCGTGTTAACTCAGCCAAAAGAGGGGGATGGACCATTGGAAGGTGTAATGAATACTTTTAACTATGGGATGCGAGGGCTAAGGGATGCAATATTATGATCAGGATTCTACCTTTATTTTCCATCATTTGCCTGCCGTTGGCGTGGTGCAGATACATGATCGTTCTAATGGTTTTGATCCATGCATCTAGTACAAAGTTTCATCATTAGGTCTTTTAATCCGATGACCCTACAAACTCAGGTGGAATTCTTCGGCAACCACTACACTGTACAGCGGGAGCAAGACCAGTAGGAAGGTGTACGAGATAAATCCATCCTACTTTTCCTCTCTGCCCCTTCCTTCACGTACACTTTCCTACTGGTCCTGCCTTGGAAAATTTACATATGCCGCAAAGGCTTCTGCTTTCCAATTGTATATTTCGTGGATTCATGTTTGCTTTTTTACTCGATTCGAAAACCATAACGAGAGATTGTTGTTTAGAAAGATACCTGAACAAACAGTCTCGCTCCCCTTATACAACGGATTAAAACACCTAATGATGAAACTTTGCACCCTATGGATGCATGGATCAAGGCCATTAAAAAGACCATATATCTGCACCACGCTAACGGCAGGCAAATGATTGAAAATGAAGGCAGACTCATGATCATAACATTGCATCAATTGGCCCCTCGCATGGTCGAAGATGCCATAGTAGCGGCCAACGAAGAATGCCTCGCATGGTCTTTTTAATGACCTTTTGTTGAGGTATCTTTCTAAACAACAATCCTTCGCTGTGGTTTTCGAATTTGTAATTGAATCCGAATTTCTATATAGACTTTCATTCTGTGGCCATATGTGGGCATTGTGGTCAGTCGTGTCTCCGTGTTCATGCACTTGGATTTGCACCGCCGGCGCCACCGCCACGCCCACACGAAGAAGCGCCACCACCATCTCCACATGAAGAAGGGCCACCAAATGCACAAAGTAGCGGCAGCAGCGTGGTTCTAATCAGGTTGCTTAGCTTGATAGGATGGACTTTGGCAAGTAGATTAGCTGGACTCACTTTTTTCTTTAAAACTATGCGTTGTGTTGGATGGATTGCTGATGTCTGAATTTTCATATATAACCATATCAAAATTTTCGTTTGTGCTGGATCCAAAGCCACTAATGTTGGAGCGTGCCAACTCGGCCAAAAGAGGGGGTTGGACCATTGGAGGGTGCAATGAATACTTTTAAGTATGGGATGCGAGGGGCCAAGGGATGCAATATTATGTTTAGGATTTTGCATTCATTTTCAATCATTGGCCTGCCGTTGGCGTGGTCTTTTTAATGACCGTTTGTTCAGTTATCTTTCTAAACAGCAATCCTTCCCTATGGTTTTCTAATTTATAATTGAATTCGAATTTCTATATAGACTTTCATTCTGCGATAATTTATGGGCATTGTAGTCATTCATGTTTCCGTGTTCATGCATTTGGATTTGCATCGCCGGCACCACCGCCACCCTCACAAGAAGAAGCGCCACCGCCATCCCCACATGAAGAAGGGCCACCAAATGCAGAAGGCAGCAGCAGCAGCGCGGGTTCTAATCAAGTTGCTTAATTTGAGAGGATGGGCCTTAGCAAGCAGATTAGTTAGACTCGCTCTTTTTTTTAAAACTGTGCGTTGTGTTGGATGGATTGCTGATGTCTGAATTTTCATATACACCAAGATTAAATTTTCGTTTGTGCTGGATACAAAGCCACTAATGTTGGAGCGTGCTAACTTGGCCAAAAGAGGGGGTTGGACCGTTGGAGGGTGCAATGAATACTTTTAAGTATGAGATGCAAGGGGCCAAGGGATGCAATATTATGATCAGGATTCTGCCTTCATTTTCCATCATTTGCTTGCCATTAGCGTGGTGCATATACATGATCGTTCTAATGGCCTTGATCCATGGGAGCAAGACCAGTAGAAAGGTGTACGGGATAAATCCACCATACTCTTCCTCTTTGCCCCTTCTTTCGCGTACACCTTCCTACTGGTCCTGCCTTGGAAAATTTACATTTGTCGCAAAGGCTTCTGCTTTCCAATTGTATATTTCGTGGATTCATGTTTGCTTGTTTACTCGATTCGAAAACCATAACGAGGGATTGTTGTTTAGAAAGATACCTGAACAAACGGTCTCGCACCCCCTACACAACCGGATTAAAACACCTAATGATGAAACTTTGCACCATATGGATGCATGGATCAAGGCCATTAAAAAGACCATATATCTACACCACGCCAACGGCAGGCAAATGATTGAAAATGAAGGCAGAATCATGATCATAACATTGCATCAATTGGGCCCTCGCATGGTCGAAGATGCCATAGTAGCGGCCAACGAAGAATGCCTCGCATGGTCTTTTTAATGACCTTTTGTTGAGGTATCTTTCTAAACAACAATCCTTCGCTGTGGTTTTCGAATTTGTAATTGAATCCGAATTTCTATATAGACTTTCATTCTGTGGCCATATGTGGGCATTGTGGTCAGTTGTGTCTCTGTGTTCATGCACTTGGATTTGCACCGCCGGCGCCACCGCCACGCCCACACGAAGAAGTGCCACTGCCATCCCCACATGCAGAAGGTCCACCAAATACAGAAGGCAGCGGCATCGGTGTGGGTTCTAATCAGGTTGCTTAGCTTGACAGGATGGACTTTAGCAAGCAGATTAGTTAGACTTTAGCAAGCAGATTAGTTAGACTCGCTCTTTTCTTTAAAAATGCGCGTTGTGTTGGATAGATTACTGATGTCTGAATTTTCATATATAACCGGATTAAATTTTCGTTTGTGCTGGATGCAAAGCCATTAATGTTGGAGCGTGTTAACTCTGCCAAAAGAGGGGGTTGGACCATTGGAGGGTGCAATGAATACTTTTAAGTATGGGATGCGAAGGGCTAAGGGATGTAATATTATGATCATGATTCTGCCTTCATTTTCAATCATTTGCCTGCCGTTGGCGTGGTGCAGATACATGATCGTTCTAATGGCCTTGATCCATGTATCCAGTGCAAAGTTTCATCATTAGGTCTTTTAATTCGGTGACCCTACAAACTCAGGTGGAATTCTTCGGCAACCACTACACTGTACAGAGGGAGTAGGACCAGTAGGAAGGTGTACGAGATAATTCCACCCGACTTTTCCTCTCTGCCCCTTCCTTCGCGTACACCTTTCTACTGGTCCTGCCTTGGAAAATTTATATATGCCACAAAGGCTTTCTGCTTTCCAATTGTATATTTTGTGGATTCATGTTTGCTTTTTCACTCGATTCGAAATCCATAGCGAGGGATTGTTGTTTAGAAAGATACCTGAACAAATGGTCTCGCTCCACCTGCACAACAGGATAAAAAGACATAATGATGAAACTTTGCACCCTATGGATGCATGGATCAAGGCCATTATAAAGACCATGTATCTACACCACGCCAACGGCAGGCAAATGATTGAAAATGAAGCCAGACTCATGATCATAACATTGCATCAAATGGCCCCTCGCATGGTTGAAGATGCCATAGTAGAGGCCCTCGAAGAATGCCTCGCATGATCTTTTTAATGACCATTTGCTCAAGTATCTTTCTAAACAACAATCCTTCACTGTGGTTTTCTAATTTATAATTGAATCCGAATTTCTATGTAGACTTTCATTCTGTGGCCATATATGGGCATTGTGGTCAGTCGTGTCTCCATGTTCATGCACTTGGATTTGCACCGCCGGCGCCACCGCCACCCCCACAAGAAGAAGCGCCACCACCATCCCCACATGAAGAAGGGCCACCAAATGCAGAAGGCAGCGGCAGCAACGTGGATTCTAATCAGGTAGCTTAGCTTGGGATGATGGACTTTAGCAAGCAGATTAGTTAGACTCTCTCTTTTCTTTAAAACAGTCCATTTTGTTGGATAGATTGTTGATGTCTGAATTTTCATATATATATATCCAGATTAAATTTTCGTTTGTGCTGGATGCAAAACCACTAATGTTGGAGCATGCTAACTCGGCCAAAAGAGGGGATTGGACCATTATAAGGTGCAATAAATACTTTTAAGTATAGGATGCGAGGGGCCAAGTGATGCAATATTATGATCAGGATTCTGCCTTCATTTTCAATCATTTGTCTGCCATTAGCGTGGTTTTTTTAATGACCGTTTGGTCAGTTATTTTTCTAAACAGCAATCCTTCGTTATGGTTTTCTAATTTGTAATTGAATCCAAATTTCTATATAGGCTTTCTTTTTGCGACCATTTTATGGACGTTATGTTCATTTGGGTCTCCGTGTTCATGCATTTGGATTTGCACCACTGGCGCCACCGCCACCCCCATAGGAAGAAGCGCCACTGCCATCCCCACATGAAGAAGGGCCACCAAATGCAGAAGGCAGCGGTAACAGTGTGGGTTCTAATCAGATTGCTTAGCTTAAGAGGATGGACTTTAGCAAGCGGATTAGTTAAACTCGCTCTTTTCTTTAAAACTATACGTTATGTTGGATGGATTGCTGATGTTTGAATTTTCGTATATGCCCAGATTAAATTTTCGTTTGTGCTGGATGTAAAGTCACTAATGTTGGAGCATGCTAACTCGGCCTAAAGAGGGGGTTGGACCATTGGATGGTGCAATGAATACTTTTAAGTATGGTTTACGAGTGGGATAATTCTTCAAGAAGTCTTGAATTAATTGCCTATTGCGAATTCAGTCATATTTCCTTCTCTTTTGTTCGGTTGTTTTTTACTGACTATTGTAGACTGTAGTTAAACTAACGGTATATAGTTAGTCCTAACAAAGCGGAAATGTACAGCTGTTTTTTTGAATAAAAAAATTGGCCATTAAGTTGGAGAATATATTTCTTTATGCCTTTTAGTGGTAGGATTCTATTGGCAGAGGTAACAAATGGACCCTCATTTTTCCTTGGGACATATGTCCCTTGATGGACAATGTCAATAATATCAAATTGTTACAGTTATCATATATTGATGGAGTCCTTTCTCTGCTGGCTAATGACCGCTCATTATAGAGTTTCTTGTGCCTTAATTAGCTACTATTAAGCATTATCAATGTTTGCTCAGCTGACCTTAGAGCTCTCCAGAACACCTCCTTGAAAGTAACACAGAATAAGTAGGCCTTAACTGATCGATTGAGGAAGAGGAGTCCGATTTCTTTAGACAACCATTCGGTTCGCTATGAATAAATCTTGTTATGAATGAAGGGATACTCATGCTAATGCTAACCTATGATGCACCAACACGTTAAAATGGCCAACGTGTCGGTGTCGGACACCGACACGCATGGACATGCCTCCGACACATGGTCAACACGATGTCGAATTTCTGACACAAAGTCAACTCTCGGGACACGCCTCCGACACACAAGTCCGGTGTGTCCGAAGAGTAAATTTGTAAAAAAATAAAAACAGAGAACAATAAAAGGGGTCGACCTCCAAATTAGGGCTAAAACACGATTGCCTCTTTACTTCTCTATTTGACCGACGAACTCCCGTCCTCCGCGCCACGCGCCGCTCGCGCTCGCCGCTCCCTCTCCTGCTCCCGCTCCTGCTAGTCGGTCATACTCGCGACTCGCGCTCACCGCTCCCTCTCCCGCTCACCGCTCCCTCTCCCGCTCCTGCTCCCGCTCGTGCTCACTGCTCGCCGCTCCCTCTCCCACTCGCGCTCTTGCTTGCCGCTCGCTGCAGGTATACCTCTCTGTTTCGAAAGAAATTGTGGTGACTAGGAATTGGGAAGAAGGGAGAAGTCGGGGAAGGGGGCATGTGTGGGTGGGTTGGGGGAAAAGGAAAAGGTGGTGGGGTAGGGTAGGTCAAATGGGTAGGCTGTGTCTTTTTTTCTTATGGGGAGGTCAGATAGATGGGGAAAAGAAGTTGTGGTGGACTGCATCTTTTTTTCTTATTAAGAGCTGTGGTAGGTCATTTTATAATTGTGATGGCCTGATTATTATTAGATATGTCATTCTATAATTCTGGTAGGTCATTCTTTATTTGTTGATGATGCCCTTACCCTTACTTACTACTTATTGATTTTGGTGAATCTAATATATAGATATTGATATTGTGATGGTATTTTTTGTAGAATGACCGCAAGCAATGATAGCACTTCTTGTACACAAGCGCTTATATCTACCGATGTAGATTCGAATAAACCACTATGGAGATATGTCACTAAGCTAGCGGCTCATAGTGATGTGGGAGACAATTTGTCTTGGAAATGCAACTTTTGCAAAAAAGATTTTACGAGTTCATATACAAGAGTGAGGACTCATTTGTTGATGATCAGTGGAAAATGAATTGGAAAATGTGGAAAAGTAACAAGAAATGATCTTTTGGAGATGAAAAGATTAGAGGAAGAGGTCAATACTAAATTAGCGAGTCTTGCGCCTAGAAGTGTACCTTTGCCCCCTTCTAGTGTTTCAATTGGTGGTGGTAGTGGTAGATCTATTAGTGGGGTGGATTTATACTCTAGAAAAAGGAAGATTGGAGGTGGACGTGAAGGATCACTTGAGAATGCATTCAACATGGGTCAACGGGAACATTTAGATTATGAGATTGTTAGAATGTTTTATTCAGGAGACTTGCCGTTTAATCTAGCAAAGAATCCTTACTTTATATCCGCTTTTACTTATGCCACTAATCATAATCTTGCGGGGCATGTACCACCGAAATACAATTTGTTGAGGACCACTTTATTGTAAAAGGAGAAGGCAAATATTGATAGGTTGTGTGCAACTATTAGAAATATGTGGAAGGAGAAGGGTGTAAGTATTGTGAGTGATGGATGGAGTGACTTACATAGGAGATCACTTATTAATTTTATGGCGGTGTCCAACGGAGAACCTATGTTTATAAAGTCAATTGATTGTTCGGGAGAAACAAAGGATATGCATATCATTTTTAACTTATTCAAAGAAGTGATCAATGAAATTGGGCATGAGAAAGTGGTCTAAGTGATCACGGATAATGCTTCAAATTGTAAGGGCGCGGGACTTCTCATCGAGCAAGAATTTCTATCCATTGTTTAGACGCCTTGTGTGGTGCACACTCTTAATCTTGCTTTGAAGAACATTTGTGACCCAAAGAATATGGAGACCAATCATGAAGTTTATTTGGAATGTAGTTGGATTTCCGAAATTGTTTTGGAAGTTATGCAAATCAAACATTTCATCATGAGCCATTCCATGAGGTGAGCAATATACAATGAGTTTGTTAACTTGAAGTTGTTTTCCATAGCGGATACACGTTTTGCTTCAATGATTGTGATGCTTAGGAGGTTTAAGTTGATCAAAAGTGGTCTTCAAAGCATGGTTATTTGTGACAAATGGAATATCTATCGAGATAATAATCAAGGGAGGGCTAAGTTTGTCAAGGAGAAGGTGTTGGATGATTTTTGGTAGAATTCAATTGATTATATACTTTCCTTCACGGCTCCTATTTATGATATGATTAGAATTTGTGATACCGACAAGCTTTGTCTTCACTTAGTTTATGACATGTGGGATTCAATGATTGAAAAAGTGAAGAGAGCTATATATGAACATGAAGTGAAATGGCTAAATGAGCAGTCTACATTTTATGAGACAGCTCGTACAATTCTTATGGATTGTTGGACTAGAAACAACACTCTACTTCATTGCTTGGCACATGCCTTGAATCCTAGGTAAGTTCTAAAATTGTATGAGATTATTACTTTGTTAGTTGTTCTTTATTTGACATGATAATATAATACTCCTTTTACTTATTATGGTTTTCTATTTTTATTTTATTAAATAAGGTACTACAGTGATCAATGGCTCAACGAAGATTCTTCTCGAGTTGCTCCATACAAGGATAACGAGATCATCCAAGAAACAAAAAAATGCTTTAGGAAATACTTTCCTAACTTGGAGGAGCGTACCAAGGTGAATTTGGAGTACGCAGATTTTGCGTACACAAATGAGGAGTTTAAAGAATTTGATTCCATTTACAGTCGGTATTCTATGGATCCTAAGGCTTTGTGGGTTATTCATGGTGCAAGTGTACCTATGCTTCAAAGCTTAGCCTTAAAGCTTCTTGCACAACCTTCTTCTTCATCATGTGCCGAGAGGAATTGGAGTACTTACTCCTTTGTGCACTCGATGAGGAGAAATAGAATGACTCCAAAACATGCGGAAGATTTGGTTTTCAGTCATAGCAACCTACGTCTTCTATCAAGAAAAAGCCCACAATATGCGCAAGGAGAGACCAAGATGTGGGATATTGGTGGAGATGCATTTGACACGTTTGAAGATGCAGGAGTGCTTAAAGTTGCAAATCTTTCACTTGATGAGCCGGAGATAGAATGTGATGTCTTTTCAGAAGAAGTGTAATGTAGATGCATGACTTGATGTATTTGATAGTGAAATGTGGATGGTTTTGTTTTTTGACTTATTGTTAAATGTTGAATTTAATGGGACAAACATTTTTAAATAGTGTTATGTATTGGAATATGAGAACATGAATTTTGAGAAGAAGTTTGCATATTGCATATACCCTGTTTTTCTAATTGAATTTGCAAATGTGCTTCTTTGGATGGATGAGTTTATGGAACCTAAACTAGTCAAGTTCATCTTTTTATTGGAACTTAATGGTTTTATGTGTTATAATAAACCAATTGTTTTTGGTCATTATGGTATATTTAATTATTAAAAATATATATTTAATATACGTGTCCCAACGTGTCTGAAAATGGTATTTTTTGAGAATTGACGTGTCGCGTGTCGGTGTCAATGCAACATAGATGCTAACTACGAACGAAGGGATCGCCCGAGGTGGTGATATTGAAATCCACAAAAATGCCCATCTCATCCAATCCACCGTCCTCCTTCGATGCTCAAACAGAATTAGATAGAAATATGAATGGATCCTCCTTCGATTGAGAGAGAGAGAGAGAGAGAGAGAGAGAGAGAGAGAGAGAGAGAGAGAGAGAGAGAGAGAGAGACCTAGCAGAAATGGACGGCCTCCTGCTTGCCATCTAGCCATATGAAGCCGGTGACCTAGGCGACTGTGCCGCGGGCGGGGATGTCGGTAGCGCAGACCAAATTGCTGATATGGTACTAGCACTATAACGGAGGTGAGCTTGGCGACGATAGCCTCCTTGCCCGTGATAATCTCCCGGTCCTTGAAGTTCAACATTGACTCTTCCCGGAATAGGTTCACCAAGTCTGCCCTGTTTGTGTCGAACATCTGGTAGTAGTCCTCCATGAACCGCTTGGCCTCCACTCTAATCCAATCCACGGTTTCTGGATCCATCGACGGCTGCTTGGCCTCCGCTCTAATCCGATCCATGGTTTCTGGATCCATCGACCGCTCCATCTCTCCCCCCCTTCCCCTTCTAGTTCTGTGCGCGATGCAATTGCAGACGGTACCCACAAGAGAGAGAACAAGCCCTAGGGTTGTTGGCTTCGAGAGAGTTCTCTTCTTTATCTGGAATCGTCGTGTCCGTCCACGTTTCCCCCAAAAGAAAAACAACCTAACCGACCTGAAACCGGTCCGTCGGGTAGAAAGAATAGAAAGCCCTTCTCTTTATTACTTTCTCTCTTTTTCCAGTTCCAAAACACCAAAAACATAGCCCCTTCGACCGTTCTGAGCCTACTAACTCCCCTGCCAACTTCCTCCTCCACCCCTTGCCGGCGGCGGTCGCGCTTCTCTGGCTCACGCGCATTGGTGCAGAGTGTGGTAAGGATCGGTTACAAATTATTTACTACAGTTGGCAGCACTATGTGTCACTGGCTGGTTCACTTATATTCATCCCTTTGATTGTAATCCCAATAATAGGAGGATTCGATGTAAGCTTAGTTTTGGAGAGAGAAATTGTTATGTTTTCTCAATGTTGCTTTGATATTTTGTCTGACACGTCTTTAACATCTTTTACCCTGTACGGATATTGCAACTCTAATCTCCACAATGCTATTGGTGTCTGGCATTACTACATTGCCGAACTCTTACTTTGGTACCCGTCTTCCGTTAGTTCAAGGGAGCTCATTCGTAATTTTGGCGCCAGCTTTAGTAATAATGAATTCACGGTAATAATGAACTCTTACTTTGGTACCAACCCGAAACTGATCCGTCGGGTAGGTTGGCTTCGAGAGAGTTTTCTTTTTTATTTGGAATTGTTGTGTCCACGTTTCCCCAAAGAAAAAACCCGACCAACCCAAAAACTGGTCCATCGGGTAGAAAGACCACAATCCCCAATAGGGTTTTTCTCTCCGTCTTCCTTGCTATGCCCACAGGGAAACCATTCTACCTCTGCTCCGTGGATCCTAACGCTTTCCTTGCCCACAAATAAACCCTGTGGTGGTTGCGCCAACTGTTGCTGCAGTTGGTTTAGCATTTTTCAGTTATGGTTTTCCTCAGGCTGGTAGCCGTGTGGAGATCAACGTTCTCCGATGATACTATTGGTTCTTATTTTCTCCTTGGTAAGAGGCTTCTTCTCCCACTTGCACTCTTAAATCTCTATCAACGAGTCCTTCAAATCAATTCTCTTTTGAAGTCATTTTCTATTTTCATTCTATTCGGTCAAACATACTAATTTATCTCGCGTGTAGTGACATCGATTTTGCTTTTCATTCATTCGTAAAACGAGAGTTGCATGAAAACAATATATAAGTTTCCGAACACAAAATGTTCCATAGAGGCTTGGGGGGTGGGGGGGTGGGAAGAACCCAGTTTGAAGGAAGAGTATTAAGGCGGTAGGCTTTGGCGGCCCAGTCTGCAGCTTGGTTGGCATCCCTCGAACAGTGGGCTAATGTTATGGTATCCATCCGGGCTAAGAGCACCTTGCACTCGTTTATAATGTCGCGCACGGCTGATGGTTTCTCCGCTCGGCCCACGATGATCTCCACAAGTGATAAGCTATCACGCTCACACTCCCAGCACAGATCAGTCTTCTGCCCCTCCCACGTGCATTTCACCTTTCTGTTTCCAAGTACTTTAGCCCGTGCAACAGAGCTTGGGCTTCTGCTTGCGATGGAGAAGAGGCAATGATCTCCTTTGCCAAGCGATCGATGAACAGTCCGCTTGAGCTGCGTAAAATTCCAGCTATAGAGCTTGGCGTCTCACCTTCCTTCCACGAGCAGCCCACATTTAGCCTCAAGGAGCTGCCCTCCGGCGGGCTCCATCTAACACTTGAGCTCGAATTGCTGGATTTTTTCCTCCCCTTTTCCGGAATCCATCGTCTAAAGTTTTTAACTTGCGCTTGAGCTGCGTCGACTATGGAATTGGGGTCTGCAGGCCGGGCTCGGAAAATGTTGTTGTTGCGGGACTTTCAAATCAGCCAGAGCACGGCCACGAGCAAATCCTCCTCTGGTGAGTCCATCTTTGCATCGAACAAGTCCATAAGCCATCTATACATTCTAGTAATGTTGAGCGCGCTGCTACTGAGGTTGATTCTTGGATCTGACCTTACTTTTTTCGTCCATTCACAGAGCAGGAAAATGTGTTCCACAGTTTCTGGGTAGCTTGAGCTAATAGAACAAATGGGGTCAGGGACTACCTTTCTCTTGAAGAGATTCTCTCTTGTTGGTAGCGCATCTTGACAGAGACTCCACATGAAAATTCTCAGTTTGGGAGGGGAAAGTAATTTCCAAATTCTGGTCCATAAGGTTCTAGGAGGCTGAGATGATGTCGATGCTTTGTTAAGATTGGGTTTTGTAGCCTTGGAGCACACCTTGTTGTAGCCACTCTTCACCGTGTAGGAACCCGCCTTATTCCCTGTCCAGTATAATTTGTCTTCCTTTGGGTTGAGACATATAGGAATAGACAGGATTTCATTCACAATTCGACCTTTGAATAGGTTCTGTATCTTGGACTCATTCCATCCCCTTGTTTCTACATCAATTAATTCAGCCACCATAACCGGATTGTCCTTGTTTGCTGGGCCACCAATCAAGCCTATTGTGAGCCATTTATCCTCGCGGATGTTGATAGATTTTCCGACACCTACCGTCCATTTTACCTCCGATTTTATGGCATATCTACCCATTAAAATGCTTTGCCAACCCCACGACGGTCGATGCCTTTTTCCGGCCTTCCACAATTCCCCATTAGGAAAGTAGATTCCTTTAAGGACCCTGCTCCATAAAGCTGAGGGAAGTTGAGAGAGTCTCCAAGCCTGCTTGCCCAGCATGGCTTTATTGAAATCGATCAAATCTTTGAAGCCGAGACCCCCTTCATCTTTTCTAGATTTCAACACATCCCATTTCTTCCAATGCACTCCCCTTTTTGAGTATTTTGATTCCACCAGAACGAGGCAATTCTTTGTTCAATGGCATCCCATGTCGAGAGATGTTTGGCACAGTTCTGAAGTGGTTCATGAAGAGAATTTTTCCTTTTTTATTTTAGTTTGGTTTAGTTTTTTCTTTCCTCAGATTTTGCTTGGTTTGTACTCCAATGAAGTTGAGTGGTCAGGAATGATAAGTCTTTGTTCACAATTGGGCGATTTGTTTGTACCTAAAATGCTTTGAAGCTTGTCCGGAAGAACCTTCCAGAAATTTGTTCCTGACGTTAATCCATTGAGTGCATGAGCTTGCTATTCAATCTAATCTTAAAGTTCACATAGATTATTGACTGGCATGGAAGTCAATGGATTAATATCAAGAACAAATTTCCTTCAGTAAATCAAGAACCTGCAGTTATATACTTATCAATGATATCTCTGGCCATGTAGATTCTCCGCACGGAATCATTTACAGGAATTTTACCAAGCTCATGGACATCATCATAGAAATGCACGCTCTCCCCAGCCAAACAACTGCAAGCGAGCAAAGGTAAATGTGCAACGCGTTTAGTCCCCTTAAGTCATAACGAGGAAAGATAGGTGCTTGAAAACTTTCTAACATTTAAGAACTTCTCGTCTGCCCTAAGATTTGTGAATCTATTAACGTGAAACACCTTTAGTCCCTCTAGGTTCTAACGAGGAAAGTTACATGCTTTAAAACTTTTAAAGCTTCTTTCTTATAAACCAAATGAAATGAAGTTACTCTAAAGCATTTACAAGGAAATTGTTGCATCAGAAAACAAATTATATATATTGACATGTAAGTCCCGCTGAAATTTAAGCTGTACAAGACCTGGCAATTGGCAGAGAGCTTTTATTTGAGATCAATATGAGAAGGAAACACAGACCTATCTGCGAATGCCATGAAGGACTGACAAAATCTTTTGTTCAGAAGAAGTTTATCCAGCGGTTCATTTGGATCTATAGCTTGATTTGGCTCTCTTTGCATTAGAAAACCATTGTCTGGTATTCCAAGAGCCTGACCCATCGTCTCATACTTCAAAGGTTCTCTTTTTCTTATGCTAATTTGAGACGGGAGAGGTTGTGAACTTGAAATGGAAAAGAAAGCTAGGACAAGAATACTCGACTGCAACAGACGTGAATTGTAAGCAAATATGTGAGCTTCAAGGTTGAATCTGAATATACAATCACAGATACCAGCCTTACCAGGGGCTAAAAAAATTATGGATTGTTAACAAAGCATACTGTGACTAAAAGAAGAAATCTTGAGACATCTTGGAGCCATCCGATTTCTTCGTGGATTTCATTCAAAACATAAGCAGCTATCCAGACTCTTGCATTGAAAGGAAGCACCAATAAGATAAGAACACGCAGAGCAGTTTGACCTATTTAAAACTGTACAATTCCAACAAGTGCAGATACAAGGAGCTAAGCAATGAGTTTCCTATACAAATATCAGTGAAAAGTAAAAAATACAATCGTGTTGGTTATTGTTGCAATTAGGCATCTGATTTCTGAGGTTTAATTTTTAAGTCAAGCTTCACATAGCATATTTTTCAAAGAAATATTGGGTCAGCTATTGACTCCAATAGAAGCAGAGGACTGTACAAGTACATGAACATAATGAATGGATGAGGCAAGGACAAATTATCTCTTGAAATAGTATCCAGAAGAATCTTACCAATAGAAGATGAAGAGACAACTATTCCTCTCCAGAGATCTCTGAGTTCATTAAAAGATTCTATATGGCGAATTGCTCCAGTGAATGCAACAAAAGTGGCGACATACAACGTGTGGAAGGAGACTACTGGGATAACCCATTGAGGACCCATGTGAAAATGATTATTCAGAGGCTGCTTCATATGAATAACTACAGCACGAAATGAGCATTCCTGTCAAAGCTATGCAAATATCTAGACTGAAGCTCTATCACTGCCCATGTGCCTCATATACTTAAAACCTTTTTGTTATGGCGCTTGACAGTACATGATTCTGCTGCAAAATTTCGTAGTAAGACAGAACAAGAATAATGACCAAGCAATGATGGAAACAAGATTCTCGTTATGCGAAACATGCCATACAACAATCACTTCCAGTGAAAGGTGTAAACTAACCTTCCTCCAATGCCCAGGACAAACACAACCACCCCACCCACAAGCACACAGCAGCAAATAATTCTGCTAAAAAATGCTAACGCATCTACTAAGGCAGCTGTCCTCATTGCTTATGCAAGCATAAAAGTTCTCTTTTTTATTCTCCCTAATGAAGGGTGACCTCAATTGTATATATTAACACCTAAAGCTTCTTTTTTCTTCTAATTTCCCACAGACAAAGTGACAGATTATCTACCTTTTCACCCAGGAAAGTATATTGTATGATGCCAATGAGTGCCAACAATCCTAATATACTATCAACCGCATATCAGGAAAAAGGTTTCCTGGCTTTCATTTGCAAATAACAATGGATGTATGACAATAAATAAGTAAAAAATTTAGAAGTTCTTACAGGCTGCCCCAGCAAACCATGGCAAGAGAAATAATGGGAGACAGACATGCGACCTCATTGGGGGTAATGCCTCCTGCAAAGTAAGCCATTTGGTGACACAAACTCTTTTATAAAGACACGGAGTACAGGATGTGAAAAGTTAAAACAAAACATAAAATATCCAGAATAAAAATGTGTTGATAAGAACATTAAAGAGTCTGAAAGTGAAGCACATCATAATGCGACGCCCCCTTCATCCTGATTCACTGCAGCATGCCTGCTTACCACCTCCATTATTTCTTGGAGAAACCAACACATAGTATTCCCTCCAAGCAAAAGTGTTTCTAGGCAAAACTACTTCAAAATCATCTCTTAGTAATTTCTCCTCCATTGGATAATAAAAACATTCCAAAGGATAGCCAAATAGAAAAACCAAAAACATCATATTCATTCCAGACAGCTCGAAGGGATAGGCCTTCAAAACAGAGCACAAAATGCACGTCATTACTGTATTCAGAAGCGAAAATTAATATAGAAATTGTTTAATGTGGCCAGTATTTGAAAACCATATCCTTTCCTCTCATTATCACCGACTGATTAAGCTTTTAGTCCTGATAAAAGAAGTTTTCATTGTGCAAAGAGAACTGAGAGTGTAAGCAAAAACGAATGCAAGTCAATCTAAGTTAGGATCTAATCATGTAGTTTTAAAAGCATCTAGATCAGACAGGAATCTTCCCTAATTTTGGTGTGCAACTGTCGTGCAACCTAAAGAGTTTTTAAAGTAAAAGACTTTACCATATGCCATCGATCCAGTCTGCAACCAACTTCCCTTGTTTCGGAATAAGGCCTGAAGTATTGAGAGATTTGAAAACGTGACCTGCAGTGGAGTTGCTTTACAATTTATACTTGGATTCCAGACCTTCTTACTCTAGATAAATAAAATTCAATACCTATGTCTTCATTGGTTTCCTGGTTGCCAATTAAAGGATTAGACTCCAAGTCAACGCTGAGAGCAAGATGGTCTGCTGATCCTTTTCTCATAGTCCGTGCATGAGCAGCTGAAGGAACAGGAGGCATCAACGGTTTTCCTACTGATCCCTGCATTAGCATGAACAACGAATAATAATATGATACTGCTGACAACCAGCATATCGCAACCAGAATAGTTGGGATACTAAAAGAAGAAGAAGAAGAATACACTTTCAACACAAAAAGAGCTGAAGTAGGCCTGCGCTGCATCAGTGAATTTCTTTTAAGATGAGTTGCCCCTGCCTAATTTAAGTTTCAAAGGATTTTCTTTCTTACTATACTGAGGTTCTAACCTAGAGGCTCCAAAGTCAGAGATGATTCCTACTGAGGCATCATCAAAATAGGCAGATATAATATGACACAGAAACAGCAACAAATCATGAGCCCAATGCCCAGCTAATCCAACCAGTATTCAGATGCAAAGATATCTTTGACCATTCTGAAATGGAGGGCAGGAACAGCAGCTATAAAAATGGTTGTTCTTCAAACAATAACTAACATCTACCTACGTCATCAGCTAGAACAAGAAGGTAGCTCTCTGATGGTCTACTTAAGGAAAGAAAACGTAGCATCAAGGAAGCATACCGTGACCTTTTCTGGGAGTAGCTATGGGAGCTAAAACTCAAGGAAAGAAAACAAATACAAAATGAGACAATCTATTATCCAAACAGAAATCTCCAGTCTTGCCTCCTAACAAATGGGAATGAGAAGAGGGCCTTCAATATGACCTTTTAATACTAAGATGCCAATTACTCAAATATAATAGCAAAATGCATGCCAAAATTTGTGGTTACTGTGCTCAGTAAAACCATGGTCTGAAAGCAGAATAATGGGGTTGGGTGGGGGATGAGGGAACTGTATGAATAAACCAAAAAATAAAACATTACCACATCTTCAACTTCAGATATCTCTGAACCAGCAGGCAATGAAGATGCTTCAAAAATGCTTCTCTCCTGGATGATCTCTAGTTGGGTACTTCTACCTTGAAGTGAATCTTCAAGCAATTTAACTTTACTCGATAACTCCTCCACAACCTTCTGGCTTCCTAACAACTTCATTTCAAGTTCTTGGGCTTCCGATTTAGAGTTTTCAAATTCCATAAGCACATTTGCAATTTGCTTTTCTTAGGTTGCTAAAAGCCCCTTTAAGCTAAAAGTATTGTGGTCTCCAACTAACTCACTACCACCAAACATATTTGTAATTTTCTCCAAAATAACTCTTAGCTTAGATAAATCTCTCTTCATCTTCATCATATTTCATACGTGTTTCAACTTCCTCCCACAAATGCCTATTTTCAAGAACCTGGCCAGCAAGGGGACTGTATCTCTTGATTATCATGTGACAACAAACTTATTTGTTCTTGCGCTCTAGTAAAACTATCTACAATATAGAATAGCTTTTCACATGAGGAGAAATTTGGGGCTCGTGTCTCCTCCTAACTCTTCTGAGGAGATTCTAACCCCATCGACCTTGTCCAAAAGTGCTGTCCGTTGGGATGGGGACAGGAATGAACTTTCTGCTTCTAGAGAAACGAAAAAACAAATATATTATTAAGTGAGAACTGGCAAAGATTCATAGAAACAAAAGAAAAGCTTGACAATGAGATCATGACACAAAACTGCTCACCTTGTTGCTTCATCAACGAGTTACTGTGCACCTCTAAGAGTTCAACCTCTCTTTCCTTCAACTTGTCATAATCAGCTTGACAGTCCTTGAGTATAAGCCTCAGCTCACCACATGAATTTTGCAAAGTATCTACCTCTGTCTCCAGCTCAAGGACCCCCTATTTTGCTTCATATCTCTGTCTTCTATGGCTTCCAGAGAAACCGCTTTTGCTTCTTTAAGTTCATTTTCCAAATTTTGTATCTTTGAAGTTGCCACCTCACTTGTGCTCTGGAACTGCTTAATCAAAGCATGAACAGTTTGAACAGAAAATAACAAATCTCGAATAGGCTTGGCATGTTTGCTGCCACAAACCTTCTTGTGATACCATTCTGCATTAATTATACTACTTTCTCTTTCTTCTGCATAAGATCTACCTGAGGTTTCCAGCCCAGCACTAGACAACTGCCCAAGAGAATTGCGTTCAACTTCTAGCAGTAATTTTGTGGTGGCATCAGTACAGGCAGATAATAAAGCCAAAATGTCATCTTCCAACGTGGCCACTGTATTTCCATGCTCTAGCTTGTACGTTTCCATATCTTTCATATCTTGCTTCAACGATCTCATGTCTTGAGACATAGCTTATACATCATCACATCTTTCCTCTAACTTTTTGAAAAGAGCTGCCAGAAATTCATGTATAAATGTGGAAAAGCACAAATTTGTCAACAAGAATTTTGTTTTTTAACTGAAAACTTCTATGGTCCTTCTAAACAATGAAGAGACGTCTTCAGCCACCATTCATCAGACCAGCTTCTATCTCAACACCCAGGCTATTGCTAAGTTCAACAGGGAGCTGCTTTGTGGTGATGGGATCTTTCTCAGACATAGAAAGAGAAAAGCTACATAAGAAACCTTTGCATAAACGGTAATCAGCAGTAAAGAAGCAGATATTCTACAATACCCCATGGACGGTTTGCTTTTCTGTTGCTTCTGAATGTAAGCAAATATATCGATCCTTTACTCTTTCAAGGATGTCATTCATGCTCTTCAGGCACTCCCATTTTTTCTCGAAGCAATCCTTGATGAGGGAAACAACGTTTCGTTTTTCACAAGGGCATGCAACTTATTTAGGTAACTGACAAGTTCTAGAGACCTCCTCTCCAAACTGTCGTTTTTGCCAGCCATTTCTTCTAGACATGCATTCAACTTTGAATTGAGTGCCAATACTTCCTGTTTATGTCTCTTGTTTTGATTCTCAAGCTCCAACATTATTCTCAGCCTTTAACACTGCATCTTCCCATGATTTAATGGTTACAGAAACAGCTGCCAGCTTGATTTCCTTGGTTGCAGATTCATCTTGCAGCTTCTTCAGATCAGTCTCCATTTGGCTTCTCCCACCTTCTAAATTATGGTTCTGCTGAGTTAATAAACCAACTTTCTTCTCCAGCCCCAATGATGCATCTTCTGGTGACTTTATAGTTTGTTGTGCATCTGCCAGTTTGCCAGTCTGAATAGAAATATCGTCCTTTAGTTTATCTAGCTCCCTTTCTGCCACAGCTCTAAAGACTTGAGCTGCTTCCTTCTCATTGGTGAGTGCATCAACATCATTCTCTGCCTGCGACAATGCCTCTTCAAAGGACTTCTTGAGAGCACAAGCCTCAGTGAAGTTACTAGCTTGGGAAGAAGCTACTTCAATGGCTTTCAGCAGCTCTTTCTCAACATTTTCCTTACTGGTTTCTATTTCCCTCTTTTCTTCCACAAGACTGAGGACATCATCCTGTGCTGCTGACAACAAATCTTCCAGAGCTTTGATAGATGCTTTGGCTTCAAATAACTTGCTTTCTTAGTTGGTGGCTTCTTCTTTCAACTGTTCAAACCCTTGCCTTTCCTCTTGCAACAATTTCAGCTCAGCATGGGCTTCAGCTAACCTGCCAAATAAATCACTAGATTCCTCTCCAACTTTGGCCAACTCTTCTTCAGCAAGTTCCTTAGCCTTTTGACAGTCATTGAGGTACCCTGCCAGCCACTTTAACTTTTCCACAGGCTCTTCAAAGACAGTGTCTGCAGGAATATCGATACCATCAATGGACTCAATC
Organism: Syzygium aqueum; assembly: GCA_031216185.1. NCBI lineage: Eukaryota > Viridiplantae > Streptophyta > Magnoliopsida > Myrtales > Myrtaceae > Syzygium > Syzygium aqueum. The sequence goes on along the minus strand of CM062238.1, from coordinate 37,859,788 downwards.
ACCCTCTGCAACATGTTATTACTCTCCATTAAGAACTGCTCAAGTTGATCCCGTTGATCTTTTAGGGCAACAAGATCCGCCTCCAACTTTGGTATGTGCTCAATGTGAGTAGACATTCTGTTTATCTGATCCATGGACTCAGTAACTGCAGATTCCTGCTGCTGTATCTCAAGCTTCGGTTCTGAGTTCTTCTCATCCAGAAGATGTTTCAAGTTTTCTCTATCTTGAACCAGTCCCTTTCCTTTCTTGACTACCATAGATAATTTTTCTCTCAAAAGAGCAGATTTCTCTTCTGATCGTTCGAGATCTTTTTTCAAACGACCCTCTTCCTCTTTGAGTGTTTTAAGTTCTTAAGACAATAATTGCAACCGATATGAAAGATTATCAACCTTCTGAGACTTTTCCAGCATCTCTTCTTCAAGTACTTTCTCATATAGCCTTAATTCCTGAACCCGCAAATATAACAGATTTTTAATTCTTTCAAATGATTCCAAATCGGCATGAGAAGGACCCAACTCAGAAGTTCTCTGCTCCTTAACCTTTTCAAAGCATCTTTCAATGAGAAGGTTGCAGTCAGAAAAGGATTGCCGTAGATAGACCCCAAGGTCCCCTTCAACCGAGATTCCAGAAGCTTTCACCAAAAGCATGACCATTTCCTCCTTCTTCCATGACACTTGTTGCTCCTTTTTGACAATATCATTGTATTCAAATGTTCGAACTGGGTATGCCGGGACTGCAGCCTCATATGCCCCGCCGGCTGTCAAAAAGAATGCATATGCCCATATAATCATCATGCTGAATGGAACCTCCAGTTACTTAGAGATGTCATGCAACTGAGCTCAATCCTGTATTGTGCTAAAAATGCTTCAAAATTGACTTGGCAATTACAAGAAACGCTTGAGCAAGCTATTAATCAGATTTGCACGTGGTTGGTAAACCAAATTAAGGGTCCTTTTCAGGGGAAGCACGGGCTGTACAATTCTAAGCACCTCAAAACAAAAGGGTTGGAATCTGCAACACTTGAACATATAATTCGATGT